>VZRF01012840.1:301321-436385 GCA_013396875.1 Vireo altiloquus | reverse complement strand
TTTTTTTTTTTTTTTTTACAAAAAAAGCCTAATTTAAAACTGCAGTGCATATTTAAATCTCAAGATTTAAGAATATACCACTGGGAAAAGAGACTCTTCGCAGGTTTATTTAAACTGCTGGTTTTTGTCAAAGTTTAATGTAAAAAAAATTTATGTATTTCACTTTGCACTCCTAATCGGCAACTTATTTTTGTAATACTTTTTGATCTATCTCAGTGTTACTTTTCAGAATCAGAAATCTGGTTTTACATTTGAAACAACAATAATACATTTTAAAAAATAGCCCTATATTCCAATTTCTTTAAATATCTGGCTGGTATTAGTTGTGGTATCATCTGCCAAAGAGAGAATATCTCAGGCAATGTTTTTTCATGTGAAAGACAATGCTATATTGTATTGCTCATTTCCTGCTACTTTTTTTTAAACACGGTTAAGCTGCACCCAAAAAGTACAAGAACTACAAGACCATGATGAGGATCTGGAAGTCAGCAGGAGGGAATATTTGAACTGGTAAAATTGATTTTGATGTGGAGAATAATCAAAATATGAAAAGTAAGCATCTGTTTCACAAATACTTTCCAGTGCTTAACCTTTTTTTTTTTCCATTAAAACTTAAGCCTTCCACCTAGACTATGAAAATCTTCTGCCAACTAAGTGTATCTGAATTTTTGGATTAATTTGTGGATTTACTACCAACTAACTTATCCACTATTTATAAATCAAGTCCCATCTTAAGTTAATTTCAAGGCTGATTATTTTTGGAACATTTTATGGTATAAATTATTCATTACATAGATGTATTATAACTGTTTGCCAGAAAATAACAGAGGCTGTGCCAACTCATTTTTTTAAAATATGATACCTGGGGAGCAAATATTAAAACACATTTGGCAATACTTCAGCCAAGTGATATTTCCATTGTTATTTCCATGCACTACAATTTCACCTTTTTTTTTTTTTACCATCTTGGAAGTGAAATCCATTTCTGTACCAAGGTTTGGCATTACTGAAGTTCTTAAAACATGGCATAAGTGGTATAAGGACTTGTTAAACTTTCACATGGTCTTACAGATTTGGTTTATCTTCTCTTGTTCAATTTTAAGGAAATTGAACTTGATTAATTTAACTCCAGTGCCAATATTTACTGCTCTTCACAAACCTAGGAAGACAACGATGATTTCAAAATAACCAAATATTTTCCAGTTGCTATATTAAAAAACATCTTTCTTTCTATGTCCCACAAGAAACCAAAGTGCTAGTAAAGTGCTCAAGAAACTTTAAAATACATAAATAAACACAAAAATGTTTAACTCTATCATTCTTTATGACCACAAAATAACATAGATCATAATATTCACACCTGTGGAAGACAAATGCAGTGAGTGAATTGCACTATGTAATTTTTTTTTTGTAAACTGCCTTAAAATACTCCTAAGTTCTGGCTGAAAAATGTTGCACAGAAACCGAACATTTTTTCCCATTATATTACGTTCTGCTTGAACCAGCAAGCAGATTTATTAGCAGTATTCTTTTATAATTTTTCAGCTGCAATGCTGGGTGCCATGATGGCAGTACATTGGCTTCTATGTTCTGTCCTCAAAAGAAGGTGCAAGAATCCCTGTGATTTAAGGTGACTAAATAAGGGTCATCATTTGTCAGAACATGTAACTGAAGCAAGTTTGAATTAATTCAGAAGACCTGTATAGATTTTTTTTTGCATACTTTTTAAAAAATGTGGTTTTTAAATTACAACAACGTAAAATTGCATTGTATCGAATGATAAAATAAGCACATAAAAACATATTTAAGACAAGATTAAGCACTGTATTACTACTGTGTGCCAGCCTCATAAGTTACATTAAAGTAGGGTTTTCTTGTATGTGTACACACTATCTCCCCTTTCAGCTCAGAGAATTCAGTATTTTTACAGGCTGGGCCAAGTGATCCAAGTTAGGCAAGACCAAACAAGGAGAAAAAAACTACTAAACACTGGAAAATGTTAATTTTGTCTAGTACTCATAGGAGCTCTAGGATGAGACAAAGGTAAAATTCAATTTATTGGTAACAACTACTTCAAATATAAGGTCAAACTTCCTTTTTTCCCTATTTCTGAAACCATCACTACAGTTCTCATGCTTTGTAAACCCTAAAAACAATACTTTCTCCTAATTTTTGACCCAAATTAATCCCTTTTAGTGACCCTCGACAGCTAAATCAGAGAAGGCAGGGGTCCAAAGAAAGAAAATTTAAAAATCATAGCATGAAGTGATTAAAGGCTGCAAAGTCACACATAGCCAAAAAAGCACTTAAAGCACTGCATGCCACCTCAACTCTGATATTTCCTAAATTTAGGGAGGTTAACATCAGGAATTTTGTGTTCATTGTTTAATTTTGAACACACTTGTGTGAAACTACATGTGTGAGAAGGAGATGAAATTCCATAAACCCTAATGAGATTGTCGCCTCCCCAACTCAGGAGTAGATCAGACTTCTACACTCCTCACAGGCCTTCTTTATCACCTACTTTATTTTTGATTAGAATACAATTCCATGGACTACAGGAACTGAATTGTGCACTTCCTTCTTTTCATCTCACCACATTTAAAGGTTTGAAATAAATATTAAAATTCTTTTAAACTTAAAATATTATTTCAAATATTATATTCAATAATGTAATATTACAGCGTCCAAATACATTTGCATTTTCCCTGTGTGAAAGCAAAATATACCCAAAGAAATGCTTCTACTTGGCTAATGAGCAAAATCATCCACGATTTCTTTCCAACACAAAATGTGTACAAAAATACATTACTTGCCAGGGTTGCTGTGTTGTGTATTTGTAGTTCCAGAAAATATTTCCTGGGTGGTTTAGATGAGAATTCCATGCTGACATATATACTGACAATTTATTTCCACTGAAAAAATGCAGTATAGTAAAGAAATTAAAGGAAACTCAACAGGTATCTAGAGATGAGATAGCTGATCTTGCAGCACTCAAATAATGACCTGATATGTACACTCTGCAGTGTTTTTCAAAACAGATTACATGCAAAGATGAGCAGATAGAAACCTAACTAGCATGGTCAGTGTAACAACCATGATAATACGTTTCAACTCCTTACCACCTAGGTCCTTGCAAAATTTTAAAATAGGAGGGGATATTTCAAGCAGTACTTTTTCACTGGAAGGCAACAGAAAGAAGCCAACATCTAATAATAAAGAGACCTTACAGTGAGATCTCATTGTACATAATGAAAAAATGGTCAGGCCACATTTATTCCTACTAAATATTACAATGTCATGATAGTGAATAATTCGGTTTACATTTTATTTTTCTCAAATTCAACTAGAACCAGTTGAATCAAGTATCTACATTAAGCCTGAATACCGGTAATAAAAAGTACCAGGAAAAGCATGATTTATAGTGCTGTTTGGCAATCCTGAAAGTGCACTGCAGTGGATGGACAGCGTTATAGAAATGGAGACCTTTTAAGTTTATTTCAGCTTTCATGTGATGTAACAAAATCCACAATGTTTTTGAGATGAGAGAGCTTGTCAGACCTTAGTAGTGAGCATCACCCATTCCAAAGAAGTGACAGCAAGTATTACCAGCAGAGAAGCTGTTGCCCTCATGCCCTACAGCAAAGTCACTGTCTGTCTATTATTTGACAGGCAGGGTAATATGGGAATATGTCATGCTGGTGGAAAAACTGACACAATTGCTGGAGAGTCCTGTGACTAGGATGAGCAAAATGAAAGGAGCATGTCCAACATTTGTGCTAGATAACAATTTAAATCACATGTTTATTACTGCTAAATTACATCCCTTGTAGTGCTGACACCTGCAAGTGCTTGGCAAAATCTGAAAATAAAATAGCATTATTCGCTGTCAGCAGAATGCAACTTTTCCTGAACATCTAAAATTGAATTTCATAATTAGAAGTAAAAACTAAGAGCCATTATATGCTCAGCACTATGATCTCTCTTGTCATTGAAACAGCGTCATTTACCAACCAATTATTTTAAGGGTCCTATAGTGCTAATGAAGATATATTGTTGGGGAATTTAAAAATGTGTATTAGAGCTGAGATTTAAACTGGACCACACCAGATGAACAAAGAATGAAAACTAAAGAATAGTCTCCTTGGCCAAAGCAGGAAATCCAATCACATTTTGCTATAATCCATACTAGAAACTTCCCAGTGACACATCAAAAATTGGATGCAGTGCATGACTGAGAGACTGAAATCACTGGTAGCTCAGGCTTGCAATCCATTCACAGGTCAGGCAGAGTGCAGCAAGTGACCCAACCTTTTCTACACTTGGTCGCTTCTGAGCTCCAAGCACACATTTGAGAGACTGCCCCCTCTGAGGAGGGGTAGAAAAAGCCTTACCATATCAGCTCCTCCTGGCTGTGAAATATCCCAGATATATAATACAGAACCCTAAAGCCATGTAGAACAAAGAATTTGAAAATTATGAAATACAAAACAAAGTCCTAATCCTTTAAAAAACAGGTTCACGTTAAGACTGAAAGGAGTTTAACTTGATACCGTATTTTTTGAATTTACTACACTGCATAGTATAAAACAGAAAAAAGCTGCCAAAAAAGGCTTTGGGGAATATATAGGGCAATACAGTGTCATCAGAGAAATTTCTCTGCACAGCTCTCTGGAGAAGCTATGTGAAAGTGACTAAATAAAACCACAAGGAGTCCCCATAAGACAGTTTTTTCAGTATCTTTCATATTTATTACATATTCACTCAAATGTAATTCTAATTGCCTGTACTTGAAAGTGTAAGAGACTTTATTTAAATTTACTCATTAAAAATCTTTATGAATGAAAATTGGACACAAGAATATTTTAAAAATTTGTAATAATCACTAAGATAACACAAAATACATAATCATTCTACTGATAAATTTTGTTATCTCTTGAAAACATTCAATTTTTCAACACACCTTAAAACTAATACACGCCCTGCAAGAAGTGAAGTCCATCATAATTAATTTACCGCAAAAAGTAGCTAAAAAATTGTACCTGATACATGGGGTACTAATCTCCAGGAAAACACAACTAGAAATTACAAACTCTTGGATTATTCTGTGTACTTGGAAGTCAAGAATACAAGAGACACAAGATTTTAACTCATGTTATCAGGACCCCATTTTAGTTTAAGTAGGTGACAGAAATTCAATAACGATTTTAATTCACTCTTGGAATGTCTCTTGCATGTAAGTGATATTCAAGAAAGATTGCTTGATGTCCAAACTGTAGTGGACAGGTAATTTCCGATGTCTGTCTCCGTACATCCTTACAAAAGAACAATTTGATTAATGCCCCAGGGAGAAACTGAATAATATATTTTTGTAACAGGAAAGGGACACTAGCAAGGCAAAAAAATTATACCACTCCCTGAACGTTTTGTACCTGCCAATCTTAAAAATAAACGCATGAAAGAGTTTAAGTACACAAGTATGCTGACAGGTAACATATGAGAACATCTCATCACAGCTGTGTCCCTCCCTGTGTATCCAAATACTGAGGCACTTATTAGGTAAAAGATTCTGCAAAATACAAATAAAGTGGCAGTAGCCTGTAAAATCTTGGAAGACTTTTAGAATACTCGTTTATTATTACACTGAGGTATCAGATGCATTTATAAATCCAACTTTGAAAATCAATTGGAAAGTGTCTCTTCAGAGATTATGGTGATGATAGAAAAGAACGCCAGTGCTAAAGAAGCTTCTGTGCAGACAAAGAATAAAAATCTTTACTTTTTGAGAAGTCAGTATTTTAAAAGAATATTATTCTTTTCAATCCATATCAAAAATATAGTTCTAGTTTTACAATGTTATATTTGAACAAGGCATGCCAATAAATATAAACTATTAATAACCTTCATATTAATTTTCAGTAAAAGAAAAAGGTTTAGTAATTCAAATTATCTTCCTTTGTTTAGAAAACACATGCATTTTCTGTCTCTGTTCTTAGAGGTTTGTATTCTGTAGTATGCCTTAAATACTTTTTCTTGTCAATATTACCGATACTGATACAGTATCTGTTTTCACACCTTTCTCAGAGAGAGCACAATGTCAAAAACAAGCATTTAACTGCGATACTAAAATTCTCTTTATTGATTAAGAATACTTCCATTTTGCAAACACTCTGGGTTCTTTTAATACCTATTTTAAAGAGAATCTGAATTCAACTGTTTTCCAGAGCAAAGCTATGCACAGCATTTCACAAAAAACTGCAGACACTAAGTAAAACTCCTAAAACCAGAAAGCCTCAACTATTTTTAGGGTGTATTAACTTACTTTGGAGGATGTAGAGTCACATTCCTGACAAATCCATCCATAGCCAGTCTGTTTAGGAGACTTTTTCAAGGGAGGGTCTAGACAGCCAAAATGGTAGCAAAGGCTGCATTCATCACACCTGCAAGAGAAAAACAAAATATGTATTTATATTAAATGGTACTTCTGTACTATTTAAGATTTAGCTTCCCTGCAATTCTCAGCAGAAGATTTACCGATCCATTATCATAATAAAGAAAATCAATTCTCCATAAGCGGTAATTTTAAACAGCCACTTCAAGTAGGTTCTGCTTAATCTGGAATATTCTGATGCAGACACTCATGTATCACCTTTGTCATCATCTTATATAAATGACAACATTTCAAAGACTTGCAAATTAATGAAAAAATTGCTCAAATTTTTAAATATTTCAGTGTCATTTACTACCCTTTTTTTTTCAGAAATTTTGACTTTTTTGGACAGTGACAATATTTATTTTTCATAGTTTTAAGACAGTATTTTGTACATGTAGCTTTGTGGAAAATTCACTTATATATTCAATAACTCAGGTGAAAGTTACAGATATGATTTATATTTTTTACACAAGGACTACGTAGTTGATAAACAAATGCAGAAAGTATTTTCTCATTCACACTGAACTTTCTGGAAAAGGGCATTAATTTAAAAGAATTTCAATGTGATCTTTCAGTGCTCTGTGTACACACAACCAATTTATGTTCTTTTTTAATAAACCTTTCATTAATGTTTTGTACTATGCACAGTCCACATAAAAAGCTCAAAATATACACCACAGCTATTGTTAACCTACTTGTTAACCTACTTTTAATGTACCACCATAGAAAAACTGTTACAGTAGAACAAGTGCTACATGAAGGGATTTTTAAATCAGTACAATAATGGGCTCAAAATGAGAAAGAGATTTTTTCAAAGCAAATGACAGAGATTTTCATATACCCTACTGAACTCTTTATTTGCATATGCCCCTGTATTCCTTTGTAGGAAAAGGAAAGCTTTTTTCAAATTTACTTTGTAACAGCCTCTTCATTAAACACTCTTAAACTCTGAATTAAAGCCAACATAAATGATCCAAAAATAAGAAAGAGTAAATGTTTAAAAATCAAATTTTTGAAGAAATCCCCCACACTTTCTGCTTTCCTGGCCACTCATTTCCTCCTCTACAGTATGCGCAAATACAAAAATGTCAAAAAAACTGCAGTAATAGCATGGCACAGGCATCATGAGATCAAAGAGAAATATAATTTATCAACAGAACAGACAGTGCCTTGCAGAAAGAGGATTCAACTAACAGAACATACTGCTGCGTCAATAGAACAAAATGTTCATGTGACTTCCCCAAGGATTCATCTCCAAATAAAAAGAAGTAATTGTTTTGCAATAAAAATTGTTTAACCAAAGTAAAAACTTGTCCTCACTGCCAAGGTTGTGCTTGCTAGGAGTCACAGGTAACAACACATGAGCCCTGGTAAGGGTGTGGCATGTACTGTTATCCACTAAATAGAAATTAAAAGCAATAATCTGACTATCCACAGGATGCAACACCTGATTGACATGGTTTTGATTTTTTTTTTTTTAAAAAATGAGATATACCATATTGCAATATATAGCCTTAGGACAGCTCAGCAGTGACTCAGTCTAACTTCAGGACAAAGCAAACACTTTAAATAGAAAACCATTCTCAGTCTTTAAAGACAGAAGAGTTCTAATGTCGAAAGATATTACTTAAAATCAGGAATACATGTGGTTTTATTTCCTGTGAAAGGTATATTCAAATAATAAAAAGGTTGAGAATTGGGGATGGCATAGGTCACACTCCTATGTCCCAACAGTGTATGTGACCTTCAGCAAAAGATTAAGCCTCCTTTGAGCCTCAATGCTCCCATCTGTAACGGAGGATATTTTTACTAACCTATTAAACTACTAGCTATGTGGAATCTTATGCATCTAAGGGCTTGCACTTGAGCAGTGCTTATCAGAACTCCCTTCATGTAAACTTAAGGATCCTCTTAAATAACAGGATATAAAGAAACATACTATTTCTGACTGATTTAGAGTACTTTCAGAGCTTAATCCTGAAGTCTACATTTGACTTAAACAGTGTCAATGTAGATTTTTTTTTTCTATGTTCAAAAGAAAATGTTTCCCTTTTAAAATTACACCATGGCATCTCTTCTTACATTTTTACTATTTTGTATCTAGAATGTGGTACTTCCTGACTCCACTTTCAGCCATGTTTCCTCAGAACAGGCTGAGGGTTTTCGCAAGGCCAGGTTGAAATAACCACACCATGGTGAAATTAAATATGGATCTCAAGGCACCATTCTAAAGCTCGATGTTTTTAATATTTATTGTCATTAATTTCTATCACCTCAGAGTGTTTAGTTTGGTAGAAGAAAAATTGCATTTTCCTAGAATGAGTTAAAAATATCTGCATTAAAGTTTTCAGACACTAATAGCTTCTATCCTCATCTGCACAGCTGAGGAAATGCAAATGAGTATTTTCATATATCAAAACATAAAAAGCTGCACAGTGATAAAAATGTAACCATCCCAAATATTTTTAAATGCTTCCTTCCTACTGCTTTTTACTGGAATATGAATTCTGTACTGGAAAACAGAAATTCCCTGATTCTGAAGTTCCAAGAGCATGATGCTGGGAAAGTGGATGACTACACACTGTACCTTGGTTAAAGAGAATGCTCTAGCTGTTTGGCAATCATTGTCTGCTGAGACTGACTGGGGACAAAACATGAAGCTTACACACATTACAGTGCAGAGAAAAAAGAAAAAAGCATTCTTAATTCCTAATTCCAAAAGAAAACCTTACAGCTAAGTTAAAATGGCACTAATAAAACAAGATTAATCCCTCAAGTGTATACTATTAGTTGTGCTCTTTCATTTAGCAACATAAAAATGATAGAAATCTCACTGTCACGTTCAGAAAATAAGAAGGCGACACAAAATACAGAGCACTTTCGACTTAGTTATAGAGAATGAAATTGCTGGGTCACCTAAGATGTGGTGCTGACAGTCTCGCAGCCTGTCGGTAAATGCACTCACAGATCAATCACACTCCCGGCATTCACTGAGCACAGGAGTCACGTGGCACTGTCATTCACAAGCATCATCCACTTCCATCCCGAAGATGGCTTAATAGGACAAACAAAACTGTTGGGATGGGGAGGGGGGGAAGGGGAAAGAAGGCACTTCCTCCATATTACTGCTTGTTGAAATTTTTTACCCTTATGCATTCAAGGTCACACGTTCACAACAGTCCTTAACTAGCAAGTATTTTATCTTGCTGGTATTTATGGATAACTATTTTTGTGGTGAAGGACATGATTTGCAAATGCAATTAAGTGGTGGGCCCACTTCAGCGGCCTGGTTAGCTGCTGTACTGAAAACTTTTAAAGCAGAGCTCCACACAAAGACAAGCTAACCTAACCTCCTAAATTACCTCTAACTGACAGGTAATTGCTTACTATCAAAGTTTTAACAAGCCTGAAATTACTTTAAGCATCAAAATTAAAAATAACTGTGTTCCTCATTCCAGCAATTAATGAGGATAGATATATGCCCACTAAATATGGAGAAAATGGAGTGTGAAGAAGAAAGGTGAATTCTGGAGTAGTTGTGATAAAAAGATTAAAAAAACCCCAAACAAACATGTTTTACTTATAGAAGTACAGAATGCAGGTCAGCTACATCTTCACAGCACGAAAGCTTGATTAGCCATTTCCATACCTGAAGCATGTTTACTTTGTTCTTTAATAGAGTGATCTCCATCTGCTCTTGCCCTTGGATTGTTAGTACTAGTTTTTTAGCAGTACAGCTGGCTGTGCTCAAGCCCTACATAACTCTGCATTTTCGTGTTCATAATTAACTAATTATGCTCTAATCAATAGCGTAGATACTGATTTTACAATGTAAATGAGATAAATGAGATAATGGCTGGGGTCAACCTCATTTTATTTACAAAGCTCAGCACACACATCCAATTTCATTACATTGCATCTACCTGCACAGGAGGGAGTCTTATCAGTTGGCCTGCAGAAGTCCTGCAAGCACAGGGGAAAAAGACCTGTGCTTTTACAGAGGAGCAGTGAATGCAAAAGCCACCCGTCACTGGCACATTTGTAAGTCACTGGTTAATAGCATTGAAAACCACAAAGAGCTGATTCAGCCAGAGTGAAGAAACCTATTTTGCATTCACAAGACAGCATCACCCATCTATAGCTGTAAAAGTAATTACCTACATGTCCCTGAAACACAACATTAATAAGCTAATCTTTAAATACAACTTTCCAAATATGCTTCAGAGACTACAGAAAATCTCACTTATGTACGCATCATTGCACACTGCCTGCAGTGTCATGCCAAAAGGTACCATGGTGAACAAAATACAAAATTGAAAAATATATATACTACTCCCGATTCATCACAAGAGCTTGGAAAGATTTACTTTAATGGAAAAAAATATATAAAGCATTGATACATATCATCACCATTAAAGGCAGAGAATTTGTCATATAAGCCTTACTCTGACAAGCTTAGAATTAGTTAGAAAAAAATTAGAAGTAAGCGAATCCAGAATTCTTAAACTCTAAGGGAACTGCAGTAGGATGGGTGTATGTACATGCACCACTTGCTGAGGGGATGCAATACAATGGCTACTCCAGCACCTGTGTAGATTTAACTACTGATAACCATCATCCCTTGCTGGCTTGTTTTGGGGCCCATTTCTGACTAAATGCTCTTAGCACCTGAGAAAGAGACATCTGAGGAACAGGGTTTCTTCTCAGGCACCAATCTCTCTCCCCTTTAATCCCTCAGTGTCCAAGTGCCGAGTCACTCCAGAACTGCAAACAGATGGTGACATGCTTGGGGCTTCATTTTAAATTGCAGCCTGTTCTTGATTTCAGATGGGCAACTTCAAAACAGCCATGACCATATAGGTCACTGTCAACACTTGGTTTCTTATTAGCAGCTGTATGATATATTCAATAGAAAGGAGCACATAAGCATTCTCAAAAACCCAGAGTAAATCAATGTAGCTCAAGTGAATTCCAACTGTAGAACCAAAACGACTGGCTTCAGTCTGGAGCAGCTGAGGAGTGTTCCTGTGACACCTTATTGCAACCAGTCCACAGGAGTGATAAATTCTGGATGATAGGAATGAATACTATGGGATTGGTTGCAGCAGCAACTCTTATATGTCACATCAAAGAGGGCACTTTCCTGTGCCCTTATTCAAACAGTAAAATTCAAGATCTAATAGTGAAATAAATGTATAGTTGTCTATTTAGTGCACTGTTATTAATGCTGTCCAAAAAGTACATTTATTCTAGTTACTGAGGGAGCGCATTTTCATTACAGAATATGTGGATAACACTCTTTTTATCTTTTGCTTCTGATACTGAAACAAAGTGAAAATAAGCAAAGGTATGACTTTGTATCTTACCCTACCATTCTACACTAAAACTCTTCAATCCAGCTCCACTAATTCCAAAACATATTACTTTCATTTTGCTGTGATATGTCCCAGGTAAGACACAAACCAGAAGTGATGACATACTATATTTAGACTCTGAAACAGAAGATCCAGACTCTTATCAACTCCTTTGTTTTTAGGCAAAAAAAATTATCAAAATAATTAAGTATAAAATGGAAGAAGCTGGTTCTCTTCTTCCTGATTGCTACACTTTTGCCCTTGCCTGTAAGTGGCATAACAACTAAAAATGGATGGTCATCTGGCAGTTTCTGTTCTACAGAACAGCTTTAAGAAGTCTACTCACATAGGCCAGTCAAGCTTTAGGTGACTTTATCACCAGGAGTGTGACACATTTCAGCACTAAAATTCTTATATGACTGCATATGCATAAAATGTTGATTAAAAACCAAGATATAGCCCAACTATACAGCCTCTTCACACACAGGTACTTGTTATCCTGAAAGGCTCTCTATCTTCACAGACGCTAAAAGTTCAACCACATAAAACTTTAGGGAACTTCACCTAATTTCAGAGTTGGAGCTAACTCTGCAGTCAGTCCTGTGCTGAGTGAGTAGTTGGAATAGATGTCCTTCAGAGACTTCTCCAACCTACATCTTTCTGGATTCTAATATTTTAATAATTTTGATTTGGGTAAATGAATACTCTTTATGGGAAGGATAATGCTATGGTATTACAAGACGTAATTAGAAGTCACATTCTAATTTCTACTATGTCAGGTGCAATGCCAGTACACAAAGGAAGGTCTCTTATTTATGTAGTTTATAACGGTAGATGACAGAGTAGACAATCACTTTTTTCTGTTAAGTCTAGGAGAGGGCATGGCTATTGCTGAAGGGTGAGAAAGGTACCAGATGAGGGATGATTACAGCATTCTGGTTTTTATATCTACCTACCTACTAGTGTATGGGTACGATGGACACACAGCCTGACAGAGCACGATGAGCTTACTGATCATCAACTAACAGTAGTTTCATGATGCCTATGTGCTTTTGGATATGGGAAGCTGTCTAATCTCCTGTTTACTTAAGTTTCTGTCCAATCTCAAGGGCTTCAATAAAACCAAATAGCGTCTATCAATAATACCACAAAACAGCGAAAGAAAATAAGCATTAATCTGGCAGACATCTGGGTAGCTAAATTTATTATGCTAAACCCAAAACTGCCGCCTAACTGATTTAATTCATGATTTTAATACTGAATCAAACATCCTCTCATATCCAAAAACCTAACACTGATTTTTCATGGGTAAGGAAGAATTTGAAAGGGCTATCGTTATATATCATTCCTATGTAAGCTGGATTTTTTCTGAACAGTCTATACGCTATTTGCTTTATGAAAATTAAGTTTGCATGTACAAAATGAATTTTAAGAATAAACTTTATTTACTGTATCCATATGTGAACAGCTTTCTTTCAGCAAGAAATGTTCACTTTTCTCCCTCATAGGACTGCCAAACTACACAAGACAAGACTTTGTTAAATTAGTTTGAAAAATTCATTAATAGCCCATGTTAAATTAGTTTGAAAAATTCATTAATAGCCCACATATACAAGTGGAATGTAATTATATGAACACTACTTCAGATGTGTTTGCTTTTGTTAATATATAGCTACTGTATAGAACTTCTATTTACAGCATTTTAATGTTTAAACTAAGAATTTCTGTGAAGACAATGACTCTAAGACATGCATTAAGGTAATGCTACACCAATTGTAGACACAGAAAAAGTCCTTTGACAAATTGAAAAGTGTAAAATTTAAGAAGCTATTACCAAATGCTGCCATTTGTTTTTCTGGAGTACATTCTAGTTGTAATACATGATTGCATCTATAGTGCCACTCTCACGTGTTCAGACTATTAACTCTACTGGTGTACTGTTTATGAACTACTTGGGAAGTCCATTATAGTTTTGAATATTGCCATCAAACATATTTCAAAAGGTGAAACATCAAGTGTTAGCATCTGGCTTTCAACATAATGATATGTGGGGGCGAGAGACAGAGAAAGAGAGGCAGAGAGAGAGAGAGAACATCCTACAAGGAAGCTGTACTGGGAAAAAACATAAAAAATACAGCAGGAATTCACCTTAGGATTTCAAGCATGCCCAGGAAAATATCAACAATACTTGAAACAGTATTTAACACACATTACTCTGTCCTTAAAATCCCCCAATAGCAGAGATTACTGAACTTCCCTAACAAACATCTCTAGTGCAAGTATTCTTATGATTAGAAAAAAACTTTCTAGTGGCTAAATCATCTTGATGCAATGTATCTTATTTTTGGTCTGACCAGTTTTGAAGCACTTTTTTTTCCTTCTTTGTAGCAACTTCTGTCTTTATCATCTTTATATTAATTTAGGCCTTTTGAACAGATTTCCCACCTTCATTAAATCAAAGAAATATTACTATTTTAAGCTTTTTTAATTCATGTCTCCTGTGCTCTTCTCATCATCCAATTCAGTTTGCTTTGGACCTTCTCTGTTTACCAAAGTGGACAAGCTGCACTAGCTGAGACTTTTCAAAAGGTGAGATACTGGTCTTCTGAATATTCAGGAGTACTCCAATGCGTTAAATGTAACACCTCTCTTTGTATGTATCAGGTTTGATCACTTTGATCCCCACTCTGTGATCTGTGATCTGGAGTCCCCCACGCTTCCTTTTTTTTTTGAAGTTACTCTAGATATCATAATCATGCAGTCAACAGTGATTTGCCTTTTCCTTCCTGCACTGCATGTTTTTTCTGAATGCTTTCTTAAAATTTCCTTTTTAATTCTAACACTGTAATCCCTCACATCCTACTGTCATCACCTGCAAATGTAACCAAACATTTTACTTCAGTACCCAATACGCTAAAGCAAAAATTAACTGAATCCAGGAGAGCTTGAGTGGAATCCAATGAGCTGAGTATCACCTGACAGTGAGTCCATGGTAACTGGTTTACTTTCCTAATCAGCTACATATTTTATTGCAGCTTAATTAACAAAATCTCTAACTTAAAGGAACGTCACACACAGAAGTATTTTGAAAGTCCTACTAAAGCCAAGATAAGCTACATTTATCATTCTCTCCTATCCACAATACCTAGACTGTTTTAGTTTAATAAATGATCATAAATAACAGTAAGCATTACTTTTTCTTTTTTTCCTAAACTCAGCATGATGTGTGGGCACACTTTTTTTTTTTCCCTTGCTTACACAGCACTTGGACACAACTTTTTACTTTCAGGATACTGCACAAGTGGTCAATAAACTTGGATCCTTTCTTCCTAAAAAGGATTCATGGATCCTTAAAGAACAAATTCCTGCATTAGCATCTACTTCCTAGAGCAAATTTCTTTATTTTTAAGGTGTCTTTCTGTGCCTTGACAATACAGAATGATAAGCATTTCTAATAGTCCCAACAAAAATCTTAACTCTGAGATTCTCCCATCCCCTTTTTAAAATAAAACGACGTGTTAGACATCAGGTTAATTTTATTTAATATAATATTCAAACATGAAATGCCCTGGTAAGATATGACTTGTAGATAAGTATACATAAATTTGTATATTCTCCTATTACTTATTACAGCATTTAATTTCTTTCTTAAGTTTAAAAAATACTTTCAAATGGAAACGTGCCTTGATAGATGACAAAACCCACCATATCTCAAGAAATTCAAAAGATTATAGATCATAAATTTACAAGTGTGATTGTATTTGAGCAGAATTTTTCCGAGCAAGTTCAAGATGAAAACGATGAAGATGTCAACACTCTGATACTGTAGATTTAAGAACTGGATCTGTACCATTTGAAGATCAAAATACTATGTGTGCATCTACCAGGATATATATGGACGGAGACGAAGATCTCAGCTGTCACGCTGTGTGATCAGTTCTTCATTCCTTCCCCAACTTACAAAACAATTTCGTGTTTGCATTGGGAGGAGATAAGCTTGTCCTGAACACTGCCAGAGAAGTAAGCCAAATAAAACAAATGTCTGCATATACTCAATTTTTTCTTATTTTTAAAAAATTTTTCAGAAAGAAGTATAGGTATAGTTCTATTCACTCAAGTGTCTGGAGTCAGAAACAATTAGTTCATACTAATAAGCATGAAATCAATTTTTCCATGGCAAATCTATTCCTTCAGAATAGTAAGTCTCAAGTGTTTTACAGGTCTCATTATCACTGAACATTTATTTTTTTAGGAAACAATCCTTTTTACAGTAAGGTCTATGTACAACACAGTGTTCTATATAGAAATGTTCTTATTAAACTGTATATAAGAAGAGTGGCAGGCAGATGGCAAACCATTGCTTACTTCTTTCAGTATCACCATAGAGGAACACACAATATTTAAGTCCCACAGGCTTCTGTCACTCTTCAGTGAATCCAAGCATCATATAACATCATTTGCCAACGAAGCACAGGGGAAAGAGACATTACTTAATAGGACAATCCTGACAAGACATTTATCCGGGATTTTTCAATGATGCACATACAAAATGTTCCTGATTAGTGCAAAAAAATGCAGGCAAATTAACTACCTTGTCAGTCCAAATAACAAACCAATCAATTACATTCTATCCAAGCCTGACAAGCAAACTCAACGTTTTGTCATAATAAGCTTATAGTTGAGACAAGGTAGCTGTTCTCCTTTACTTTAGGTATTCTATTGAGAGCTTTATCCACATTTAAAAATCCTATTATAAAAGGTATCCACGATTGCCTCCGAGGATGAGTTGTGGCAGAGTTGTGTCTCATGAAGGGTATCTACACAGTAAAGTGATAAGAAAAAAATATTAACATTGAAAGATCATAGCAGCTCTCCTCTGTCTTATGAAACATTTTAACATCACACTAAATTTAAGCAATGTGTAAGCTCAGATCCAAATACTTAGACACCCACACCAAATTTTCAAGAGTCTCTAAGTGTCAAAACATTAAACTGAGTTAAGTATAGCATCCTTATAACTTTTTCTCAATACAGCTCAAAGAAAAAAGGCAGTCTACCACAAAGACAGAGAAGATAATTTTCTTTTTTTTTTTAAATCATAAAAGCAACAATTTAATACATGTATGTTTGATTGTGAAGCTAGCATTTTATTTAGACTTAAAACCCACAGAAATGCAGCTATGGGATTGACTACAAGCACAAACAACATGGGTACTATGTTATAACCTTAAAAAATGCTTTTTTATAGAATAGCATTTGAAAGAAAACAAGTCTTAGGATTTAGGAAGGATTAAGTAAGGGAGGGTTTCTTTCAAAAGACATTGTAATAACTCAGTACATAAAAAGCTTTAGTCATTTCTGAAAAAACGTCTTTGAGCCAATAATTCCAAAGTCTTCCTACTTGTACTTCCTGTCTTTTGACACTCATGACATATATACTTTTTAAGAATGCTTTTTTTAAAAATCAATACAATTTTAAAGGGCTGATTCTGTACATTTAAACTCTTCAAGCTACTTGCCATACAGTAAATTAATGTATCTTATAGCATCGTGAGATTTTAAGTAGGAAAACATTCATGTTGTCTTTAAACTGAGCAGATACATTTTGAAAGAAAGACTGATATAAAGTCTCCACCACCACATTGCTTGGGTGGTTTGTTTTTTTTTTTTTTTTTTACCATGAAATGTATTTAAGCAGAATTGATTGTAACTAAAAAAGAAACTGCTGTCATACTTTGATAAAATAACAGTCTGATGAACAGGAGCCATCTTGTTGCCATGTGATTGAACAAAAATTCTTTGGAACCAAATTTTCATTTTATTATAAGAATTTTGAGTCTAAGAATTAGAGGGACAGCAAGAACTACCATATGTAAATCCACTCCCAATTCTCACTTCACCTCTTACTTGAGACACTATTAAAATTTTAAATTGGGTGTCCTGAACTGCAATTCTACAGCGCAACTTTCAACTTCTTAGGAAAACTGAAGAAAAGCTTAGCTACAAAATAACAATACTCTTCACAGTCATCTTATTACAATCCTTGTCCTTTACTGAGTGCAACTAGTTTTGTTCTGACAGCCTCAGTGGGTGAGGCTGACATGGGTTCACACTGAAATGCAGAAACTTGAAGGGTAGCATCAGAAACAATTCAAGATAAACTGAAGGTCTCTGTGCCACCTCTACCCTCTCAGCAGCAATGTGAGTAGCTGCAACTGTACCATTTGAGTCAGGGCATCAAACGAGACAGGCTGTTCCATCTGGCTAGTTAAGGTTTGGGCAGGAATACTGCAAACCCTACTTTAAACACAAGGCTTTTTATTTTGGTTTCTCAAAATGAGTAAATGAGTATTCTACATATAACTGTACTTATATATAAATTTCTATTTATAAATTATTTTTATATAAAAATTTTATCTATGTAACCATCTTTTTATATAAAAAACCAACTTCACAGCTGAACCAATAAAATAATTTGTTAAATTTTAGTAAGATGAAAGTAATGGAAGTAATTAAGAACAAACAAGGTTTTCAGAGGAAACGTGTAACTACGGAGATCCTAATATTTTGTAGTACTTTAGGTAAGGCTGTAAGAATGCAGACATCAAGTAGGAGTGTAAGTTACCTATACCTGCACTAGTTATTCCTATAGTATTTCTTTGCATTGCATTTTTATTGGTAACAACAACTCAAGAAATTTTAAAGGATATTATAGTATTTACTCATATATTAAAGGGAAATTATTTTTTTAAATGGTTGGACAATTTTTCCATTTCTACTCTATTAAAAATTTAACTTGACATCATTTATTTTACATGTTCTACTGTTATCTTCACCCTTCTCATGTTTGAAATATTATTAATTAAGGAATCACTACTGACATTGTTTAAACACAGTTCTAGCAAGTAAAAGATTAGTAAAAGACAAAGGAATATAAATGTATAAATACAATAGCTTGTAATTATTGTAGTTATTGTATTATCGTAATACAACAGCAAATTCACGTGATAACTGACTACTGTCCTGAGATGTCCCACACTGATGATATTCCTCCTGTTCTAATCTCTCCTTTTGCTCTTTTTCCATCCCTATATACCATTTGCCAACCCTTTCCCAACCAAAGAACTGCTCCCATTCCTGTACATCCATTCAAATTTCTACTGACTGAGGTACCCAGAGTCGTCTGCAATACCTGAACTTGTATTTTCAACTTGTACCTCACTTAGGGAAAGGATTTAATGAGCACAGAAATCTAAAATAAGGACAGCGAGCAAAACTGAACAGCCTTCCTCTCCTACCAGGAGATGCAACAAATATTCAGATAGAAAAACACATCACAGATGTCACAATAGATGCTTCCAACAGGAAGGTTCTCAATTACACCTTTGGTCCTTCAGAAGTGTTCTCTCCCAGCTCTCCTTAATCCAGGACAAAAGTAATTATAGAAGCACTTTCCTCCAAATTTTGGTATGAAGAGGGAGAAACACACCAACCTCTCTCACTCCTCCCTAATCACACATGGCTGTCACCTCCTTCCTCACTTAAGTAAATATTATGTAAAAGGCAGGTGACTAAGAGTGTGTGCAGATATTCTTTTCAAAAGACTTTATAGGACAAGAAACCCCACAATTTCAATACTTTCTACTCTTCACTTGTGTAACAGACACTGAAAAGTGCAAATCGCAGACAAATATAATGCTTATGTCAGCAGTTTTGATCCTGGTTCTTTTCTAGCCATTTCAATACTTGCCTTCATCAGGTTAAATACCTGTTGTAAGAGCAATGTTTCTGGCTGCTAACTGGGCACAAGTAAAAATATACAGGTAAAAACAATGTAAAATCAGTTTATCTTCAAGGGTCTGAAGGCAAGAAGCTGCTTCAGTGTATCTTACCAGCTCTGAAAAATTAGGACTCTCCCACCAGGTTAAGTCTGCTAGGCCTAAAAAGGAATCTGGGCTATTTGCAAATAACTTTAATGAGGTAAAGATTATAAGTAATATGCATTTTTAAAATTCAGGCTGTTCAAGGTACACCTCACCTCAGAAATTAATCTGTACCCAACAGCTCTATTAAGTGGATGAGTTACTGAGCTCTTGAGAGGGGAAAAAAAAGCAAACCAGACCCCCAAAACAATGATGAACAATGTGTTTTCTAGTTATTGCTAATTACTCCAATTTTCTCAGTATTGATCGTTATAAATATTAATAAATGCTTCCTGAATGGTTACAGATTTGTATCTGCTAATATATATACTGATAAGCCTGCAAAAAAGTTATCTGCAGGACAAAAGATCACAGCATCTTAGGTACCACTGGAATGGAAGAGCTCTGCTTTATTTTAATAACTGTCACATGGGAGCATGATAATAACAGAGCTGGTCATTGCATAAACACATTGACTGTCTTGATTTACAGAATTCTGTTCTCCAAGTACTTCTATGCCCACTTCAAAAAAACCCCACATTTTCAAACAACTTCAAAGGAAAATTATACTTTTATTACTGAATCAAACCATTTCATATATATGACACCAACATTTTATTTAATCTTTTGTATAGGATATGTCATTTTCCTTCATTCTGTACTGTCTTTGTAAATACAAGCTTCTGAGAACCCCTGAAAAAATATCCAGTCAATAGGCTCAATACTGTACAGGAAACCCAGCTTTCTCTTTTAAATGACTGCATTTACAGACCTTGTCACAACAAGGTCCCTGATGTTATCGAAGCAATTTCAAGATACTTTAATCATTGGCAAAACTCAGTGACCTGACAAGAGAAATTTGGGCCAGAAGATTTCAATGGCTTGAAAGGAAGGTTATTGAGTGATGTAATTTCATTTGGATGGCACTGATTCCAATTGATCTGTTTTTTGCAATGCATATCTTGCCTCTGCAGCTGTCTCTATCTGATTCAGTGCTTAACTGCAAGGAGTGACTATCCCTTTCCACTTAAAGCAAAACTCTTCCTTCCTCCTGCTATTATTTTGAATGAGCCTGAGGAGCCCATTTTCAAGTTTAATCTCTGTACTCCCTGCAAAAGAAAAACACATTCAACTGAATGCCAGCCCATGAATTCAACTGAGTCTTGTGACTGCTAGCATATGTATAATATAAGTATAAAAACAGATCATAGAGTATTATGTTTGTCATCATTATTATTACGAATTGAAAATAATGAGTTAGGGTTTCTGTAACACAAGGGCATATGGCAGTACAAAAATAATTCTCAATCCCAACTGCACAATATCATGTAATATAAACTGTATTAGACTGTACTTATTTTCAGTTGAGTACTTACATTCAAAACCAAAAAGACCCTGCTTGGTATATAATAAGCATAATAATTAATAAATGGTTATGGTATATATGAAATCATATCTTCCCATAAAAGTATTGTTTTCCACAGTTTTAAAAGAAAATAAGTGTACCATTAGAAACCTCACAATTCAAGTTAATTTTAAACTGCACAAAACCTAAGGGAAAAAAAAGCCATATATATGGGGAGTTATAAAGCCTTGAGAGGAGTATCGATGAATAACGTGATTATCATTATATGCTAATGAAACTGAATCAGGATGGGCAATAGATGTTGCCAACAATATGTAGCTGACAGGTCAACTAAGTTGCCCTTTATTCATCCATGTTAAGTCCTCTGCTGTCTGTGCACACAAAATGTGCTTGATGACAAAACGTGACTTGTCTGAATCAGACATAACTGTAAGCTTTCCTCTAATAATCTAATTACCAACAAAAACGGAGTTAAAGATCAACTGCCTTCCAACTTTTTGTATCACAGGAGATGATACGAGTTCTGCTCAATTTCACTTTTTATGTCTCATCTA
Source organism: Vireo altiloquus (assembly GCA_013396875.1). Lineage (NCBI taxonomy): Eukaryota > Metazoa > Chordata > Aves > Passeriformes > Vireonidae > Vireo > Vireo altiloquus. Next base: position 414,756 of record VZRF01012840.1, on the reverse strand, counting down.
TATACTTCCAAGTGTTAAGAGCTTTCAGGTGTCTATAGCAGCAGGAACATTTGGGCCACTCTGAAGCAATCAGACATGCCTGCAGAAACACTTCCAGAGAAAACACAACTGACTCTCAGTACCAATCACTTTGCCTGCCTGGTCCCAGGGCTTCAGTGCTGCTGACAATAATTGTTACAGAGTATCTTCCCTGTAAAATTACATCTTCCAAGCACGGTAAGTAATCAGAACTTCATCTATCAGTAAACTCAAAAGCATAAACTGAATAAAAATATATACCATTTTATATATTACACAGCTTTTTAATATGAGTACTTTCACTCACTGTAACTGTTTCTGGTAAAGTGAGAACAGTGTACTCCTTCTTAAGTACTATAAAAATATATTAACATACCATTAATCTTACAGATCAAATATTTTATTGGAAATAGAAATCTAAACTTTTTTCAAATACAGAACTTACTAATTATTGCTATTATTTATAGGGCATATTGTGAGATATATTTTAACTAGCAGAGCCATATAATACAATAAATTATATTATAATATTGATTTGAAATAAAAAACCTGAATAGAGTATTTTAAAACATATGGGGTGAAGGATATTTTTTTCCATTTCAGAACATAAAATTTATTATAAAACAGAACATAAAGTTATTATTATATAATACTATTATAATAATTTTGTTTATTTTGTAGATTAAGTAATTTATTGGACTGTCTCTTTATCAGTGGAGATGGCTCAATTCTGACAGGAAAATCTAAATTTCACTTCACTGTTTCAGTTTCAACACTTGACCGTCAACACCAGGGTCTAATGGAGTTGCAAAGCCAGTGGACTGCACAGTTTTCATACTGTTTTCTGTGAAAATACAGGCATAAGCCATTAAGTTAGCCATCAGTTATTGATGGTTTATTGGTGTCTGTGAAGCTTTTAGAACCTTCTGTGAGACTTCAACATGCTAAAATCTAAGCATAACTATCACAAGTGCTACAATAGAAGCCAAAGTAGGAATTCTGGTTCCTCGCTCTGCTGTTCTACCAAGCACAAGTCTAAAACACAAGTCTAAAACACAGATTCAGAGCTTGGAGATGGGCATTTGTTTCCTCCTTTCAAAGCAAATTATTCTTCAAGATATTTATAGGTTTTTTTCCTCTCAAAACTCCCAGTCCAAGAAACCTTAAAACTGTAACAGTTCTACTGCAAGACATTCAAAAGTCAGGCACTGATCTCTTCTCTGTGGTGACCAGTGACAGGACTCAAGGAAATGGTCTGAAGCTGTGTCAGGGGAGATTTAAGTTGCATATTAGAAAAAGGTTTTTCACCCAGAGGGTGGCTGGGCACTGGGACAGGCTCACCAGGAAAGCGATCACAGCATCAAGCCTGGCAGAGTTCATGGAGAATACTCTTGGGCCCACAGAGTGATTCTTGGAGATAGTCCTGTGCAGGGCTGGGATTGGACTCAATGATCCTTGTGGGTCCCTTTGAACTCAGCATATTCTGTGATTCTTTGATTTTGGGTCTGACAGCGCTACCAAACTCTCCTTAGTTGAGAGAGGGAGGGCTCTGACCACAAGGCTCACAGCCACAACCTGAAGCTCAGGAGGTTTAGAGGGGACATCAGCAGATGACTTCAGTACAAGGAATCGTGCAGTGAGCTCAGGGGTACTTATGCCTCAGTACTATGGCAACAAATAAGAAGCTACAATAATTTGTTCTTGATATTCTAAAACCTTTCATTTCCAGTACTAGAAAGCATTACCAGTTCCTTCCTATTCTTTCCAGGACAGGAAGCCACCATGCTGAATAAAATCCTATAATGCCCAGTGCCTGTGTCAGTAGTGGATTTCTGTCAGTCAGAAGGGATAAGAAATTTCCTTCCCCACCCTCTTATAGACAGTATCTGACTGTACATAAGCCAATAGTGTATTTATAAGAGGTGTCCAAGACTGATTTATAATGTTTTGTTGAGCACAAATAGTAAAATATTGTGCCCTTTATGCCATCTTAAAATTCCATGGTATTAGTCGCACTAAAGGCCTTTTGCTTAAGACTGAAAGGTGGTTCCATATTCTACTGAAATCTTCACACTATAAACATTTCACCAAATAAAAGTCAGAAAAGGTTATAGATTTAAGTTTTATAAGGGTGAGCATATCTAAAGCATTTTGGTAGTCATCAAAAAAAAAACAAACAAACAAACAAAACCAAACCAAACCAACCAACCACACAAAAAGCCCACCAAAAACTTTACATATGAAGTGGTCTAAGGAAAAATTTCCCAGATGCATTTACAAACAAAAAAAAGAGTAAGAAAATAAAAGTAGGGAAAATGCTTGAACAGTTCATACAAATACCTGTATTTTAAAATAAGCATCTTAACACTGCACTTTGTTTTAACAGCCATAAAGCTTCTCAAGGTGATTGACAGATGTAGAAAGGCTTAACTTACAAAGCAAACATTTCACATATTCCATTATGATTTCATAGTTAATTTTCAGTCTTCAGTATTAAAACTTTCTAAAATGATAACAGGTGTCTAAGTGGAAATGGACTATTTCTGAAAAGCACAAGAAAAGGAATAATGATTTTCTTTCAAACTAGTCCTGAAGCATGCAAAATTTAGTAATAGTTTTTTTCAAAAGAAGCCAGAAGTTAACCAATATGTATAAACAGTGGATACATTTGTATTATATCATAATCAAGCTGTATACTAAAAGCACTGTAGAACACTGCTGAAAAGGACTGTTTAGACAATATATTTAGAACATTTGTTATAACACAGTTCATCTATACCATGGCTGAATGCATGCACGTAAATAAAATTCAGACATAATATGTAAATCGTGAAAGCAATGACAAAGATACATTGTGTTATATATAAAAATCTATAATTAATAGCATTTAAGATCATGCCAAAAGTTTGAGAACAGTGTACTAAGAAGATGTTCTATTTGTGGAAATCTGTCCTAAGTATTAAATAAATCACTTCCAAAAGAACTAAAAAAGTTCAGCAAAATAAGACCATGACATCTCCTGTAACATGCTTATTTAAGGTTTTTCTCAAATAATATAAAAAAGGACCCTCAAGAAAATTATTTCATCATGACAAAAAATGGAAGTCAAATAAAAGATCATGCAGATTTTTTGCAATGTCATTACCACACAACTGTATTCTTGAATATTACTTTCAGCAGGTACGTTAATAATCTAGGCTAGATAAAGCAGGAAGTTTTTTTCAACTGAATCAAGAGATGAAACTACCTTTGTAGATAGGAAAATAATAATTTGTTTGTACATACATACTCTCATCATAGTATATCTTGGCAGTAAAATCTATATGAAACAATCCAAAACCAAACGAAACCAGTAGGAAGAAGAGATGTCTCACCCTGTACCATGCTGGGTATAAGGTGAATCAAATTATTCCATCTGATATTCAATTTTACCATTTTTCTAAACTTTCATTACTGCTGTTGTTGGGCACTTTTGGTTAGATTGGTTTCACAGTAATACTGGTCCCCTCTGCAACACATCAGATCTTTAATCCAGGCAGAAATGAAACAACTTTTTAAAGCAATTAAAATCAGGCTTAAATGCATTTCAAACAATGCATCCATATCAATTTCTATCTTCAGAACTTAAATTTGGGATAAAAATATGAAATAAAAGAATATTGTATATCATCCTACACAACTTTGGAACTACAAAGTAAATTTAGCCTTTTGCCTTATTAATGGTCATTATAATTCTGAAATGCCCTTGTTACCCCATACTCCTTTTCACTCTGTTTTCTCTCTAGAAGAAAACACAGAATGTGAATGTATCAACCCATTAGAATGATAGGCAGACAAAAGGTAAAAATGATGGATACAAAGAAGTTGAAGAACTTGATTTCAGAATACTGTAAAGTGCTTGAATCTGTGACTGTGATTAACTGATTTCTGAAATCTCTCCTTCCCTACTTATTTTTGGAGAATAGAGGAAAACAGAGAAAAATGAAACTATTCCAAAATACTTGACTACTTCATCTATTTTTTAATTACCAGGTCAAGATAGATGAACGATAGTATGTAACATCAAAGAAAATATCTAACAAAATATGGAACTTCAGAAAAAAAACCCTTTTTATGAAGGATTGCTGATCAATATATATTTAATTAATTAAGTCATATACCAACGTTTTTCTGCATTAAGAATAAGGAGTTTCTAAGTATGCAAAATAAATACATTGGAACTGAAACTATATAAGTAATGCTAATTATGCTTCAGCATTGTTTTTTTCCATTAACGCTTACCATTCATACTTTTTTTCTTTTTCAGTAAATACTTCTTTGCTACTTTTGTAAACGCTTTGATTAATCAGTAAAAAAAATTTGTAATTTTGCAATCATAAAAAATAAATATCTTCTGCTACCTATAACAACGAAGTAGCTGAAAATTTACTAAGGTGTCATTTTCCAGTTACCCACTCCCCATTTCATCATCACTGACTTGTCATGACCATAGCAAAGTTCTCCTTTTCACGTAGGCTTCCTACCCACAACTACCCCTCCCCACCTCTTTAAACAGTTTCAGTATTCCCCCTCCTCTGACTATTACCCACATAGTTTTCTTGTTTCAGTGTCTTTCTCTAACAAGTCCAACTTTGTTCATGTCCTGAAGCTTGAATAGACTGGATTTTGCTGCCTGTGCACACGAGCTTACCACTCTCAATTCTATTTCTTCACATTTACCATCCAAACTCAGGTCCTTCTCCAGTCCTAGTCCCACCATGGTCTCCATAATGGGTTCTAAGGTCTGTATATCTGTAACCCAAGGCCTTGTTTCACAAAGCACATCTGCCTGATTTTGGTTTGGCTTCACTAAGGAAGTAAGTGAAGACGTAGTATAGTACAAATGCTAATCTCTGGTAGATGAGTAAAATATTTCATCATGTCTGTTGATATGAGTACAGAGTAGTGACTCAAAAGAAAAAAACAAAACAAAAACCCCATGAACATTAAACCTTCTGAGAATCCACTGGACAATCCGAGGATGGCAATTCTGTTAGATAAGGATCAGCCTGGTCCAAGGAGGAGCAGAGGCTGAAATATCTTTACCTTACCAATGACTGCCTGACCAGCAAAGACACATCAGACATCAGCACTGGGTGAGATACTCACACAGAACCCCAAAATGCTAGTCCTCACCCTAATTGACTATGCGATTGCTGTGGTTTCTTGAGTTCTGCACATCCTGCTCTCATCTCTCTATGAATGACAAAAGATGACCCAGAAGAAGGAGAGGTTGCACACCTCTCCACACTCACTGCTCCATTTTACTCTTCTCATCTAGTGTAGCACTTGTCCACCCTTCATCTAGAATGCACCTAGATCAAAGAGGCTTCAAGTTACCAGTCACTGATACTGTCCTTAACACCTTTCTTCTTAATCCACATTTCTGTTCCTTGCAAGTTCTGTAGCAACTCCAGCTGTAAGGCTGAGCACACTCAAATGGCCCACAACACACTAAGCACAATGACAAAAGATCTAAAACCTGCCATACCATGACTCTAATAGTTACGAGGAAACCTATTTCTCTCACAATGTCCTTCAAGGCTTCCCTTTTCCCAGATTTCATCAAATTGACATGAATATATTTCTCCTCTGTCCCTGGGAAAGAAAGGGAGGTCTTTTCCAAAATTCAATTTACTGATCAAAGACTTCAATTCACTTTTCTTCTTAAATGTATGCGGTGAAGGACACCTGGGCAAGACAGTATACTTGCTCAAATCTCACCTTAAAAATTTTGCCTGAAAACATCCAGTCTAAAAGGCAACCAGAGACATCAAGAATTCTGAGCCCAAGTGATTAAAATTTTACAAGTAATAAGAAACTGAAAATGGGGTCTGGTACCACAATTATTACCACTGCTCAGTGTAGCTAACTTTCATCTGTATCGATGCTAGTTTAAAAATTCCAGAGAGGAAGTTTTGCTAAGTTTCAGGAACAGACATGTTGCTTGATCATTTCCCCATTTCTCCTTTTGCTATTGGTGAGTCAGTATTTCATAACACAGTCATTGTAGATAATACTGTATAGAATATAAATAATTATTCATTCTTGATGAAATTCAGTGGCTAGATTTCCTTAATTCAGAAACAAAAATCATAGTATGAATTTTAAATAAATGAAGTTCTAAACAAAGAACAAACTTTCATAAGAAAGTGCTCCTGAAAAAAAAACAAACACTTTTTAGCTCGTTTGCCAATGACTTCTCTCATTAATTCCAGACTTTTTTTCCCTTGTTGACAAAGACACAGGAAGCCTCAAATACAATGACCAACAGAAGATGAAGCACTATGTTTCCCAGAAATCACATGGACCACTACAATCTAACATAGTGCATTTTTTTAAAGTGAAGAACCACACAGTAAGAAAGATATAAAGTTGTGAGAAAGAATCTACAAAGATTGTGAAGAGCCTTGAGGGGAAGCCGTATGAGCAGTGGCCAAGGTCACTTGGTCTGTTCAGCCTGGAGGAGACTGAGGGGAGACCTCATTGCAGTTACAACTTCCTTGTGAGGGGAAGAGGAGGGACAGGCACTGACCTCTGTGGTGACCAGTGACAGGACCCAAGGGAATGGCCTGAAGCTGTGTCAGGGGAGGTTTAAGTTGCATACTAGAAAAAGGTTTTTCACCCAGAGGGTGGCTGGGCACTGGGACAGGCTCCCCAGGGAAGTGGTCAGAGCATCAAGCCTGACAGAGTTCAAGAAGCATTTGGACAAAAGTCTCAGTCACATGGTGTGATTCTTGGAGATGGTCCTGTGCAGGAGCTGGAGCAGGACTTTGATGATCCTTGTAGGTCCCTTCTAACTCAGCATATTCTGTAATTCTATGAAATGACAGTAAACAGGAACAGAGAACATGCCTAACATGTTTGATATCACTTATATTGACTACTCCAAATACAGGCATGGGTGCACACACAGACACACTTATCAAAAGCCTATATAGAGATATGAGCTACCACCTACAGTGAGAAAAAGAGGCCACAATAGTTTTGGTATAGATTAGAAATCAGTAGCACAAACTGTTCAGATCAGTTCACCAAGGAACTCGGATCTGCAGAAGAAAAAATCTTACTGTTAGTAATCTTCTATTACTCCACAGAAAGCCAGCTCCTCTATTCCCAGTTTTGCTTGGAATTAAGGGAGTGGGGATTTTAACTCCTAGCGTGTGTAAAAACTGCGCCCACTACCCTATTTTGTGGGGTACTCCAGTACCGGCCACAAGGAATGGAAAGGAAAACTTAAAGGCTGACAGTCCTCCTGCCCTCATGGTCTTCAATCCTCACCAGGGATCTTATCCTTCTAGTGCAACACCACTAGACCTTCCCTTCTCTCACTTCTAACTCCTTTTTAGTCAAGTGTGGAGTTTTATAGCTATGTCATTATTTATTATTTTCTGGAGCTGGCAGAATTGACAGAGTTCCTTCACAGTTGAGTTTTTTGGTGTCTCAGCCTGCTGCCAGGTTAGGTGATATAGCTCTTTTAATGCAATTTGACAGGTGAACCCTGAAAGCTATTGTTGGGGTGATATTCTAATGCAGTGAATTTAGAAATGCATTTGAAAAATGCACTTTTCAAAGAGAGCAGACGAAGGGATTGGAACTGTGCATGTCTTGTCTGAACGTAGAGAGCAGAGCCTTCCATTAATATACAACTTACAGTGGAAAACTGTAAGCATTAGCACTGATAATTGTCCAGAATGTTGCTCAGTGAACTCACCTTTTAAACTACAACTATGACATGCCTTTCCCGAGACATGAATTTAATAGGCAAAGTTCCTTTCTTATTCTTATAAAGTATTCTTAATGACTCCCTATATTTACTACAGGAAGATGCGTCTTTTATAAAAAAACTAAATTTTACCTGTTATATACAATAGAGGATTTTTTTTAATGGTTTACTTTTAAGAACAATAAATACACTTTTTCTTTTGACTCAGCACTGGTGGAACCACAATAAGAACACTGTATCCAATTCTGGGTTCCCCAGCACAACAAACATAATGGAGTTACCGGAGTAAGTCCAACAAAGGGACTATGATAATGATTGGTTGGAGTATCTGTCATACAAGAACAGGGTAAGGCCTGAGATTATTTAGTCTGGAGAAAAGAAAGCTCAGTGAGAATCTTCTCAGTGTATAATTACCTATTAAGGGAAGGAAAGAGAGCCAGACTTCTGAGGGGTGCCTGTTGAAAGGACAACAGGCAAAAACTGAAATAAAGGAGATTGCTAAATATAAGTTTTTTGGTTTTTTTTTTTTCACTCTGAGGAGGAACAAGCTGTCCACAGAGGTTGCAGAGACTCCATCCTTGGAGATATTCAAAACCCAAACGGACACTGCCTTGAGTAACATGCTCTATCTGACTTGTTTTGATTTTGGGGGCTGGGACTAGATCAGCTCTAAAGGTCTTTTCCAATCTCAAGCATTCTCTGATTCTATTTTTAATAAAAGCAGAAATTATTTAGAAAACCTTTCAAAATTAAAGAAAATTAAAGTACTTCAGTTTACTTATTGTTCTTTAATGTGAAAAACTAAAATTACCACTAGAGTTTTAAAAGCCCACTGGTTTTCTTATCTCTTTTTCACAGCAAGTGTTATTAAAAGAACTGTCAGTAGGTACCAGCAGACAAGCTGTTTTTATGTAAATTTTAACAACTTTTGCTATGACAAAGTAACACTTTCATTTTTCCTCTTTTCATCTGCTCTGCATTTTCAAATATTAAAACTGCTGTTTTTGCAGTTTTTACATACCCGTAGTTGCACTTCCTCTCAAAAATGTAGAAAAACTTCAAATAAATATTACTTTTCACATCACTCAATGGGACTACTAAAGCTAGCACTACTGATTTTATTCATGCAAACTTAAAATCTTAAATGATATTACATTTTCTTTCAAAAGAGGACTTTTTAAGTATTTTTTCCTCAAGTGCTTTTCTTAACATCTTTCCATAAACTCATATGCTGTGGCAGTTACAGGCTTCATTAAGGAAAAAAACTCCAATAGTTCCTCTCTTCTGCTGTTTATTAAGAAATGGTCTTCAATTCTGAAGCAAACAGCTCAATAAATAAGGTTATCCTTGTCACAATTTCTCATGCTGTTATTGAATCCTGTTTGTTATTCTTTCTGAACATCTTCAAAAATTAACTGTTCTTTTTCAAATCTGATTTTTTTCATCACACTTTGCACATAATCAAGTAACTTAATTTTTCCTCTTCTTAATTCTTGCATCATGAAATGTTAACACAGAACATGCACTACCAGGAAGCTGTCACCAGCAGTGCATAAACTAGATCTCTTCTACCTTTCATGTGAAATTTCAGACCTTTTTTCACTACTTCATGGTTTATTGAATTTGAAAACTAGTTTCTCCTCTATTCATTACTCACTACTCTCGGCCTACTTTTGTCTCATTTCCTTTTCTCACTTTCCCAGAAGCTCTGTCTTTGGCAGCATTTCCATATTTTCACCTTTTTCTCAATATACTTTAAGAAATATGTATAATTTAAGTAGAAATATAATTTAAACAACCTAAATGTCTCAAAACCAGTTGAGGTTCTCAAATAAAAATTTCTCTGGACTTACACAAATTCCTGACAATTAAACCAGTTATATATTCTGTTCTATCTACTTAGTGTCAAGTTCAATAAGCATTTATAAAGCACACTTCACTTCCAGAAAAGTTTTCCACAGACCTCCTGGTGCAGTCAGAATTTCTAAGGACAGACAACTTAGATATGCATACAGATTCTGCTCCCTCAAAAATAGCCTTACAAAGGAAATGAGAGTCAAATTCACAATTACAATGGACTTCACAATTTCATAAAGACAGAGTTTAGAGATGGACTTTTTAAATTTTATTTGCCTTTCTCACAGCATAAGCCACAAGTCTGTGTTCGCACTTGGTTGTGCTAATGAGCACGCTCTCAGTTAGATGCAAAAATGCAGGCATGAGTCCCATCCATTATATTTTATGTTTTATTCACATGGATCATTGAATAGAGGTGGGAATACTTAAATAAGAAGTCCATATTGCAAGGTCCAAAGGGACTTCCATTTTGAGTCCTGGGAAGGCTTAACACAGGCATACCTAAAGAACAGAAGATTTAACACCTCTCCTCTATTTCCCTAGGCAACAACATCAGCACCAGGCATAATTTGTCTTTGACTTTTAGTAACAAGAACACTTTAAAAAGCTATTCAAATTTATGAGATTTTTAAACCCAAGGATAAACCCTGGCCACAGTTTACATTGAAGTGAGCACTTTAATCCATACAGTATTTTCTTACCAAATTATAATCAAGTTTCTGCTATGCAATTTTGGTGCTGCTATTGCTAGCTTTTATTGCTGTATTAAATTGTTAGCAAACAGCTAAAGGCTGCCAGAACAATTTCGTAACATCTATTTCATTTTTAATAGTCCTTTGTATGAAACAGCTCTGAAATTATTGTTTACATATTATGGTCAAATAAATACCAACGAATTCTATTGTTTAGCTTACTCCCATTAGGATTTTTGCAATTATTTTAGTCTTTATTACAACATTATTTTTTAGAATTGAATAATTTAACTATCAGTCCACTACTATCACTGAATTATATTTGTTTTTACTTCTATCTTCTCACGCTAAAATTGAGTGATGCTTCAACTTTTAAGGATTGGCACCATTTTCACCTTTGGCTATCACTACCATTTCAGCTTCTTCTCAAAACCAAAAACAACTCCTCAAAACTGTTTTAGCATATGCAGGATGCTGAAGCTTTTATACAGTCCTGAAGTGCTATCAGATGCCACGTACTTTTTCCAAGACACACCTTACTTTTAAAACTCAATTTTACACATTAGTTTTCAAGAAAAAGAGAGTGTTAGTTGCTAGTATTTCACATTTAGCTACAAATATTTAAATTACAATAAACTGAGGTTCTTTTCCCAGAAGTAAGGATTATTTTGAATTTGTCAAAGCCAGCATGCCTTTTTGGCCAAGGATTAAATAATGTGACAGAAAATATATTCCAACACACACATTTTCTTTCAAGTAAGTTACTGTATAACCAAAATTCTATGTTTATTTTCAGTGACTGCAAAGTAAAATATTTTATTCATATTTAGATGCTCACTTAAGGAAACTGAATAACTTACATTGACAATAACCATCATCCAACACATTGAAATTGGATGGGAGAAGGATAAAATAAATGAGGTGCCAAGAAAACTTCACACATCCTTAAGAAAACAAAAGCAAAAGCTGTGTTTTTCAAAGATAAAACTGTATACTGTGCTAGAAACAAGCAAGGCTTTTCATCAGTACTGAAATACAAAATCGAAAGCTGCCAAAGGATGCATGAACCACACTTTTTAGACAAGTAATTCTTCTCTCTAAGTACTCTTACATGTATTACTTTAGATGCAGACAAGCTCCTGTACAGCATGAATGGAGAGCTGCTTTCTGTTTCCTCACTCCACAAAATTTTATCCTTTTCCAAGTGACAAGTGCTGACCTTTCATTGTATTGCATCTGCTCACGGTTTGCTCCCTTCTACAATCACTTCTAGCAATATATGTCAAAAATGACAAGCAGAAATAAGTGCACTGCATGTGCTGCATTGTACAGTTGATGTATAAGATTTCTGTGATCACTAATTAGAAAGGATACTTTACTGAATTATCATACTTGCTACGTAATTACTGCAAAGCAGCAACATAAATTAACCTTACAGACCAAGATGTTCAATATTGATGCTGGAGATATGTGCATTTCTTTTCCCCCAAAATCTGTACAATCCAATGACAGAAACAATGTATATTTAGAATGGCTTTGGTTTTGACTTTAAAGCAGAGATTTCTGTATTAGAATTCAAATGCTTGGCCACCCTCCCTCTACCTTCCTAACCTAACTTTTGTTTCTTTTTAATAAGAAAGGAAAAAGTCAGCAAAACAAAATGTCAACATTAAATCATTTCACAGCATTTTCTGTCAGAAACGTAATGGAAAATGTGCACATCATGGGAAAGGTTACTGTTCTTCCAGAACGTCTTTTCATTTGGTTCAGGGCTCATCCCTCTATATAACTGTGCAGGCACTACCGATGGTTGCTCTCCCTGGGCTTAATTTGGCAGTTGAAGGATTGTGGCATTTTCAGGAAACCACAGTGCAGTGATTTTAGTGGTTATCCATCTGAAAGTGATGCTATGATTTAGAATAATTACTCTGTTTATGTGCAATGGTAAAAGTCAGTTACTACACCATATTCCAATGTCAGCTTACACTTTCCTGACTATTTCCCTAATACAACATCATGTCAGATGTCAAAGTCAGAATTAGAGGGATTTAGTGTTCCTGTTCCTCAGCAATAAGTGCACATGCAGTACAGTAACATTGCTGTATTTAGTTTAACTGACAGCTGGGTAGGGAAAGGAGCGGGAGGGAATGGGCCGAATTCAGCTAGTTAATCAAAGCACTGCACATTAATTTACGCTTGACCTTTGCATTGTTACAACCAGCAGTATGAAAAAGAAAAGAGAAACATATTAGTCTTCCCTAAGAGCTTTTTGATATTCTTGAAGAAAACGTAAGATTTTCTTTTTTTTCTTGCATACCATTTCCACATCCTTTCTTCTCAAACTAAGTAAATTTATTAGGCCTTTTTCAAGATGAAACCAGAGATAGGCCTAAATATTTAACTTTATAACTTAAAAATCCATTCAAGGGTAAATGTTTAGGAAAAAATCTCAGGAAGAAGAAGAAGGTTGTTACAAGGTAAAAAAGTCCTACCTGGAACATTCATGATACTGAATTCCTGTCTTAATACAGAATCTTGTCTTTGTAATTTTAAGTGGCTTGAAGCAAATCAGATACAAAAATTTAATTCCATTGAGTTGAGAAAGTTAAGGAACGACACAAACTGTAAGTAATACTAATGGTCTCAGCTGTCGTAAAGGAGATTCAGTTTTACTAACTGGAAGCAAAGCAAAATCTGAATCCAACCTTGGATATGGGACAGATGAAAAAAAAAATTAATTGAAAAAAACCCCACAGAAATGTAAAAATTATGCAAAAGAAAGGAACAAAATTAATAATAAGGCAGAAAAATAAATGAAAAATATATAACTCTATTATATAAATTCCTAAATTTTGCATACAGAAGAAATATTAATTTAGTAATAGACGTTAGTCTAGATTATTAGATCTGTCATTTCAATGACCACACCAGCAGGGAACTACAGTAGGACAAGTAGACCAAATCTAGTGGACATCAAAATCATGCTGAAGTACAGGAAATAAACCCTACAGTTCTATTCCTTTTCCCCAAAAACAAAGACATTTTATATGAAGATTGATATTAACATCACAATTCTCAAATTGTCTCTTTAGATGTTATTACATGCAAATTATTTCAGCTACTTCAAAATAAAGTTTGATATTAAAACCAGATTTCTCTTGTTATATATGCTGCCAAAAAAGCAATGTTTGCCAAATACATTCTAATGCCAAAGAAGCATTATGACTAAATGGGTTTTTTTTAATGTTCTTTTTAGTTATTTTATCTAAGTATGTTCTCCAGTAAGAAGCTTTACAATACCTCAGCTTATAGCACAATTAAGCTAAAAAGAACAGCAATATCCCAGATACACATAGATTATCAACAGCCTCCCAAGGAATAATACTATATGTAAAATTCTTGATTTAGACCCAAATTAGCAAAAAATTGCATGCAACTTTGCTCCATTTATTTATTAATGAAATTAAAGCCATCAATGCAATTAATACCATATAATGGTAGTATATGCAATCTTAATAATGTGAAGAATAACTTTGGTCAATGCTGAGAAAAGTGACTCAATATCCTGAAGCTCACTGTACCTCTAGCTGCTTTTCATTTACGGGGTTCTTTGGTAAGGCAAAAAAACCCAAAACACACAAACCCCATACTCTGACACTGTTCCAAGATAAAATTAGCTTTGAATAGTGTAGATGAAGTTTTGTACCTAAACTTCAGGTCACCTATCAAAACCCCACACAGATTAACTAACTACAGACCAAAGACTTGTAAAAGTTTTGTGCATCAGTAAGCAAAATGACAAAAAATGTCTGTGGAACAGCCAGCATCACTCTTTTGCATATTAAGATTTCTTACTCAAATAGTCCATAATTTACACTACAATTCTATGAAGAGATATTTAATTCAAAAAACTGACTGCACAGATGCTCATTTGACAGTAATTGTGACGAGTCAAAATTGATGCTGCAACACAGTATTTAAATGGTTATTGTCTCCTACAGTGGTCTTCTACAACATCATTTTAATACCTGGACATGAACACACTCACATCATAAATTTTGAAACTATAAATTTCAGTCTTGTGGCTTCTGTAGCAATGGCTCAGCTTAACAATGCAAAACAAGTGAATTGGTAATGAATTTGACATTTACTTTCTGAGTATGCTGTACTATGAAATTTTCTGATGTGATAACCTCGCTGCACTGAAAGTGACTGAAGCAGTTTGGCCAGAATGAAGGAGTAAGTGACACATTCAAATGCCAACTGAATTGAATTATTTGATGCAGTTTGATGGAAGAAAAAATCTTAAGAATGCCTACAAAAATAGGAAGCTACTGACCCCATCCAGACAGATATTTTTGCAGTCATAACCTATTACTGGTAACCTATATACTCATAACCTATTACTGGGAAATAATTTGATATGTCCTGAGTCTCCCCTCTTCCATCCCAAACTGCAATTTCAAAATCTGCTTCGTTTCATTAAATAATTTTAATCCTCCGATGAAGCATCTCATTCAGGGACTACTTTACCTAAAGAGGTTGCTCATTACTTACAGTAAACAATATCTATATTTTTTCATTTTATAAACTATTATAAATCCTAGCAGTTACAGAATACAAAAGAAAGGAGCAAAGGTCTCTGATACATATATTTCCTAGAGCAATCAGAAAAATAATAAATAAATCCTGAGATACTTAGTGGTCTGGGGAACAGATTACAACTACAAAACATAGTTCCAAGCTGTAACTTACAAACCCATGATTGCAGTACAGACTCGAAGAAGCAGCTGTAACTGAAGGGAAGAAAGGATAATATATATATATATATATATATATAAAAACCTCAGTAATAAATGGTAAAATACTCCTTAGTGTAAAATAAAGTAACCCTGTAGAAAGACCCTCTTATTTACAAGTGGTTATCCTGTTGCATATTTTTGAAGTTCATAACACTGGTACAGAAGCTTTTTGGATCAGTGTACTTCAAATATTAGCACTAAGAACTTCTGACAATTACACTTATACCTGAAGAGTATAAACTTCTAGTGTTCACTAAGCTTCTACAAATTAAAGCCCAGTATGAACTTCTGGAAGCTTTGACTGACAGATCACTAAACAGCCCAGAAAATAATGTGAAGAAAAACAACCAGGGAATGCTCACACTGCTCTCCCCTGCTCAGCTGTAAGAGGAACATTAACAAACCTGATCAAATATCACAGTAACACTCCAACAGGGCTTTAGAACCTTCATAACACTGAAGAGAGACTAATATCCATTTTTCCACTATTCTAGATACTTTAAGAATTTATACTTCTTCCCAGTGTATTAATAGGAAATGTCATTAAATAACCTCCAAAACAGTAGAGAAATCCCTTCATGGAGAGTGCAGGGGGAATCATGCTTTGCTGCTCCTGCATTTGATCAGCAAGCATGGTAGGCCAGATAACTTCTCATGCAGTTTTGCTCTCCTTTGCAAAACAAAGGCTCAATGCTAAACTTTACAGAAAAGTTATGTCAGATGATCCTGTTTTTCCCAGATTTCCCAGACTGAATTTCTTAATTCTGATAAAAGAACTGAATGGTAACAAGTCTTCTAAACACAGAAATACCTCCAAAATTTCAGTTTTGGACCACTCTAATACAGACTACCCCTAAGATAGTTCCTTCAAGACTACACAGTATCAAGAATCAAACCAGAGATGGAACACAAAATCAATAACCAAAGATCTGAGCTTCTATTCTTTAGATGGTTTCAATTTCCCTATGAGTTAAGCAGCAAAACAATCAAGATAAAAGGCAACCTGGGCTTCAATTCAGATTTTGCTGTCTCATTTCAGGAAAATAACAGACAAGCGTAGAGAAGAAATCCACTAGGTACCAGGTAAATAGACTAATTAATAGAAAATCCAAGGGTCTGCCATGCACTTCTTGCAAATGTTCCAGGCATGAGCAGCTTCAGGCAGCTGGACAGCCCAACTCCAATCGCACCCAGTAGTCTGCTTCTAGAGAAGCCCTGAATGACAGCAGTGTAAGTCTTACCACCCAGACCTTTGCCTGACTTGTAGGTACTTTGCAAGAGAGCTTTGCAATGCCTACAGGTTTTTTTAATATCTGCCCTAGCTTATGATTTTATGGATAGGTCAATGCAATGCAAATTCAGTTTGAATAAAGTCCTCTGTGAAGAAAATGCGCATTTGTCATTATATGTACTACCCTGCCATCGAGAAAAAAATAGAAACACTTTTCAGAAGGCAATACAAGGAAGAATTATGCAAAAAATTATCTAACAGGTAACTCAAGCAATTAAAAAAGTTAACTCACAGAATTAATTCCTGTAAATAATTTAGCAGAAATAAACTACACAACTGACTGTTACAGTTCCTTTCATTCGCTTAGTTCATTCCAATAAAATAATGCAATTCTAATTCTCTGTAACAGACAAGATTGCTGCAAATTGTGGTTTAACTAACTAACACTTTCCTTGTGATTAATCTCTACGTTAGTAGTCTTGAACTTCTACTGTAAATAATAGGCTTGCAATCACTATGATGGACTGTGAATTTTGTTGCGGTGCATTTAAAGTAATGAATAATTCATTTACTTGTTCTGGAATAAACTTCAGCTCATGAAGAGATTCAAAACTAATAGCTAAGCAAGTAAGGAGGAAATCCTTAACTTGAAGTTTGGCATGCCTCTTTGCATGGAAATGTAAGAAATAAAAACACGAAGATAAACCTATACAAGACAAATATAATTAAGGAAATCTGGTGAGAACATTTTTGGAGAGAAGATCTCCAGAGGATTCAAAAGAGACTGTCTAGAACACACTTTCTGTCAAAAGCAGAATTAAAGCTGACCACTGTGTGCAGCTAAGCATGCAATCTTTGATACAGTATAAATTATCATCTAAAACTTGATACATACATTTGTAGCACCAGAATTACAGATGTCACACACCTTCTGAAGATTTTCAGTTACAGTATGATTGGATAACTCATACTACAGTCAACCTTATAGTTAATTTTACTCAACAGTTTTTTTGTTTAGTAAATATGACACTGCATATATTTTCTTCTTTCTCCTTTCCTACTCCTCGCCTTCCCTGTCTGCCTTGATACAGTGACTCTATGTGCAGCACATTAGACTTGCTTGAAAAGTGAGAGAGCATATGGGGAAAAATAAGTACTTTTACATTTAGCTTATTTCTTAGTAAATATATGCATTAAAAATAAATACTACATACATGCTTGACAATTTGCTTTGCAGATTTATGTTTTTTTGAATACTTTATAACTAGCATTCAAATCTATGTTTCCAACAAATTCTATTCTCTATTCTTTCAAATACATGACCTTCATCTTTTTTACCCTCTCTGTAATGCTGAAGTCACAATTTTGCCTCAGTTACTGCAAATCAAATTAAATGGAAAATTTTAACTTAACTGACAATACAGCAGAAAAACTCAATACACAAAACTACAAAAGAATGTACTACAATATGCTTGCTCTAAATTGTTGGATAAAGAAATCAAGTGTTTTTTCAGAGATTTCTTTAACCTAGTTTTGGCCCATACAAGAATGATACTCAAATTCTATTCTGCTTTTCTCAAATCTGCTATTGAGATGCCAATTTTGCCTAATGCACTACATTCCAAAATAATCCAAGCACATCTTAAAGCAAACAACAGAGGTTATATTTTTTTTTTTTTAACAGCAGCAGTTGAAAACTGATTTGTTTTTTGAAAAGAGGCCACTTCTTTAGAAGCAAAGTCATTTAGAAGTCCTCCCTTTAAAGTTTTTGAACTGGATTAGCTTGTGGATTCTTCTTTAAAAAACTGTTCTACACATTAAAATTACTTCAATTCATCCTAATTTTTTATTTTACTAAAGCAGATTATACAGTAGTATCATGCTGGAAGCACTTCATCTGCAGAGTGCTACAATATGGAGAGCAGGTTTTACCTATTACCTACTGAGCCACCTGCAAGACACTTCTTTATCCATGTTTCTACTAAATATGAGAACGTTCTAAAGAGAACTACTGGGGAACTATTTTTAAAGATTTGCTTCAGTGAATTACAGTCTTGTTAAAAAAAAACAAAACAAAACAAAACAAAACAGGAGGTACTTATGAATCAAGCAACTCCTCTGCAAGATCTATCATTCTAAGCAATTCATGCGAGACTGTAATTAAGCACTCAGGAAACCTATTAAATGTCCGAACTATATGTGACTTCAAAAGAGTCACAAAATGAAAAGCATCATATCTAAATGCTTTCTGAAACAAACAGCAGAGGTCAGCTCTAAAAGAAAACAGCAGCTTTAAAATTATTTTCTGACTTTCTTAGAAAATTTACCTTTCACATCAAGCTTTAGAAACTCCCATATTTCACCATATGTCTTCAATTTCAAGCAAATGTTGCCAGTATTTGATTACTGGTTAAGACTGAGAGGTATATTTTTACAGGTACTCTCTGGTTTCATAATACTCTAGTTTCAAGCACACATTAACTTTTAACTCTTCTCTCTTTTTAAAAAGTTCTGTGTCTTCATGCCCTACATCAAACCTATCTGTGTCAAATGCAAAACATTAAAAAACCTCCATCTTTTATTATTATTTCTCTCAAAACTCAATGACAGGTCATTGAGGTAAAAGATACTCAAAATCCACACTTTCCTCTAATTAGAGTTTTAGCTTTCTCAATTATAATGACAGTTACAGATCCAACTATGCCTCATTTGAGTACATAGTTTCAAATAACTTTTCACTGCTAGTGAAATATACTTTTCACTGTAAATCTTGACTGTGCCACTCATTCTTCTTGTAAAAGGTAAAAATTGCAGGATTACTTAGTTCAACAGAACTTACACAGATGTGTATAGAAGAAATTATAAAATAAATTCACTGTAATTTCTAAAAAAAAAAAAATGCCATCACATAAGGATCACAAGACTGATCTTTTCTATAGGACAAAACCATAAAATCTAAACTTTCAGTTCTAGTGCTACTATACTGAAAGAGTCTATCTATATTATCTGACATCCTTGATTAAATAAGCACTATCTTGACATGTCTGTAATACACACATATGGCAAACTACTAGCATATACAAAAGCAAAATGTCAATAAGTTTTAGACAAAGCTAAAAATAAAAGATATCCTAATTCTTATTACTATAGTCACTAAGGCATAGCTCAGTCAGTTAGTAAAGCATTATAATTCATCAGAAGGCAATATACTTTTTACTGAAAAATCCTTGCATAATTTTTTATTGATTTTAAATCATATGAACAACAGGTTAAGTAAAGCCACTGAACATATAACAAATAATCCCTTAACCAACCAAAGCTACCCAGAAGCACCTAAAATGGAGAGTAAAAAAAAACATTCCAATGTTACTAGCCACACTGTAATAACTAGTTAAATTATACCTTTTTGCTCCAGATTCATTGCTAAATAAATTATTATTATAAATGATGAATTTCTGCTGCATTATTTGAAATATGAAAAAATTGCTTATCTTCCTCTAATCCTTACTCAGATAGCAAGTCTGGAGCGAGGGCCAAATAAATTTTAGAAAAACCTACAGTTTCTAAAAGCAGATAGTCGAAGTGTCACTAACCAGCTCTGTGCGCAGTAACACAAGGCAGCAAAAGGCAGAACTCCCTTCAAGATTATTCCTTAAATCTGCAGCTTCACCAGTTGCATACTTCTATTTAACCTAGTGATAAACTTCCATACTCAGAAAAATCTCTTGCATAACATCACCACAACCCCCATTTCTTGGTTACAGCTGGGTTGGAAAGAGGGAAAATTCAATCCAGTAATTTTCGTGAAGACCAAAGACAACAATGAAGATCTGAGACATTTTGGGCTTTACTAACAGACAGTGCCAAACAAACAGGTATTAAAAAAAAAATTAAGTTTTCCCTCCTAAACATTTCTTGCTTCCAAGGAGTCCTACAACCTTGCATTTAGAACACTATTTCTACCAACACAAAGGAGTCCTGCGTGATGGTACAGGGAGGAGAAAGAAACAGGGCAGGCAGAGAGTCACTCCCATCATTTTGTGACAATGCAAAATAAAATAAGCTTCTGAAAACTGTCTCTGACATAGCAACACTCTGGATCACTCCCCTACACATCTTGGGCTGCAGTTACCCTAATTTAGTAAGTACCAAAAGTAAGCCTCCACATCTCTTTAGAAATGGTGGTAATCTAAACTGAATAAAGTTGAAGCAATTTATAGGAATTAACTGAAAAATAGCAAGTTTTAAGTCTAAATCTTTTCTAAAAAGTAAAATGGAAAACAAGAATATTTAAGGAACTATTTTTCAGAGAACTATGAATGAAGGATTAGAACACAACAAACTCCTTCTGCTATGCAGGAGTACTGTTCAGCTTCTTGGTCTAATTACGAGGATGATTTTTAAGAGAACCTGTTGGGTTTAGCATATAGTATGTTTATTTTTGACCCATCTAAATTACTAGTAAAATCTTTTCCTGTGGTAAACAAGACATAACACTAATTTTAACTGCAACTTAAATATACAGCTCCTCATGGTATTTTGTCATCCTTTATGTACTCCAGTGTGGTACTATTTAACACTTCTAGAAAAAGCCTGAAGAAAAAACTAATTCACTGCCTTTTTCACAGTAAAGCACAGCATGTGTTTTACCAGGATTACTTCCCACAACAAAATGGTCTTCCTGCATCTTTTATTTCTTGCAAACTACAGGGCTTAAGAAAGCCCTTTATCTTGTCATGGGCAGATAAAAACCTGCTGCCACCAGTTCTCATCAGTGTAACTGCATGAGCAATCCCTGTAACACCCCCCTCTATTTCACAGCCTGGTTCTGAGCAGGATCTAGGATTACCCAGCAGCAGTAGCTTGTCTATATATGAGATTCACACAGTGACTGATGAGCTTGTAACAGGCACTCTGCCTCCAATTTGGAAATACAACTACACTTTGGCACACAACCCTGAAATTTTATCAACTTCTATGGTAAATCATATGCTGTGATTGATAGTAAAACCAGCTATTCCAAATATGTACAAGGCATCTGTACCTGTGACACATCCTCATTCTAAAGCTATGTGTTGCTTGCTTATGCCACCAGTGATTCTGACTTTTCTCATAACTCTGACTCTCAGAAATAAACTAAAATACTTATTTTGGGGTAATCATTTAAGTTAAAAGCAAAAACTATATCTGACCTAAAGACAAGAACTTGTCTAGAAAAATCTGGTTGAAGCATACAGGACCTAAACACAACACACTTCTTTTAATCTGAACTTATACGATCATTTAAATGAAATCTCTGTAGATTCAATTAAAATCCACCTTCTGATTGATAAGGTCCATGATTTTTCTTTCAAGAATTGCAAACAGTTTCTACAGCTTTGCAAAGAGGCTACAATGTGAGCTATAAAGTCAAAATCAGCAAAAGTTGTGATCAATGGTAGCTATTTAATAGCAGCTATTCTACAGTTTAATTAGATTTCTGCACCTATTAAAATATCATTCAACGGTCTTTTTTTCATTTCTGTTTCAGATAAGAAACATGATTATCAAACTCTTTCACGATCTGCATTAATAGAGGTAGCATTAACACCCTTTTAAAAACTTAAATTCCTCACAGTCTACACATTTCAGCTCATAAAATTGTTGATTATTTTAATTTAATTACTTTTAGGATGCTCATGTAGCTCTACTGTCATTAAAATGCTGGTTTACCTTTCTGACCTGCTCTAAAATATTGACAATTCACTCTGCTGAGAGCAAATTATTTCTCCTGTGTTAGAAACAGAGATTACTTTGGTTATTTAAAATATAAACGTTTTTGGCAGATCAATAAGTGAATCTAGTCAGCATTTCTGATGTAATGTTTCCCCTACATAAGGGAATGGAATTTATTATGTTTTTTAAATAAGTACATTTTCTTCATTTTAAACATGACAAAGTGATAAAGACAGGACTTTAACTCCTCATAAGGTCAGAGTATCAAACCTACCTGACTAGATTTTCATTGTCTCCAGTGCCTTTGCAGGTAGCACACTCAGTCCTTAAATCCTCTGACTTGGGCTTCTTCTGCAGCACAGACTGTCGTTGCCTTCTTTCTCTAGGAATACGTTCCTGTCACAGCAGAAGGCAAAAAGAAAGGAACAGGGGGGAAAGGAGGAAAGGAAAGCAAATATTTTCAATTATGGCAGGGAAAGTAACACTTCAGCCCAAAGTTTAAATTTTTGTGAAACTGTTAAAAAACAAACAAACAAAACACTATATTCCAACCTCAGGTTTTTCTTCTTCAGGCACAAAGCTTCGTTTTCGTCCTCTAGTTCTCTAGAAGAGAATATATTTAGAATTCAATGTTAGACAACAGAATGTTTTTGTTATTTATCTATTATTCATAACAACAACAAAAACATATCGCAGGAAATAGTTTAAAGCATTACCCACAGAACCACTGTCAGACAGCTACACTAATCAGTATTAGAACAACAGCTTCACATTCTGGATATAAATCTATAGAACTAGCAAAAAAATAAATATAAACACTTGAGCATGTTAATTTTTGTTTTTAGAAAGACTGCCACTAGAATTACAAATACCTTACAGACTTTGCACAAACTTCCCAAAACTAGTAATTTGAAAATGGATATGACCAGTGAATTACAATAAATTCATTGAACAGTAAAATGTGCTCTGTTTGTAAGCCAAGTGATAAGATTTTAAAAAAAAATCAAAAGGAAAAAAATTTTATCAAAACAGAAAATAACTCTTATAGATCTTGAGGAGTAACAAGAAATAAAGCTTTCCACCTGGAGCTTAATATAAAAGCTTATAAATCTGTAGCATATAACAACATATGACTGGTACACAACAGATGTTTCTGATGATTCTACACAAAAAGTAGAAATTATTTCAGTACTGCAGTTGGCAAAAAAAAGTATAAATACCAACACTGTGGAGGACAAGAGCACCTTTTAAGTTACTACACACAACTTGCAGGAGTTCAGGTTCGGTCACTACATTTTGTCTTTGAAACAGCAGCATTATTAATCTGCCTATGTTATGTAAGCTGACAACATCATACTCCTTCCTTCTGGTTTAATAAGGAAAGTATATTAGAAGGGATGTGGAAGGACATAAGAAACATCAGAGACTATTCTACAAACCCAAAATGTCTGACACACTGACACTAACAACATAAATATATAAAAAGTCATGAAAATCCTTGTTTTTCTGAGAGGAAATCATCACAGTAGGAAGTAATTTATCATATGATAAAGAAAAGCACTGACTACTTTATGATTTCTTAAAACTTTTTTTTTAAGCAGCTGGTGTTCACTTCAGAAAGAGTAAAAAACAGCTCATCAAAAAAATCTTAGACCAGTTTAGAAGCACAAGCAGACATAAATCCAGTTCCAAAGAAGCTAACAATATCCTCCTTCTCCTGCTTGGGTCCTCTTTGAAGGTGATTTATACTAGCTTCAAATTAAAGACAGTTCTCTATTTTAAACTGTTTAACAGATTTAAATACACCTACACTGCAAATAAACCTGCCACTTCAACACATCTATAACTTTATACTTATGCAGATTTTGATCTGTATACGTTAATAACATTCTCTTTGGGAAGACTTTCCTTTTTTAGACAAGAGTTAACACTCTAGTGTTAACAAGAATGCAGTGGAGTGGAAAGTGCTAGTCTACTTCATGGCTCTTTTAGAATACTTTAATTACCATTAGGACTCTCTTTCACATTTCCCTAAGGGTGATTTATTAAAAAATGTAAAACCTTATCTATTTAATACATATCAATATTTACTATACATTTAATAATTGAGGTGGTCTGCATTCCAAAAGCCACACAGTAGACACCCAAGTGCCCAAACTTGGAAAAAGTTATTTACTACAGGTAACTGAATTTATCAATTATTAATTATAATTATTAATATTAGAGGTATTAAATTAACATGGGCTACATGTCAACTACATGTTACACAATCCAAAGTCATTGCAAATTGAAACTGGACAAAAACAAAAGTTTGATCAGACACCACCACACTACTACCAATTTCACTACTTTCAGCCTCTAGAATTAGTCCTAAGAACATTTACAAACTTTAACAATTTTAAGTCGGGTAGGCCCTCCTGAATGCAGCTGTGTACACATTATAAAGAAGTAGGAATAATGGTGCATGCCAATAAAGGCAGTGTTAGGGTCCTCACTCTTCATGTTTAAGGGAGACAAGAGTGTATGCTTTGTACCATCAGAGTAATGCTATCTTGAAAACTGATACAAAATTTGGAAATCTAGGTAGCAATGACATTACTTTTGACTCTAAATAGAAAGTATTACATGTTAATAACTCCATTTTAAGGAATAATGAAACATATTTCAACTTCGGCAAAATGGAGATATAAGATTTATAAATAATTTAGTCACTTTTGCCAAGAAAATGTTGGTTTTCAACTGTCTGCTGTATAATGCATGATGTACATGACCAGTAATATCACACTAAATTATACTTTCATTATCATTTCATCAGCTTTCTAAACCTTCAAAAATACTTGAGTTTGTGCGATAATCACTAGAAAACAAACATTAAAATCAACATCTTTAGCACGCATATTTGTAGAATATTTTATATGCTTTTAAAATAAAAATTTTACACTTTATTTTCCAAACAGACCTCCATAGTTAAACATATTTGCAATGTTTCTGCTCAGATCATTTCACTATTGCCAACATTCAACATGGAAAATAAGATCAAATTCACAATTGAAAATTGAATATTCTTTGATTTTCAGCCTTCCAGTAATTTGACATTTGTAATTTTACATTCGTTATCACTAAAGTTACCTTAGAGGTTAACTGAAAAGAATCAGGTAAATCTGGATTACTACGTTCAGTATTATTCATTGCTGTTTGCCTCAAAGTACTGCATTTTAAATTGCTTTGAGTAATTTCTGTCATTAGCAGGGTCAGAATGAAAACATCAGAGATTATAAATATAAAATATTAGAGCTGCATGTACTTGTCATAAACAATTTAAAATTTGGAAGGAACCTTGTTATTAAATGGCATATGTTACAACTGAGGTAAACTTGTTCATGTTCAAAACTTATGATGTTAATCCAGTAAAAGATGCACATAAAGACACTGATTTTTTTTTTTTAAATCAAAATACCTGGCAATTCAATACTACAGAGATACACCTTCAATTGAGGATTTCCTTGGGTCATAAAATGGAGCAAGACAGTTTTGTGAAATTTGTCCCTGCATTTTGAAAGTGTTTGAACAGTAAGTCATGAAAGCAGACTCATGTCATCAGCCCCCAAGCAAAATCCCAATTAATGCCAGCGCTATCCCAGCAGCTTTTTTATTTTATTTCAGAAGGTAGAAATGCTGTAAAACTTCTACCATTTGGGATGGACAACTCAGTCCAGATCAAAACAGAACAAGGTGTGGATTAGAGAGTTGCAACCCATACAAGGCATCTGTGACAAGGTGACACTTCAGGACAAGGACAGTAATTTTTTACAAAGTACTGAACAATGGAACGTGATCAGAATATGTACCTATAAAATTTTCTATATGTAGAAATAAAAGATTTCTGTGAAAAGTAGTTCAAATGTTGACATTTAATGACTGCTGACTGGCAATTCTTTGGTTGTGTCTCATTCTAAGTTCTGTACTTGCATAGCTTTGGAATTCATTCAGTGGGCAATGCAGTGAGAGCAAGGTGTGCTATGTGCTCAGACACTTCCCTACTAGTAACAGTGAGACTCCAGCCACTGAGCTCTGCAGCCCACAGCATCACAGGGGAATCACCATGCAGCTCTGTTCTGTACACAGGCAACTGAAGATTTAAAATTAGACGCTCATAGCTAAGGGCTGATTCCAGATAACCTTAACTGCCCCAAAAACTCAGACAAACATGCCAAGCTCATAACAAGTGCAAAGTCCATTTTTCATTTCATTCCTTTCACAATTATGGCAGTGAAATAACAAATAAAGGAATGAATTGACAGTAAAACCAGTTGAATTATTAAAATTGGAACTCCTGATGCTATACCATAATATTTCTATTCCTCCACTTCTCTAGTGACTTCTTAACCTTCTCTTCTCTAGTGCATCCAAACCACACCTCCCAGCACATCCTGAAGTTCTCCCCATGTTCCCCAGCTAAAGTGAGAACCTTTTGGGCACTCAGGCTTCATCCTTCCCATTCAGCTGCTCTAAAATATACTCCAACACTTAGTTACCTTAGGTATACATAGCTCTCAATCAAATATCGTAATAATGGGTCTACCAATTCCTAAAGGCAATGCTTCTATAGTGGTAGGCAACTAACTTATTTTCATTAGTAAATCAAGTTAAAAGCTATTCTTTTTTGAAATAAACAGTCCAAAGATTTAGCTGCTACATCACAAAGAACATACCTTACACTGAACTGAAAGAGAAAATTAGTACCTTATTTCAATAGCAATACACCTCAAAATAATCTGAGCAGCCCAAGAAAGGTCAATTAACTAAAATTAAGGTGCCAGCATAAATAGAAATACTTTTAAACAAGAGCAAAAGAAACACTTTGATAAAAAAGTTAAAAATTTTAGAAGATTAAATAAGTTAAAATCTTCTTAGTAGCATTTTTTAGCATAATATTTTAAGGGGAACGGCACACCTCATCAAATAAATTGCTAATTAAACTCTTTAAAATCCTGTAAGATTATGTTCCTCGAGTAAAGAAATGGAACCATTCGATTCAATGAAATTGTCAAGGTGAAAGCAAGCCATCTTTTCCAAGAATATCTTACCAAAGGTTTAGCCTTCATAGCAATTTTAATTCCCTTCCTCTGAAAAGAGCAATGCTCTGAATAAATGAAACCTAAAGATTAACAATGTCCTTTTTTTGTCTTTTACTTCAAGGCTTACTATCTGTGGAGGCTGTAGAACCATCCCACGGTATTAAAGCATACCCCATTTCACTTATTTCAGTTATTTCATTAACTTCTGATTTTTCATTTAATAGTTGGAAACGAGAAAATCCTACCTCTTTCCTATTGTTTTAAAAATTCACACAAAACATTGCAAGAGTCCCTACAAAAAAGCAGCGGTGGGCATCACATGCAAACAGTTATCAAATCTGGGAAGAAAGAGAAGTAGGAAAACACCCAACATTGGTTTGCTCTCATCTAGTCTCATTTGCAATGATCTAAACTGACAGTTACTACAATATTCCATAAAATACATATCATTTTATAATATATAATGCAAGTAATAAAACATAATTAAGAAAGAATGTTAGAGAAGACCTTGGAAAAAAAAAAGAAAAAAATAAGAGAACTAGAGCATACACTTCCATAGCTAAGGGAAAGCTAAATAAAAAACTGGTTTCTTCCAGCCAACCTGTTTTGTGTCACAAAAGGATCCATCTGTGCTGTGCAAAATTCTGCTGCTACAGAGTGGAAACGTGCATGTTGGCTGAGGGAATCAAAGAATCAGGACTTAAATGGATTAAAAAATAGAATACTGACACAAGAAATTAATAATGAATGATGAAGTCATAAATGATACAACGTGACATAGATCAAATACGTGAGGGATATGGGGTGACGCATGAAAGGAAATGATGGACTCAAGACACTCTAAAAAAATCAGAATGCTAAAAACCCTGTCCCAAATGGAATGAAAATATGCTGAGGGAAAATGTGATCAAATATGGGTTCAAACCCAATAGCAGGAGAAGAAAGATTGAACTGGGAGTCTCCATTTTGAACTTGGAAAATTAGAAGTGAATGCTTATATTTCATACTTTTGTTTATAAGCAATTGGGCAAAAATATGAAACACTTCAAATAAAGATTAGATAATGCATTGACTATAAGATTTTGAATATTCTCAGAAAAATAAAGTCCATAAGTGAGACAAATGAAAGACATCTATAAAGGAACAAATAAAGCCTAGGATGAAACCTGTAGTCATTGAAAGGAAATAGACTGTTTGCAAAAGGAAACAAAGCAGTAAAGCAAAGATGTAAAGGAAACACTCTGTTTGCCATCACTAACAGATGAAACAAGTTGACATGTTAGCTTCCAGGTGGGAAAGCAAAATGGTGAACAGGACAGAATAGGTGTCCACATAACCCAAAATCACTATGGCTTTCACCAAACCTGAATGTGATGTTTCATTGTTTATGCTTTAAACCAGTTCATCCAAAGACAGCAATAGACGGCTGAATGCTCCCTTGGAGCAGTTTTGCTTTGCCAGTTGGAAGAAAAAAACCCAACATGACTGATCCAAAACTTGTAAACTGACCAAAAAAGGAAAGGTGATTTCCAAAAGTCAGAAGTATATGCTCCTTGTGAGCTTTTTCTGAAGTGAGCCTAGAGGATAAAAGTGTACACTGTCATCTATTTAATTTCTTGTTTACACAAGAAGATATAGAGGAGTTAACAATGTTAACAATACATGGAAAAGAATATGAAATACTGAAAGCATCTGTGGTCAGTGGCAAGGGTTCAAGTCCACTCCACATAAAGTGAACTAGCATGGTTCTGGATTTGATCTCTTGAATCACAGTTTTTCAAGAGAAGATCAATGGTCATTTCTGCATGGTAGTATCAAAAAGTTACTTGAGAAAGAAAATATAAACATAGCAAGGGTTAGACCACAATGATATTTAAGACAACATAAGTGATTCCCAGTCATTTGCAAAAGCTGTATTAATTCTTCCAACTATTTCAAACACCACAAAAGAAAAAAGTACTGCTCCCAGTTTCTCCTTTACTTAATATGTTAACTGGTTAGAATTTCCTTTAGAAGTTTGCACACACACAATGGCAGCAAAGAGGTTCAGCACACCTGCTTATGCTGTTCTAGCCAGGTATTTTAGGTAATTCAGGGATTCCATTATATCAGCATGCATTGCTTCTGCTCGCAGATAGGAAAGAGGGTGATCCTTACTATGCTTCTAAACCTCTTGGATGCCACAGAAACAATATGGTCACATACATAGAGCTCTTCTTTCCAGCACTGAGCTTCTGATACCCCTAACAGTGCTGGCACCACAAAGTAAGTACTACTTTTCTTTGCAAAGCTGAGCACAGGAAATTCAGTTGGTACTCCAAGTGCCCCCGGCGTTTGGAGACACAGGATATCATTAGGAAAACATGCATTTTCATTTGACCATTTCATATAAATAATTCAAAACTAGTCTCAGATTTCACATCTAAAAAATTGATGAAATTACTGAAGACATACTTGGTTTACAAAACTATTGGTACTATGGTAATTTCCTCTGCAAAATGTCTGTAGCTGTTGTTTTGTGTGTATTCTAATTTTAGGAGGGAAAAATGTGAAGAACTTTAGATGCTTTGATTTTGGAGAACTATAAACCCCACATTTCTTGTCAGAAATAATAGCACATACTGATTTATGTTTCCCTGACAGACTTGTGGCTACAGCGACTACTTGAAAAAGACACACAGCTGTCTTTTACACACTCTGAAACGCACAATGAAGAGGATCGGTGTAAGATTGCAACCATGTTTTAATCCTGGATCCTATCTAAATTCTTCAGACATTTTCACTTCTATCTTATGTCAAGTTGTAGCTGACACACTAACATTAATGATATACTTCGACAGTTTCACCTTTTATCAAATCATGGTTCACAGATATATATCACATACAGCAAAAACCTCCAAACCTCAACTCTCTCTTATGCAGCTTTTCTCATATACATAGATTATAAGGATAATCTAAAGACAAAAAAAAAAAATAAAAGGAATCAGTAAACATTAGAATGTTATATAATCATTCCAAACAAAGAGGTCATGGCAAGGAGAATTCATTACTACAGAACAGAGGATAACTCCAATATGAAGCACAAAGGAAACAGAACACACTTAGAAAACAGAACTAGGAAAACTTAAGCTATGCCAAGAAAGTGACTTAATGAAATCCTGTACTATCAACAGCATGCATAACACAAACCACAAAATCCTGTGAAAAAAGCCACACAGCTTGAAACTGCACAGATAATGTGCTCTCTATCCTGCTATAAATTAACCATGACCATTTTGCCAAGATAGAAATTCTTAATCCATGACGGCATCCATTCCTTATGAAAAGTTAAAAATCACAAACTTCCTTTGCCAATTAAAAAGTTATGACAAAACAAATTGCATAAAAAATTCCTTTTGACTCCCTTTGCTTTGTTAAAAGGCAGAAGAAATGTTCACTTGACAGTACCACATAGGCATAAAATCATT
Organism: Vireo altiloquus; assembly: GCA_013396875.1. Taxonomy (NCBI): domain Eukaryota; kingdom Metazoa; phylum Chordata; class Aves; order Passeriformes; family Vireonidae; genus Vireo; species Vireo altiloquus. Next base: position 384,131 of record VZRF01012840.1, on the reverse strand, counting down.
TTAAATAAAGGTAAGGACTGCCATGTAGACACCAGATGGCACACTTGTTCAATACAGATCAAAGTGAGCATCTTAAATGGTACATATCACTACTATTGAAAAAATATCTCTGAAATAATTATTAAATTTTCCAGAAAAATTACTAATAAAAAAGGAACTGTCAGATAAAAAGAAACAGCACTAAATCAAAATATGATTATAAAAAGAAACAAGTCAACCATGAAGTTTAATTATACAGAATTACAATTTTTCTCTGGTTTTTGTTTCCATTGTCTTGAGAACTTTTTTTCATAGAAAATCAAAAATTTTGCAACATTCCTGCTGTCAAGAAAAACTATCACTGAGTCTATCTAACTTGTAACTACTATTTCACAGGCTTAAACAACTAACAGAATTTGAGAAAGAGCAGGAATGACTTCTATCCTTTTTAACACTAATTTCCTCCAAAGCACACATTTCGATAACTGAAATAGAAGCAGGAGGATAAAGAGGCCAGAAAACCTCAGTTTTCAGGTGTTGCCAAAACAAGTGATTCTTTCCTGGAAAACTCAAGAGTATTTATTTGCAGAAGTGTTAGATATGCCAGTTACCTTTACTTACGAGATATCAGTATTTACACCACTGGAATACTATTTGCATCTCTCCATGCCTTTGTTTTATGAAAAATAAGTGATCTTTCATCTGCAGGGTTTTTTTTTCTTCTTGCTTTCTTAAAAACCAAACCAACCAACCAAAACAGTCCCCAAACACCAAACAAAACAAATCGAAAAAGAAAATGTAAAACTCTGACACGCTCCATTTGCTTCAAGCATTGTGGAAGAGCTGGATCTTACTTCACTCCATTCTGAATTTGATCTGAACCCAAAAGAGTCCTATACCATCATGTATCCGTGTATTTGGCAAGTTAAATAATTAGTTTTTAAATTTGTGGTATTTTGGACATTACAACATGTCATAGACTCAGCTGAACTTTTCTACTAATTGATGAAGAAAACAAAGTATTTTAGAATGTTCATGATAAAGAAAACCTTAAAGTTTCAGAAAGCTGTTTTTTTTCTAGAGCATTTATGTTCAGTTGATAGCAATTAATCTTTAAATTCTGTATATCAAAACCATAACTAATGACGACTTTTTACTGTTAAACAGAAAAATTACTGACTGTTCCTCTGGATTATATACAATGCAATTACAGAAAAAAAGATTTTCACATTTCAAATAACAAAAATAAGTTTGGTATCAGAGTATCAGAATACTTTATTTAGAGGCTTCAACTTTAAAGTTCCCAAAATTCTTTTATTTCACCTTTATAACACTGGGTAAATAGCTGCTTCTGAATAAAAAGGAATAAAACATGTTTTTACCACAAAAACAAACCACATAAAAAAACCCCTCTAATATGCTCATTAAGAGTACCAGGATCTGACAGCATTTATTGGAAGAAGGAATATTCAACAACACAAACACTACTTCAATTCAAAGGATACACCAGCATCCTTTCCACTCTTAGAGCACAGCTAGCCCCAGCTGCACAAAATTACTTTACAAGATGTTTGTGCATCTATGTGACATGCAGGAACTCCATTACACTTCCAGACTACAGTAGGCAACAACTTTATAAAATTTTTAACAATTCACTAAAATATACTTAAGATCTCTTTTTTTTCAAAGGATAGAAGGAAAACCTTTATTTTGCAGAAGCAGTAATAACCAGACTAATAGAACTATTTTAGCAATGACATGCTTGATAAAAAAAAAAAAATCTGCGCATTCTTTTTTATTCTAGGACAGCAAATGAACTCCACAGATTGTTAAAAGCTGTGTTTCTATAATATGGATCACCTCAAAAAGACTCTGAAAATCTGAACATACATAGTTTAGCAGAGGAAAATCCTTAAATCTCTCAATTTACTGCTGAAAAATGCTACTTGCATCTCTAAATTATTTTCCAAAGAAACAATCTATTCTAAACTTTTAATCTTTATAATAAAAAAAGTGAAAAAAATTGTACAGTTTTGAAAAGCAAATGTTAAAAAACATTCAGATTTATAAGAAATATAAGTAAGGTGTTTATAGATATCTGTTTTATGTAATTAGGTATTGATTTCTATTAGCTATTTGCTAATCATTAGCTATTAATTTCTATGAAATTAACAAGCAGCAGAAATGATTTGTGATGCTTATAAAAGTGTGAAATTGGAATTACAAAGATAAAAGATTTTAAATAAACCTAGTTTAAAAAGTTATGCACTGAAATGCAAGAAATCTTTAAAAGGTTACTACATATGGCTTGAAGCATATAAAGTATAAACAATTCATTAAATTCTGTCTGCAAATACAGCCATTATATAACAGAATCAAGTATAAAAATCTGATGTCTTGTTTATTTACATTCCTTTATAATTTGTACAGATCCTGGCTCAGAGTAAAAGTATCTTATGTTTAAATTTACCTTTGTATATTCACCTACGTGCTCTTAGGAAGATCAAAATCAGAAAGGTCTTGTAAATTTAAGTTACATTTTAATGTACAGTATGATAGGTGCTGTTTCCAAAGCAATGGAGTCCAAACAGCTGGACTTCCTCTCTGTCTTCCCACTTCTTTGAAACAGCTGCTCTACAATGCAGACATGACATTGGCTCGCTACAGGATGAGGATGGTCACCTCACAAATAGGGACACAGACAAGGCAGAGACTTGTTTAATGCTTTCTTTGCCTCCATCTTCAACAGCAACTATAGGCTAAGGGGTCCCAGTGCCCTGAGCTGGAACACCATGGCTGTGAGAATGATAAATTCCCAGTCAACCCCAAATTTGTGTGAGATTTAGTGCTCCAGCTTTATCCCTCTAAATCTGTGGGGCCTGATGGAATCCATCAGAGAATACTCAACTGTCTGATGTCATTACAAAACCTCTTTTGATGATTTTGAGTGGTCTTAGAATCCAAGAGGTCCCAGTTTACTGGAAGCTGGCAAATGTCCCAGTTTTCAAGAAGGGCAAGGGGGACCCTGGAAAGTACAGGTCTGTCAGTCTCACTTCAATGACTCGTAAAATTATGGAGAAGATTATTCTGAGAGATACTGAAAAGCTCTTGAAGGACAACAAAGTCAACAGTCAGAACCATCACAGCTTCATGAGGGGAAAGTCCATCTTGTAAAACTTGATTTCCTTAGGTTATAGTGAATGGGGTAACATGAGACTGGTGACCTGTCACTAGTGGGGTTCTGCAGCACTCCATATTAGGCCAATTCTCTTCAACATCTTCATAAACCACTTGGACACAGGACCTGAAGATACACTAAATAGGCCTGCCAATGATACTAAACTGGGAGGAGAGGCTCATTCCCTCAAAGGCAGAGAGGCCCTGCAGAGGTCCTAAATGAGAGAGCTGGGCAATGGTATCAAGCGTAACAAGGGCAGGCACCAGAAGCTGCACCCGGGACGATGCAACCCTCAGTGTACAGACAGACTGGGGAATAAGATGCTGGAGAGCAGTGCTACAGAAAGGAACATGGGAGTCCTGCTCGATGGGAGGCAAAACATGGGTGAGTAGAGCCCTGGTAGCCAGGAGAGCCAACCCTGTCCTGAGGGGCATCAGGCACAGCATCGCCAGCCGGGCAAGGGAGAGGATTGTCCCACTCTGCTCTGCACTGGGGCTGCCTCACCTCGAGTGCTGGGGGCAGTTTTGGGCATCGCAATACAAAAAAGATATAAAGCTATTACAGCTATCAGAAAAAATTCAGAGGAGGACCACAAAGATGGTGAAGCATCTTGAGGGAAAGATATGCAAGGAGTGGCTTGTTCAGCCTGGAGCACACTGAGGGGAGATTTCACTGCAGTCTCCAGCTTCCTGATATGGGGAAGAGGAGGGGCAGGCACTGCTCTCTTCTCTCTGGTGACCAGCGACCTGAGGGAATGGCCTGAAGTTGTGTCAGGGTAGGTTTAGGTTGGGTATCAGGAAAAGGTTCTTCACCCAAAGGGTGGCTGGGCACAGGAACAGCTCCCGAGGGAAGTGGTCACAGCACCAAGCCTGACAGAGTTCGAGAAGCATTTGGACAAAGCCCTCAGGCACATGGTATGGTTCTTGGAGGTGTCCCATGCAGGGCCAGGAGTTGGACTTCAGTGATCCTTGTAGGCCCCTTTCAACTCAGAACATTCTGTGAATCTATGAGTCTATAGAAATATACTGTGAAATATTTGAAAGCTAGGGAGAGAAATACTAGAGAGCACTCACAGGGTTCTTTAAAATGCTTATATAACATTAGGATACAAAATACTGTCCTGGCACACAATTAATGCAGAGAGTTGTACAAGGGAGAAGCACTGTCCTGACCAAATAACCTGCTTAAGTCTTAGTTCTCTCACACTTCCAAACCACAAAAGGAAAATTGAATCTCCAATGACATGTAGAAGCTGTGAACGCTAGTGTGCTTCAATTGTCACTCTGGTCATGTGTTCTGGTTTTGGCTGGGACATTGTTAATTTTCTTCTGAGTAGCTGGTATAGCTGTGGTTCTTGGATTTAGTATGAGAATCACAGAATATTCTGAGTTGGAAGAGATGCACAAGGATCATCAAAGTCCAGCTCTTAAGTGAATGGCCCACGTAGGGATCAAATCCACAACCTTGGCATTAGCACCATGCTCTGACCTCAGAGCTAATTTGGCCTCAATAATGCTGATNTACTAGAGAGCACTCACAGGGTTCTTTAAAATGCTTATATAACATTAGGATACAAAATACTGTCCTGGCACACAATTAATGCAGAGAGTTGTACAAGGGAGAAGCACTGTCCTGACCAAATAACCTGCTTAAGTCTTAGTTCTCTCACACTTCCAAACTACAAAAGGAAAATTGAATCTCCAATGACATGTAGAAGCTGTGAACACTAGCGTGCTTCAATTGTCACAGGTCTCTGGTCATGTGTTCAGGTTTTGGCTGGGATATTGTTAATTTTCTTCTGAGTAGCTGGTATAGCTGTGGTTCTTGGATTTAGTATGAGAATCACAGAATATTCTGAGTTGGAAGAGATGCACAAGGATCATCAAAGTCCAGCTCTTAAGTGAATGGCCCACGTAGGGATCAAATCCACAACCTTGGCATTAGCACCATGCTCTGACCTCAGAGCTAATTTGGCCTCAATAATGCTGATAGAATAATGCTGATAACACACAGATGTTTTGGCTGTTGCTAAGCTATGGATACCTCAAATCAAGGACTTTACAGTGTCTCATGCTCTGCCAGAGAGGAGCTGCACAAAAAGCTGAGAGGGACCACAGCCATGACAGCTGACCGAACTGGCCAAAGGGATATTCCACACCATAGAACATCATACTCAGTACATAAACTGGGGGAGTTACCCAGAAGGGGGCCAATCAGTGAAGGGAAAACAGTCAGTGGTTGATGCTTCACTTTCACAGAGAAGCCCTGCCCACAGGGTAGCAGAGATGCTATCCTGCAAATCTCTGTGTTGTAGAAAAGTAGAGAACTGCAGAGAACCGAAAGAGAGACTGAAAATTCAAGCAAAGGAACAAAATCTTTCTTAGATTGGCAGCAGTAATTTTTCCACAGTGCAATGCCATACATTGACAACACATCAGTCTGCTGAAAGACAATTAATTCTGTACTACATACTACATGTGCCAAATCACCAATGTAGCACCAGTTTAGCACATCACAGCATCACAGCATGAGGGGAACACTCCAGAGCAATCAGACTTCTCTCCATTTTGCACATAAGAAGCTTGGCAGTCTTTACATGGGCTTTAGAACAAACCAATCTTGTATTCCTATGGATTTCTGAACAATGTCTTATACTACTCCTTTTTTTATTTTACAACTACAAATGTCTTTCCTGCAATAATTTTAGTTCTCTTCAGTCGCAGAATCGTGATTCTCCACACCCTAATAGCACTACATTTGATACAAAAAGAGAAGAAAAAGAAAGACGAAACAGGGGAGATGAGAGACAAAGGGTTCAGTAAGCAGAACACCAGATAAGTCTTCTTTCTGTGTGAACAACAGCGTAACAACAGTAAGTTCAACCTACCCAGGCAGCTGTAAGACTCCACGAGCTCTTATGCAGACAGAAGAAGAGTACTATCCCTCAATGAGGAAAAGAAAGAAGAAGTAGTTTCTCAAAATTTAATTCTGGATCACTCACACTCCTAATAGTTTGAGCTAAATTAACCAGCTTGGCTTGAGTCATTCTTAAAGTTTTGAGTCACAGACTGGGAAAGGGATGCCACTAAGTAAACCAAAGCTGTGGCCCAAAATTAAAGCAAACATTTAACACTGAGGAAAATACTTGCTTAAACCTATCAGTGTACCTTAAGTATGGTATCTGCTAGTATAATTATAAAATGTCTGGAAAGCCTTGTGATGAAAATAAAGTAGTACTGAATGCTGGATGAAGTTTATCTAACTCTAATATGAGAGGTTGTAAATATTTCCTGATATTAAGAAATATATTGAAAGATGAACTACTTATGTCTAAACGGATATGGGAACACTACCCATCCCATAAACTGGACCTAAATGCCCTTTGATATTTTTATGTACTTTTTGTAAGTGATATGACACATCACACATGAAAAGCCTTGTTTTATGAACAAGTAGGAGAGCAAAATTTGAGGAAAAGTTCACAGTGATTAATAAAAAAGTACTACTTTCAAAGGAAGGAAAGATGCTAAATATTTCATCAGTACAGAAAGCAAGAGCTTTTGCTTGTCTTCTGAAAATTCTATTGACCAAGAAAGTTTAAGAAAACATACAATGACTAGTAAGACTAGGAAGGCAAACTGAAATAATAGGGTGTTGTGATGGTCACAGAACGTGCAGTCAGTCAGCAGGTTGCCTGTAGATAAGGAAATGACTAATTACTTTACAGCTATAATTCAATATATTTAAATCTACCCTAGTAAATGTCCTTACTACTACAGTGAAGAAGAACTGTAAAGGCTAAGTTTAAGTGCAAACTGAATTTTTCCTTAAGCTTGTACAGCTCTTCAGTTAAGTACTGTGTTTCCCAGCTTTCTACTTTAGCAAAACTGTATTTACCACAACTAATAAAGCACTTAAAGGAGAAAATGGAATATATAACAAAACCAGAACATCAATCGAATTGAAATCCCTCAATTCAAAATGTCCACAATGTAAGACATCTGAAACAATATTATTATGAATACGAGCCTCAAAACATCAGCTGCACCATCATTTACCGTGTTTCTGATTGGAATTTTCTTCGGTTCTGTTGGCACATCCTGAGGAACAAATTTCACTGGTTCCTTAATTTGCCTCCTTGATCTTTTGGTCCCATCTGGTAAGGTTTCCATGGCGATATCAGCCTCCATATCACTGCTACCTGCCTGGTCACACTCTGAGCATTGCCTGCAAAGTGGAAGATTTTCTTTTTAAGACTGCAGTCACAAGAGCAGAAAAAGAAACTTATTGAAGTGTGTGTGTTTAAGATAAATCCAAAAGTCAAGAAATCAAATGGACACCTGAAATGTACACTTTACACAACCAAGCAAAACACAAGTAAGATGTTCTTATGTTCCTGACAGCATTTAACTTTGAAAACCAAGATTTTCAAAGTAGGAATGAATCTTCAAGACAAATATACCTTATTTCATCATTTTCATTCTATCACATTCTCATTTTTAAAGCTGCCCACTGATCTGTAATCTATTAATTACTGTAACTGCTGCTGCAGATTAATAATATTATTATACAGTGGTTTGGATTGGAAGGGATCTTAAAGATCATCTAGTTCCCACCCCCCTGCTATGGGCAGGGGCTCCCTCCACTAGACCAGACTGTTAATCTTTACAATGACATGCTGCTGAATCCATTCTGATGGACGCTTTAGTGGCAGGGATTTGGAGGACATGTTTGTTATGAAAATATATTTTAATATGTATTTCCTAAGGGAGTGGGTTTTAAAGCTGAAAAAAGTAGGTAGGAGAAAATTAAAAATACAGAAGCTAGAGACACTTATTAATGAACTTTGAACACTAAATAGAAAAAAATGCCTATTGAGCTTCTAAAAAAAGTACAAAATCACCATCAGAACTTCAAAACTGAATAGATGCTAAAGTAATGCTATTAACATGCTTCATAACGGAATTAACAAAATAGGAATTCATCAGGATTTGGTTTTATTTGCAAAAAATCATCTTATGCAAAGTCACAAATGTGGATGTTCACTAAAAGTATGTTAATGAAAACATAAAAATTATACTCACTGCTAAGAGCCAGTTTTAATTACTTCTCATGCTACACTTCCCATTCAAAAAACTACAAGTCCATTCAAATGAATTCCAACTCACCAGTGTTCTCCTATTAAACATGTTTTTTTTAATAATACCAACTAAAAGAAAAATCAACATTATGTTCTGCTATTAATTGTCATTAACAGGGGTAAGTACATTAAAATTATCTAAATTATGGAGCCAACTTTCTTTGGACAGAGAGAAAACAAAAAATTCATGTATTTAATTATTTGAAGTTAAATTTTAATACACACTTGTGACAAGAAGGCATAGCCACCCTGTATGAACAAAAGCACAAAATCAGATACACATGTTGTGTTTGAGCCCATTTCTTCCAGTTTACACATCCAACAGGAATAGGTCTCCTGTGAACTTCACTAAGAGATAACACAATATCAAGTCCATCAACTTTCCATGCTTTCTAATTCTTTCAAAGTAATCCAAGTAGTATAATCTCAGATCTCTCCTGGCTATACCAAAAGACACCAAAAGGAAGCATCATGGTTTGCTAGGCAGACCAGTGGCTACCAAGGGAGAATAGAGGGAAACTAGTCAAGGATTGGGTAACAGATCAGTGTAACCCTGACTCAAGATCTTTCTTCTTTAACTTTTCCATATGTAAATTTTAGATGATTGTGGCTACATTATAATGTTATAAAGGTTCATCATCTTTATCTCAAAAGCACTTAAGACCACCGTGATTAGGACACATCAAAGTACTTGGAATATTTGCTGGTCTAGAAAAGCAGAACAGTGTAGATTGCAGGAAAGATAACAGCTTCTCCTCTCTCTTATGTAAGTATGGAGTCTTTATGAGTAGTCAAAACACAAGGAAGTCAGTTTACATACTTTTCAAACAGTTTTGAGCCAGCATGCAGGAGCATACTCCTTCATTCTTCCTCCTTGTCCAGGTTACAGAGAAAAGGAGGAGGGAAATTTCAGCATTGTTTAATTCCATTCCCACATCATCACTATGGAAATGGATTCAGCAGCAAGAGCCAAGTGCCAGAAACTGGAAATTTGCCATCTTGCTCGGATCTCTCCAGAGAGAAGGTGCTGGGATCAGCGGGCCCCAGTCCCTTCTCCACCACTGCTGGTTCCCTTTCCATTCCAAACCCCCACCTGAGTTGGTGTAGCAGCAGCTGGACAGAGTCCAAAACCCCATCCAGAGCTGGTGGTGTAGTGCCAGTGTTGGCCACATGGGACCACGGGGAGCTGGGCAAATGCTGCCAAACACAGCCGAGCACAGCGGTATGGAGATACAGCAGGAAGCACAATGCCAGCTATCTGGCTTCTGGGTTTCATCCTAGTTCTTTACTGGTTTCTTCACACTGGGGCAGGGGAACGTTAAGCTGCAAGGGCTCTCCTCAGCTTAAAGCCTTTGTCCAGAGACCACGCTGGCAGCACTATTTTTGGCAAACATTTTTGTTTGCTCCCAGAGGTGAGTATATTTTTGTGGGTAAAACACTCTCTCTCTCTCCTATATGTTTTGCTGTGGTTATCGTGATTTTAGTAAATCTCTCCCTATCAGAAGGGGTGGGGAAAAAGGGAGTAGCTTATTTGGAGTTTCGTTCCCTGTGCTCGTTAAAATGAGCACACTCCTCTTTACAAGCCTCAGTTTGCCACACACAGAGTACTTGTTAAGACCTCTATGCCTTAAGACACCAGAATACAGAAAAATATAAGGTACAATAGCTTTTGCAATGCTACTTTTTACAGTTATATGTTTACATAAATTTGTGTATACACACACAAATATGTATTCGCATGCACTTAAGTAAATAAAGGCACACAGATCAAACTACTATTATTTTAAGATTTTATGGAGAAAAGCGCGCCAATGATGAAGGAGTAACAATACTCCTTCAATTTTGAGGGAATATTGTTACTTTAAGTAACAATATTCCCTCAAAATCTTGCATGTCTGCTTAGCTAAAAGTTACTTTGAGTTCTTTATTTTTATAAGATGCATTGTCTTCAAGCTGTCCAACCCAAAGCTTTAAGGTGAATTTCTATTTGGTAAACATGTGAGAGCACAGTCCTCCGCTGCAGCATCAGTCATGTAATTAATTTATGTACTAGAAAGCACAATTGAAAGTAATTACTACAATCTGCTTATGCAGATATAAGCAATACCTATTAAAATGTTCAAAAATTATATGATGAGCAGTTCATAAAAAGTGTTTATTTTACCTATTATTATGGTAAAAACACGTGCTATGTATAAATTAAAGAAAAAGCTCCATAACTCAAGAGCTGCACTAAAAACGATGCTTTTATAAGACAAATAGTAATCAGTTTTTACAACAATATTTGGAGTTGGGAACCCAGTTTCTTGGATCTACCACCCTGTATGTATGATTTAAATCATTCCTGTTCTTCATCTGTTATTACAAGGAAAAGACACCTTTTTTCTATTACCTGTGTTCAGACAGTTCTACAGAAAATAACCCTGAAGATCAGTAAAGTCCTGGAGTTTCAATATTATCTGATTTAAATACGTATGTGAAGCATTTTGACTTTGATGTTACTGAGAAAGACATGAAATATCTAAACCAAAAGATGAGGTACTGCATGCAAGTTCCTTAAATTCCATTTTATGAACAAGCTTGCTCTGAAACAGGTTGTGCAAATGTGAGAGCAGTCAAAATTACAAAAACCCTAGATCCAGAAAAGAAAAGCAAAATCATACTATGATGGGGGTGAGGGTGTTGTGTGAATCAGAGAACAAAGCTTCACAAATATACCAAAGGTAAAGGGGGAAGCAACCTCTTGATTGACTGGAATAGGCTCTATTATCACCGTCAACCATGTCTCATCATCCCTATTACAAAAGAGGCAAGCTTCAACTACAAAGCAGTTTGGCTGTTAGCTCCCATAGAGCCACAGAAAAGCTATTACAGACACACACTCTGACTTGGAAACAACCTCCTTTCAGCTCTTTTTATAGTTTATTTCAACATAGTTCTAGAATTTAAAGTACTCTTCCCATTCTGCTGTTTAATCCCAATATAGCCATAGAAAACAGCCATATGACTTCTTTTTGGCTATGCCACAGTCATGCTCACTTAATTTCAGCTCTTCAAGGACAAGCAGGGAACAGAGAACCTGGCACAGCAGGTCACCCTTAGAACTAGTGAAACAATCTTCGACAACCTCTAAATTAGCAAGCACTGCTATGCAGCATAAACAAAATTACAGAAGAAATGGTGCCAAAGAATCAACTTTCAATACACAGGTTTTGTTTAGCTTTTAGTCTTGGCTTGCCTAATCTAGACCCACAGAGAAAATCAGTAGCAGGCAATAATATACCTACTGCTAAAATTACTCTAAGTGTTTGTTCCATCAAGAAATCTCAGTACTGATTTGAAATCTCTTAATCATACAGAAAGTCTTTGATTAAGCACTAACAATCTACAGAAGAAAAAAGAAATTGTGTGATTTTGTTGTGTTTTCAATCTAACTTGGTACAAGAATCAGAGATAACTTCACATCTCACAAACATCTTATCAACTCAGTAGCAGTAAGTTGGATAAGAGTGTATTTAAATTGCTTAGCAAATATCAATACAGTGCTTCCAGAAAACAGTTCTGTCCTCAGTGTTTAAAAAGGAAAACTGTACAGTTACTTAGAGTGGGGCTTGTTTTCAATAAGGAAGACAAAGGTCTCATTGATATACTCTCTGACAAACCACCTCTCACAATGTTCACAAAGAATTAAGACACTCTGAACTTGAGAAACATGGACCACAGCTTTAAGATAATACCTACACTCTATAAATTACACATGTAAATGATGTACTGGAGAAGGGAAAAAAAAAACAGGGCTGCTTTTATTCTGGAGATAAAAGACAGCATACACAAACCAAATATAGTTGTCAAAAAGCTTCAAAGAGCACCTTACAGAGTGTAAAGTTACAGTGTAACAAAAAAGAAAATCGGCCTTTTGCAACGACCCAAACATCCTTCAATTGGGACAAGTTATGAACACATAAAAATGTGTATGTCATATTCCACTCTTGTTTATATAAGTTAGTAATTTTATATCATTATCCAGTGACCCAGGATGAAAAAACATTTGAAGAGGTGCTGGATCAGTACTGAATGAACGAGGTCAGGAATATGAATGAATGTCCAGATACTGCATGAGTGTTCATGGTCAGGAACTCTACAGCTTATTCTGTCCTGTGGCCAATACTTCCCAAAGCAGTCACCACTAAAATAATTGGGCATTCTTGAACAAAAATAAAACCAACCAAGCTTAATACAACCATTAGCCTTTGTTTTGTCTACCTCAGTCCCCAGTATTTCATATGCTACCAGAAGTTATCACTGTTTTTCAGCAATCTCATTCCAATAGAAAGAGTTAATCTTTGTTAGTAGCTGCCAATTATTTTCTTAATGAAAATGTCAATATTTTACAATTAGATTCATTATATTGTCTGTCAACACTTGTGCATTGCCTTAGTACCAGTTAAGATCCTTCTCTACCAGGAAAATACACAGTTCCCAGTCGATCCAGAATGGCCAGGAGCATAAAAGCACACAAGTTGTCAGCAAGAATGGTAAGATTTAGTATTATGATAACATGTGAATCAAAGTAATATTCAGTTGTTTAATCAATAGGATTTCTAATAAACTGAAAATTGCAAATTTTTAAATTAAAGTAAACCACAACATTTCTCTGTATGGTTAAAACTCCTGATCTAGGAGTTGAACTTGATTCTTTGAAGTCAGGATATTCTATGATTCTACTTTGAAAGCACAGCATCAAAACAGGCATAAATTAATGCTTTAATGTTATTTTATTACATAAAATAGTTCCTGTGTTCTTAATCTTAAACCCATTGGAAATGAGGACAGGCTTTGAACTTACTATGGTACAAACTGATGTGTAAGATGTTATAACTATTACCTTAAAGAAAACTGTCAGGCCTCCAAACAAGGAAAATTCTTTGTGTTAAGTGTTTTAAACCAATTAAACTGCTAAGCTGTGAAACGCTGATGCTCACCAGGTCTAAATTCTTACTATGATTTTGCTAAGATTAAAACTGTTAATTCATTTTATATTTTAGAAACACTGAGATAACAAAATATAATTTGTGCTTTCTTTAACAATTTAGCTTTTAAATACATAATATATTCAATTATTTTCTCTTACTATTAACATGTAACACTGGATTTAATTTAACAATTTCAAAACCCTTTTTGGTAAACTGTAACTTGAACTATTAAATGCTCAGCATGAAATGGACAAAATTATAACTACAAATTAGTCTATGTAGAATCACATACATAACCTGAATCATCTGACATCCTCAAACAAAATACAAAGGATGAAGTTTATGAAATAAACTCATGTTAATGTACTCATTGTTTAAATAAACATATACTGGTAAAGTACATTACTGTAATCATCAAAACTTTTGCAAGGGCTCAATTTGGCTATTCTGAGTAAATTATTAGCAATGATAATGGAACAGGAAAAAAAAAATCCAAGAAACAATTGTTTCTTGATTATTATTTTAAAAGAGAACTAAACTCATTGTTTTTAACCACTCTTAAATAAATTCTTTGAACCTGCCTAGTGTTTCAAGGAATTTCCTACTATACCAATTTTATCTTTTTGCTAAGTTCCTATTATATACTATACAAATATCTGAAAAGTACATGGCCCCCATCTAAAAAAAAAGAACTTTTCTTCATATCTTAATCAAAAGGTAAAAATTGTATTCAAAACAGCAGGGGAGGAAAAACCTGCTGAACTTGAACTCGGATTAAGGGTCTGTTCTATATGCTCTCTACTGATCCTGAAAAGAATATATAAAGGAATGTTCAATGATGAAAAGAATGCAATCAATTCAGCTCAATTTCTCTGCTATCATCTCACACTCCAGAATATGCCTGAGCTAATTAGAAGTAAAAGCCAAGTTTGTGATCTGAGATATAACTGAAGCACGAAATTCACAACAAAGATAAGTTATAGCTTTGAAATGAAAGAGCTTTACTACCTAACCTGACCTATCCTGCCTTTAAAACCTACTGAGAATTATAGTTTTACATCTTTTGGACTGATAGCTTTTAGTGAGCCTTTTCAACTTCCTTAAAAAGCAGAACAAAAATCAAATCTCCTGTGCAAATGAAGAAGCTATCTAAAATTTAAAAAAAAAAAAAAAAAAGCTTCCAAATAACTACTTGGCAAATTTGACGGAAGAGATCAAAAGTCTCACATCACACGGTACATTAAATAATTAAAGGAAAATTAGGTTCAGGAAAGTATTAGTGATGGTAAAAACCTTTTTAAGATTTTCATCTTTTAAATGAAATCTCTATTAATTTACTAAGCAAATTTACTGAGGTAAATCCAGGTTTTGTCACATTAAGGTATAAAAAAGAGAGGTCTCCCATTTCACATACTGGTCATCTTGTTCTGCACACAATCTTCAGAACTAACCAAAGAGATGGCTGAAGTAAATGTTTTATGCAAGTTCTTTAATAAATTTAGAGCTATATGAAGAAAAACAGAAACTAATCTTTTTCTATTAAAATAGTTGTACTGTATTTTTAGAAGCAATTCTTATACTATTCTGATTTGGTAACATAACATTGAGATAAGGTGATAAACAACTCCTCAAGATGCTGGACACTAACTTCTTGCCAGCTACAAACTGTTTCTGAGTTTGTTCTAACACATTTCAGAGTAGTTTAAACATGGAGATTGCTCACACTACATAGCAGAGCAAGCTAATTTTATGACAGTCTGGATATCAGCATCTTCGCCACCTTATCATTTCTCCACTGTACCACTTAGCTTTTGTTCTGCTCTGCAAGCATGAAAGAACTTTAATTCATTGAAACTAACTGCAATAAGTACAGTTATGAACATACTTCTGCCACTGTATATTTGAGTCATAAGACAGCAGTAGACCCAAAACTTCCCATATTGCAATAAACAGATCTACTACTTACAAGTTTATTTATGAATATTACAAGTATTTGCCAGAAGATCCGGATAGAGAGTTGCTTATCTGAGTCCTAACATAAACAGAAAACCAAGTCTTTCATTTCCCGAAAGTATTAGCCTATAATTTCCTACCACTATTATATTGCAGCAATAACAATCACAAATGAACTCAAAAACCAAGAAAATTACAGCTATAACCTATTTTTACACAGTGGCTAATAATGAGAAAATCTTTACAACTTTTATTTTTTTTTAACCTTGAAACATCACTGCTAATAACCTGGAAATAAAAAAACTCTGTTCAAAGTGCATTAAAGTAATGTCTAATCCACTCAAAATTTGCAAGTCTAGTCCCATTTACATCCTACTTTAAGTACAGAGACAGCACAACACGTCAACTGTGTTCTTACCAGTAACTGTTCTTGGTCTTCCTTGGCATCCTTGTAAGAGGTGGATCCAGGCAACCAAGATGATAATGGAGTTTACAAGTGTCACACAGTAGCAGTAGGTGCTGATCATGGTTCTTCTTGCAAATCCCACAACTTTTCATGTACGTGGCAGAAAAGCATTATAATTATATATTCATAAAGAATAAACAATACACCCCAGCACACCCCCCAGTTTCAATACAAACATGTGGCAACTTCAATTTGAATGTATCATTTACATTGCATAATTACTTTTTGAAGTAATTGTGGAGTAACTTTGGAAGGTTTTTTTAAAGGAGGTTCTACCAGTGTACAGTAAAAGCATAAAAGGCTCCTAATAAGTTAGCAAAAAACAGCTATAAATTTAAATTCTTGAGGACTTCTAACAAGTTAGTAATCACTCAAACAAAATATACCACAGTAGCAAGGGGAAAAAATAAACAAATATTTAAACAGAAAATTATACTGCTGGTACCAATCTTAACAATCAATCATACGCTTATTCAGGTAACCACCCTGAAATAGGTCTGTGCTGATGTTACACTGGGCGATGTAACTCATTAGAAATTACACTTCCTTTTTATGATTATTTTAGTGGAATTGAAATTCTAGTTATTTTGAAAAGATAGGTGTTCACTGATTGCACTATAACGTGGGAGGATCTGAGTGCATTTGAATGGAACAGAACTAGTGGAGCATGACTCCAATTATCTGTGTACATCTAAATTGCCAAATCCTCAACTCACTGCCACGTTTTGAAGATTTCTACCTCTTGCAGCACTAAAATTAACTTTTGCTTATGTAAATAATCCTCTTCAGTTAGCATGCTAGCTGAGCAAGACACTACTTGCTTGTGGCTACTACTTGAGGCTGGATGCCTGGCTTCTACCCTCTAGATAAGCAACAGACAATGTCACTTCTCAGTGGTGAGAAAAGAAGATCCTAGATGATGTGTTTTGCACAGTCACAGTCTGGGATACTAATTTATGTCCCACTATTAGGCTTAATAAAAACCTAGTCAGTAGCTTCACAGCTTACAGAAAAGGGGAAAAGGTGGAACTATGACAGAGTAAGTGAATACATTTCATAATCTTGGGAATCAATAAAAATAGAAGGGAAATTTAGCATGAGCAAAAAGAGAGAATTCTTGTATAACAAGGGTTTTGTGCATCCAGGAATCGTGACTGAACAGCAGCATTACTGTTCTCAAAATCATCCACTCATATGACTCCATTCAAACAATAAAGTGACCAGTTAGTTTTCACATCAAAAAAACTTCAGATGCAAGGAGTTAGCTTTGTCCTTAAAAACACTGCTGTCAAATTAGCAAAAGCACCCAATCTTTACTCATGGGTAGGGTGAAGAACTGACCACTATTCAATTTAGCCTTCAAAAGAAAGTAAAACATATAGACAACTAAAAAGTATTTTGTTAATTAAACACTGAAGCAATGAATTTTCTCAGAACACTTTTCTGAAACTATAATTTACTAGATACTGTATCTATTCTGCCAAAGTTTAATTACTTGCCTATAAAGCACTGCTGGAAGTGTAGATGCCTTTTGTGTCCCTCCTTCCTTTTTACTTGGTTTCCTTTCCTTTGGAGCCCGTAAAATTGCTGGTATGTTCAATTTCTGTTGGATTTGAAGAAATGCAGTACACATGAGTCTTGACACTTTTAAAGAATATTCCTCTAATCTCAACGCATGAAGAACAAGATACATAATAGTGAGTGGGAAATTGCTTAGCTAGCTATTTTACAGACTACACATTTATCCCAGTATGACTCTGTAATATAAAGTAATCTTGTAGTCATTTTTTCAACTCAATAAGAAGCACACGGAAAGATTGGCTTTTAGAATCTTTCTTCAAGCTTCCAATATACGGATGGACAAGGATGCATTTTCTCTAGGAAGCTTGAAACAAGCAAAGGCAAATTCATGAAAATGACACAATACTGAGGCAGTTTATTTTCCCCAGCATGATGGCTACACTGGTGCTCGACAGGTTAATTAGAAAAACTATCTTATTGGACCAAGCCCTTCACAAAGCAGATGAGACTCTCGTCGGGTTTCTACTATCTGCAGTATGCTGGCTTCCCAGACAGCAACCATCTATCAAAGTCATTTCTCAGCAGCCCCATGGGTCTGCATCTGTTCAACCAACTGGAAAAAAAATGTCATGCAAGCTGCGTAAATGAATTCTACTCAGCTTTTCTTTTTTTTTCAAATTTTGTAACATTTGCATCAGGAAATATCTTTGCGAATACTTACTCAAAGGAAGGAAAAATAATCTTGGTTTAAAAGATATGCAAAAATTCTTCTTTGCAAGTAGGAGAGGTAGGCAGACAAATAGAACTAGTAAAAGATTTCATATCTTAGGAAGTATTACTGCATAAAGAAAGTGTAAGGTTCATTTTCTGAACAGCAGCAGAAACTCAGCAGTAACAAAGGGCATGCCAAAATTATGAATACTTGTATTTCTGCATTCTCACAATGAACAGTTTCTTCAGCCTTAAATCATAACTGGAAATTATTGCAATCTCCCTCTCACATCCAAAATGTCCATTGACATTTAATACCTCTGACACAAAACATATACAAAAACACTGCAAAAATTTCCACTTCTCTTTCTTCCTGTATCAATAGGAACAAAGATAATTGCTGGCAACAGGAAGTAACCCCAATCCTCTGTTGTCCTAGATACTTATACTCATTTGAGCAAAATATTCTCCTCTGTCTAGTTACACACCATTATGTACATACTGCATTTAAAAGGATTTATATCTTATAAAAGGCATGAAGAGCCAAGTTATCATTTGAAGCCTAACTAAAGACAAGTGGAGACAAAACCAGTAGGATTAACTCATGCTTCTTGCTAAGATTCATCACAAATGACAGGTCAATCACTTATACCAAATGAAAGAATTTTGCAAACAAGAACACTATTGCAACAACAAAACGAAGCTACACATTCCCAGTAGGTGGTTTGCAGAAGCCTAGGTACTTCAATCAGGAAGCACTATCCCTCGAGTAAAGCCTGGGTCTCACAAAATCAAATAAACTTATTTGGCCATAGGAGTGGCAGACAGAAAAAAGAAGGTCTATTCTTGGAAAACCTGTTCTGCTGTTTCTTTCTGTAAAGGGGGGCAAGGAACCAACCAACCTGTCCAATGATTCTACCCAGCAGAGCCCAAATGCCTTGCCCTTCATTTCGCAGTTTTCCATTCATATTCTGTAGCTCTTCCAAAGACTCACACAGCTGTAAAGTTTTTAAAAAAAGCAACAGGAATGAAAATCCATTAAGAGTTATTTAATAAAATTTACTCAGTCTCTTACTCATCGAGGGTGCATTAATTTATTGTGGGAATAGAAAAACAATGAAACTGATATCAGTAATTTAAAAGAACTAAGACAAAAACCAGAGCAGCCACTTGTTTTTGTAAAGACCTAAAGCATTTCAGCATGGAAATAAGGTTTCATAAAGTCAAATGGAAAGCAAAACTAAAATACAGCAGTATCTTGCATATGTTGTTCATACTACTTAGGCAGCAAGATTATAACAAGCAAACATATAAACGAATTAAAACTCTCCTTTGCCACACTCACACTCACAAAAAGAGAAAATTTAAAATTAAAGGACGCAAGCAAACAATTACTTCTGGCAGCAATTGTTAGGTTGTATATTTTGGGAGGTAATCACTAATTTGGTTAAAAGCCCCAGGCACATCCTCCTTTTCATTTATGATCTTTGGGCAGTTACCAAGGATCTGCTGCTACTCACTTAAAACACACACCAAACAGTTTAGGAATTAGTAACAACACCATTTTTTGTCATCATTAACCAACACTTAATAGGCTGTTTAATTCAGCAAGAATTCCAGCATGACATCTGCCACAAAAGGTGCAGTGTATCTATGTTTCAAAATATTTAAATACTAAAATAAATATTCATTTGATAAAAATGCACGAAGTTCTTTTTTAATCAAAATGATGAGTTAACAAAAAATTACATTAGCAACATTTTGGGGGAGAAATGCCATAATTTATGGGCATCAAATTTGTTAAACTCTAAAAAGCATGCAGAGGACACTATGGAGGTGTGGATACTGATAATTCCTGTCTGAAAAACTAGTCAAGTCGTGAAATCTAAGCCCAACGGGAGCTGTAGTTGACATAAATAAATAGATAACACTCTGAGTATCCTAGATTGCCAATTATGAAGTAGGGCTCCAAGCAGAGAATCATGCAGGTTCAAACAGGTCCATGTGCAATTAGTTACTGGAGCTCTCAGTGGGGTCAGTTAAAGAACTTGTGTCCAGTCGATGTGTCACATTTTAGAAATTAATACTACTTGTATGGGAGAAGACAGACAACTGGGTATTTTTAAAAGAAAAAATATGTTTTTAAATATTACTTTTAACAGATCAATAGTTTGCATCTTTCACTCTCACCCTAACTTTTTTCCACTGAAAGAAAAATTCTATCAAAGTTAACAGCAGCAATACTAAAATGGTACAATGGTTCTTTTTCTTTACCTTATTATACTCCACATGAAGCTTTTCTTGCTCATTTTCTAACTTATCCTTGATATTCTTCTGTTCAGCCATATTCTCCTGGATTTGAATCATGCGCATATTTCTCTCTATTTAAAAGAAAATTACATTATTTTCCATTCTGGAATATACATTTTCAAGTTTTATGTACTAAAAGAAGGTAAAGCAATCAAAAGTAAAAAACCACAACAATACAAAACTATGGCCTATAGGTTTATTACACAGACATTGAGTAGAGTGAACCGTCATAACATTTATATTTTGCTGCATAAATATTGTAGTTTAAATGACGAACTTTGATTAAGATCTAGCAAACAGTCAAAAAGTCATGCTATTCCACACAGAAATCAAGGGGAATTTAAAGAAAAAATATTATACCAAGAGCTGCCAACTCCCTTCTTAAAGACATTTTAGTCTCCTGTTTATATTTGAAAGATTTTATTATTTTCTGAAGTGTCTTTAAAAAAATAACTTTCTGTGTAAACAGAGACTCCAAGCAATAATATACCTGACGTAAAATGAAGTCATAATCCACATTTATCTATTATAAACAATTAAATACGACGAAAATAAAAAAGCCAACAAAATAGCATGACACAATGCAGCAAAGTGGTACCTTTTCATTGTAAAAAATAAGCCATTTGCACCCTTACCAAGGTAATAATTCACAAAGTCAGCAGTGAGAGCTGGTTGTTTATGTTTTCTTCTTCCATCAACACTGGAGCTGGTGTCTGAAGTATCCACTGGGAAGATGTCAGTGCTGATTCCCATGAGCTCGGCTTTGCGCATGAGCTTCCGTATGGCCGAGGCGCTGCTGGTGAGCGGCCGCGGCAGCTTCTCCCTGGGAACCCAGGCCTGGGGCCTGGTGGTGCGGGCCAGCTCCGCCTTGGCTCGGTACTGCTGGAGCCTGGCATTGATGCGAGCCTGCAATGAACAGTTCCACAAATTAAAAATGTCAAGGAACAATTCAAAATTAGGGTTCAGTTATAATTTGGAACACATCCGCCTTCTACATTTTAAAGGCTGCACAACCTAATCAATGCCATTTTCACTCTAGAACTCCACAGCTCAAGAAACAGACGTTGCTACAGACATTGCATTTTACTTCAAAGCATACACACAAACGACATCTTTTCACTAGGTTTTGCAGCTATGTACACATTTCTTGATGAGATTTCCCCATTGATGAAAGCAACAGATGATCGCTGGCTTTGAGACAACCCCTTCAACTAATGATAATTTAATGGGATTGTGAAAATCCACTAGTGGTAAAAGCTTTGGCTGACCTACCACATATGCATTTAGATACACTTTAAATTGGTATCTATGTGAGCAAAAGAAGTTGATGAAGAGCATTTTCACCGTATCTGACACACTTTTGTAGGAACTCCTTTCTCAATACCACTTTTCTTCATAAATGTTAAACTTGCTGATTATAATTTGTCAAAAACACAACCCAAACAGAATCGAAGCAGACAAGAGAAGCTCACAATATATATTGTTGATGACATCTGTATATTTGTGACCATCTGGGAGATCTTCCCCAGAAGATCGAGCTGTTACTGACAGTTGGAAAACACTGTCTTGAGGGAACTCTATGAAGTGGCAATTCTGGCAGAAAGTGACATCAACATACAAACTTTCAGAGGCAAAACTCCAGCTGACTATCAGTTAGAAGCTGTTTACTTGCCTGCACAAAGAAGAAACTAATGTGACTGCCCCACCATATGGTGTGAGATACTCCTGAGACAAAAGCAAAAAGCGTGCATATACATAGACACCGTGGTTAAGGAACATCTTTGATTTCAAACAGAATCATTGAAGGTAGTATTGCAGACAGTTTAACACATTACTTTACTAGGTCTTGAACAGTAAGGACCAAGAAACACAGCCAGTGTGGCTTACAGGTCAGGCCTGATCTCAATGGCTTTTTTCTTGGACCCACAGCAGCAGGTAACAGGTCCATCTCCAGGCATCACTGTTCAATACTAAAGCCACCAATAGTGAAAACATGTGGTTGTATAAAATGTATGTAAGTTATCATATCTATATCAAGATGCCTATAACAATATGTCAAGTAACTCCAGCTGCAGTTTTCAGCAGCCATTCTTTCAGTTTCCAAAAATTTAACCCAAATAATTTAGATTAAAAAATTGCAGGGTCTTGATTTGGTGAAAAGAGGAGGCAGAAAGGGAAATGCTGGGAACTTAGCAGCATTATCAGCACTGCATAACACATGCCTGAAAACAGAGCTAATAAGTCCTGTTGGATCCAAACAGATAGTGCACAACCAACCAGCACATATTGGGTGGTATACATATTACTGTAATGTCTCCACTACACAGGTGCATTTCACATAACTGAGAGCTGAATATATTCAGCAAGAAGTATGAAATCAGTTTTAAATCAAGGTACATGAAGCTCAATACCCCATAGAAATATGTTATTCAAAATTCTTCTATGGTACAAGTTTGTTCATGCTCACTCTCAACAGCATAGGTCCCTTTAAATTAATACTCTCTTCTCCTATTCAAAGACCTTTGAAGAACTAGAAAGGCAAGATTTTTTAAAATAAGAAGTCTGATAATATGAAACTATATTTTCTTATCATTACACTAAAATTCTCACTTCAGAAAAAAGGAAGATAGTTCTCTCTCATAAATGATTTCCACTATTCACAGCATCTGCTACTTGCTACAAATAAATTAGGCAGGTTTCGTTCAGGTAACAAGGTGCTTTTCTGCACAGGTGTGATTTTTCCATGGAATACAGTTCAGTCTAAGCAGTGAAGCAAACCATGCTAGAAATTCCTCAGATTCAGAAAAAAAAAAGGACACACATTGAAGTATATGAAAGTATGCAAATTCCCTTGAAGGGATTGAAATCTTTGTATCAACAGGACATTTATAAGTTGAGCTTATGCAGTAACTAACAGTTTTAAATGGATCTGCCACTAGAGAGATATAGACTTGCCTAAGGCTTTCAGACAACTCCCACACAGAAGCACAGACTCACTTCTTTGCATACTTAATTTTTTTTCCTAGGAAGTCTTTACTATGAAAACACCTGGCACACAGAATTCCACTTAGACCTACACAAAGGGAAATTCAGATAGAAACAGAAATATGCCTCATTTTTTGTCTGGCTTTTTTTCTTCAGAACCTTGAAGAAAACGTTAAACAGAATCTGTGAATTACAATGAAAAAGTAATTACCAACTTTTTGTCTCAAAACCTAAGTAATATTTTTCAATTCGGACAAGCAGAGATATTAATAATTGATATTTATGGAAGTATATATTATATGAAATATAACTATATCAGATATATATATATAGAGAGAGAGAGAGAGAGAATTGTTCTTACAGACCAAACCCTACAAATAGTTTATTGTGCTGTTAAAGGCCATGCACTATCAATATATTCCACATTTAATTCCCTACTATAATAACATTTTTACATTCTCTTACTTTCTCTCTTTCTTAACATGGATGATTAATACAGAGGCATTTGTGTCACGAATACAGTACCTGAGCTTCTGGTGAAAGCTGCTTTTCCCTTTCCTGCAAGGACATTTTACAGTAAGACTGTAATGCCAAGTAGTTCTTCCTCTTCCATTTTCTGTCTAACCTGTCCGCATGCTGTTTACAATAAGCAAAAAAAGGGTCAGCTATATCCTGTTTCAGAAAAAACAAAGGGGAAGGAACGAAAATAAAGTAAGACATAAAGTAAGGCCAAAGGGCTCTAAACAGCACAAACATTCTGGCAATCAATTCACATGTTCAAATGGTCATGTTTTTAAAAACAACTAAAAAAATATGTTCCTAAATGAATTTCGTCATGTTTTCAATAATTTATGATATAAAGTGTTTTTTCACTGTTTTCATTGCATGATCCCATATGTTTTTAAATGCATTAACTACTTAACTCTCTACTAGTCAATCTCTGTACTAAATTTGCATTCCCAGGAAAAAAATCCCAGCAAAATAAATTCCTAAGTATAAATCCCTTTAACATATAACATATATTAATTTCTAATTGATTCACTGTACCTTTTAAATTAAATCCTACATGTGCTTAATAATTCTGAATACTATCAAAGGCAATATATTTGGTTTCTCTCATGTTTTTCCAACTGTTTTGGAGGCTATACCCTCACATGATTTATCATCTCTCAAATGATCTTTATTTTTTCCATTTTTCATGCCATCATATCTGCACATTATCATGGCTAGGTTTATAGCAACTTTCAGCACCTGCAAACCTTGCAAGCAGACTACAAATATCTGAGCCATGAGGAGACACGCTTTGAGAAACACTTTTCATTGCCTTTGTACTTTCAAAAGTATCCAAACAACATCATAAATCTACAGACTAAGAAAAACTTAAAGAAGCCTTCCTTCATAAAGTAATACAAATATTAATAAATTATCTTCCTATCAAATTTTCCTTTAATCCATTTATAAAACATAGAGCAATAAAATTTACTCAGACTTTCCTTACAAGGACATTTTATTTTAATTTACATTTTCACAGTATGCAATAGCTTACTTCAAAAAATTAGAAGCGCCCTAAAAAAATGGGAAGATTGTGTGAGAACTTGATTAAAATCTGATTACAGAAAACATGTAATAAAATTTTAAGGTGGAAAGGCAAGTAGATACCTATACTATGTCCAGAGGGAATTCACATAGAGCATTTGAAGACTCAACCTTACACATAATCTATTAAGGACAACAACAACGAGGCAATGTGCTGTCTTCCTATTTATTGGTCCAACAGAAGGAAGTATTTTGTGATTCCTTCAATAATCCCTTAGTGGTCCACTGTGTTCAGAAACTAAAGTGTTAAAGATCAACAGCAAAAGAAATGCTTGTTTTTGTGTTACCTGTGCTACTTTCTAAGGCAAAAAGTTAAATTGTGAAGCTATGAACATGACAGGCTTAATCCAAATGATACGTATTAGGATGAAATTGGACAACCTAAAAGTACTTATACCATAAAAATGAATTGGGAAGTAGGAACTTCAAATCTAAATTGCTTTAGATCATATTACAGGGGAAAAACTGTTAAGAAAAGATATTAAGAGGTTATCAGGAGGATATAAATACTTGCTTTTCATTCTGATTCCAAAGATTAATGTTACCACAAGGGAAGTCATATATATGTACTACAATTTGAAGAAAATACTGGAAAACATGCATGAAAAAGTGGCATCAGAAATGTAGTTAATTTCTCAAGTCTCCTATTTGGTATGAAATAGAGATTACTATACTACACAAACAGCTAGGTAAGTATGTCACCCTATGTGAAGTTCAGGAAATAGAGTCAGAATTCCTGTCTGTATTGATGGATAGTCTATTAAGCCAACTTCTGCGTTAACTTTCTCTATCCTTTTTTCCAGTCAGTTTCAAAAGGTGCTCGGAGTTGGCCAATTTGGTGAAGAGCTCTCCCTGTACAGTTCTTTCACTCAGTCTAGGCCTTGTTACCTACTTAAAAAAAC
The DNA here is from genome assembly GCA_013396875.1 of Vireo altiloquus. Lineage (NCBI taxonomy): Eukaryota > Metazoa > Chordata > Aves > Passeriformes > Vireonidae > Vireo > Vireo altiloquus. The sequence continues at coordinate 358,417 of VZRF01012840.1, read as the reverse complement.
TTAGTCCAGGGTCTGTGAACAAAAAAGCCACCATTTCAGGTTATCTTCATAAGCTTTCAATAGAGGTCTTTTATTCTATCCTTTCCATAGCTACCTCTTCCGCTGCTGCTTCTGAGAGGAGGCCTTCCTTCTGAGCGCAGGTCACATGGAAATAAGCTCTGCACATCCCAGCATCACAACTAATGCATACGCCAGTTCTGGCAAAACGAGGATCTTCACAAAAACTGCACTCCTTCATAAAGAAGAATGGAAAATGCCACAGTAAATATTTCAGGTGCATTTTGCCTAATATTTGATAATTTATGTCTTATATATAAAAACCAAACCGGTAGGTTACTGCTGAGTGGTACCGAAATCAAGTATGGTACCAAAAGTCAACACTACTAAAAGCTTCATGCTTTCTCAACTCCCATTATTAATTTAATTTTCAACAAGCACTGGTAAAGTGCTTAATTAATCTAAACAGTATGTTGGATGAATTTTGATATGAACCTCCATGTTTTGCATTTCCGTTCAGCAAAACAACTAAATACCATCCAAGCAATTCAAGCACAATTAGTTGTGTAAGTATGGTATAAAAAAACCACCACTCCGCAGCAAATATTCAACAAGTTCAGAGGACAAACAACATTGAAAGAACAGTGGTCTGAAAACCAGAGATAATTATTTACATGTCCTTTGATAAGCAATGATCAATGAGTAAATGCGACAATGCAGAAACAAATACTCAAAAATCATATCAGTAAAGAAGGCTGTGATTCACTTAACTAAGGAACTATGGATTAAGATATCTCCATTCTAGCCACAGTCACTTGCAAAACAACAAACTGACATCCCCTAATATGACCTAGAAAAAAAACAATGAACATAGTTTTTAGTCAGATCAATTCCTCAGCCTGTTTCACCATAATTTCAAACCAAATCCCTGTGCCAGCAATCTAGAGTGATGAGCACATAAGCAGGAAATGGGAACACACACTGCTTAAAGAGTCCTGCTATCCAGTGCATAAAGATGGTCTAAAATTATACAGGCATGCAATTCCTAGCCTCCTACTTGCTGAATAGAGAGCAAAGCTGTCTATCACCTAGAGAAAATATCTCCACACAGAAAGCTTAACAACAGAAAGGAATGGTAAGGAAAACTCAGTGACTGAAGAACCTCAAAACATCACATATGCTACACTAGAAGGGCACCCTTTAGCTGTGTAGCTGCAATACATAACAGATAAGAAACGAAATGAAAAGCACTACTATATGAAGCTGGTTTTGCAGGGGGGAATCCAGTAAAATAAGCTGTAACTTCCACACTTCATACAGCAAACAGCATTTACAGCTTTGCAACAGTAATCAGTCTTCTTCACCTGCACAGTTCACTTTCACCTTACTCACAGGAAAAAAGGATGCCCAAATTCTTTGCCCTGCTCCTATACATCATTCATGTTATTAAAAAAAGAGCATGATTCATTTCAACAACAGCTTGCAGGGTCTGGCGTTCTTGCCCCAACTTTTTTTATACAAACATTTCTAAACAAGGCTAAATGCCTTAGCAAGCCCAGGCTCCTGATATAGGTATGTTGTACATGGGCAATCCAAAGTGTTTTAATCTGTTTCATATATTGTATGCATTTTTAAAATTGTACTACATATTTTCATTTAGTATTCAACTTAACAAATTTACATTCAAGAAAATAAAAATGACTTGGCAGAAATGAAGTTTTTGAGCTACACTTACAACCAAGAACCTTCCCTCATACTAGCCTGATAGACATGGCTTCTCCACACTGTCTCCATCAGCCTTACAAATAGTATTTAACAAACTAATGAGTGTTGTCCTCTGCCCATTGCAATGGTTTTCTGTATGGTTTATTTACGATTACTGATCTGGATTGAAAACATTTACACGTAATTCAATTTTAACTTTAGAACCATTCTTCAGTTCAAGCTGAGGGTCCTATATTGCTGTGAATTTTTGTAAACACTGTTTTGGAACAGCCTTCTTGTATGCATACTAGCTTACATATAAACTCTAAAGTAACTCTTACTGAATGTACATCCACCCCTTCCTTAATCAGCTTAACCTCCCATCTCTCATCTCATAAATCCTCCTCACTTTCCATCCACATTTTGTCAATCTGCCACTAACTAACTTCAAAAGAAGTCAGTAAAAAATCAGGGAAATTGGGGGAAAGCAGTGACAGAAATTATAGAGAACAGTGGTAAAGGAACAGATAGAAAAATGGAAGGAAGAACAATGGTATAACAATCATTAACAAACTTTATCTCATTTTTAGTCCTGAACCTCACTAAAAAATTGCTATAAAAAAGAAAAATTAAGTTGGGAAGATGCATTTTATTCTATTACATGTAAAAACATAAAATACAGCTACTCACTGGCATCCCTTCTAAACTTACCTTTGCACCATACTTTGAATAATTCATTTCTGTTAGTGTTACTGGCCGCAACTTGTCAATATCTCCAAATGCCACTCCTGGAACATAGAGGGCACAAACAATGTGGACCCACCTAGAACAGCAGACAAAATTAGGTTACTGTTGTCAACATTTTGATCCTCTATTATACTCACCATTTTCAGATTTCAAAGTGCATTGTAAATGTTGCAGATGCTAGATGAAATGTTTGAAGGAAAGAACATTAAAAGCAGGGATAGAGTACCTATTTGGAATTCAGGAGCTCTGAGCCACAGTGTAAGGCCTTTCAAAGCCACTGGGATTGCTCTGCCTGTCTGGATCAAGGGCTGGGCTACCATCACCTTTATGTTCTGATGGTTCTCACAAGGGCTCCACACACTTTTCACGGAACATGAAAGGTATATGAAGATTTTGATATTACTTTTAAAGCTAAGGTAGACAGATACTTTCATTATGTAGTAGGGGTAGGAAGAGGAAGAACAAATGCAGGTAGTCACAGCAACACTGAGCTCTGAGCATATAGCTATGAAGCACTTACATAAACACAGCATCAGTCAGGCTTTACACTGTTAAGGTACACCTGTTAGTATCACCAAAACTAGCTAGTTTTAAGCAAATAGATAGGACTTGCATTCAGTTATAAACACATCTGAGTCGCATTCCAGAAAGGCCTATTTGAAACTCAGATGAGCAGACCGTTACTTAGCCGTTCCCTTGCCCACTGGCCATGAACAAACTAGTGTAATAGGTCTCAATCTTCAGCCCTGAGGGGCAGAAAATGAATCTGGACCTTAGTGTATAGTAATTAAATAGTGTATAGTAATTGACACAATGGTAAAGGCTTCAATCTCAAGTCTGCTTTTAACAGGCATCTTCCTAAACTCCTGAAACTCTCAGCTACTCAAAAAGAACATTGTAGCAGAAGACAAATTTTCCTCCTCTTATGTAAAGAACACTTTCGAAAAGATCCAACTCTCATTGTCACAAGCCATCACAAACCAGTGACAAACTCAAAATGTGTTCTGCACAGCATGCACGACTCAAATTAACTGAGACAAACTACTCCAAATAATCTTATTTAATTAAATAATTATTTATCAAAATTCAGGAAGTATTTGCTACTTCTTGCTAAATCACCAGGTGGGAGAAAACTGTGATAGACAGAGGGTCAGGATTGCTCTTTTTTTGTTATCTTAAAATATTCAAGAAAATGGCCTTTCAACTGCACAGATTGTAGGTAACACTTTGAACCTGGGAAGTCCCACATGACATGTAATACAACTAGGGACTTCAGACATAACTGAGCTGAAATATCCTGAGTTTGAGCCTCAGCAAGTGTGTTAATTCAACACTATACAATCTTCCCAGTCATTACTGTTTAACAGTAAATGCATCACTAGTGAAGACTAAAACTCTTCTGTTCTAATCAAATAATAGAATCTACTCCCTGTATTCAAGAAGACTCATGATGATGTGAGAAACACTTCTTCCCTTGTCTCTTTTACCAGGGATTCAGTACAGACCTGTTACCACCGGCTTAAACCTGCAGGCATGCTGCTGTGTTATTTTTTCCAATCTTCTACCACTGTTTAGCCTATCTCTTCTCCCTTCTCTTTCATTTTCAGGTCAATTAAAAAAATTCAGTTATACCAGAGCATAACAGCCTGAGTTCAAGTCCACTTAGAACAGCTACTGTTGTTAACTAGCTTTTTACAGATAAGAGAAATACTGAAGCTCATGGTTATACTATTCAGAAGCTCCATGTAACCCTGGCGTCCCAAAGCACACTTCTCATAAATGGTCCCTAGACCTACAACGTTTTATCACACTCAAATTTATTAAGTTTCATGCAATTCATGAATCATATATCCAAACAGAAATTCCAATTTTCTGTTTTCCAAACAGAAAAAAGCAAAATATGAAAGGTTCAGTAGCAAGATCAAAAATACATCTATATTTCAGCCTTTACAAAAGAAAACAATGATCTTTTGATGCACAGAATTGGTGGACAGACTATTTACTTACCACTTTTCCCCAAAACAGCCCAAGATACTAACTGGGTAACAGAAAAATCCCAGTTACAGTAAGAAACAACTTAAAAGCCATTAAATCGATTCACTCTAAGAAATTTCTCAGTAAATCTAACAAGCCACAACATTGACTGGTTCATTGTGTCATATCTGATAAGACTCCTTTCACTTGTATATTTAAAACCAAGTTTTTAGCCTATGGTTAAATCACTCAGGTTTGAGATGCTAAGTAGTAAATTTCCTTTAAAACATATCAACTTAAAACAATGAGAATAATGCATATCCCAAATACACATTTATATGCAAGAACTGCATTGCTTTGCCTCCACAAATTTTACCAGTGTTCTTCATATCCACAAAATTATTTGGTCCCAGCACTGTAACTACAGGAAGATGTAAAGAAAATTTAAAGATGAGTTACAACCTTATCTTTAAATAATGTAGTATAAATGTTACTGAGATGCCTGCTGAGATACTCAAGTGTTCTACCAAACTTCTTGCTACTCAGAGATGGAGTACACCTCATCACCGGTTTTATTACAGCATAAACACTTCAGCATGCCAGCACAACCCCCTAACTTAATACAATGTTACATGAAAAAAAAAAAAAAATTATTTTCATTAGTGTATGAAAAGTACATCTTCTGTCTGACTCCCCACAAAACCAGTGGAGGAACAAGGTATCCTTGCAGGGGAGCAATGGAGCACCAGGTACCACCTCTGCCCTTCCATGCTGTATCCGGGAGCGGCAATAGCTTGGCCTAAATCACTACCACACTTTTATGAAATCTTCCTCTCTAAAAAAAAGCATATGCATTTGCTTAAATATGTATTTTGCTAAACATAATGATTTACTAAAGTAAATATCTCATTGACATGAGCATACTGTGCTTGTTTTCAAAAGGAAATAAAAAATTTAAAAGCAAAATACCACATACAGAATGAGACCTGTAACCTTGAGATAAATAGACTGCTTGCTTGTAAATAAAAACCATCTGAATTCTGTAGGACTTCTTTTCCATACTCTTCCTTTAATTTAAGGTGTGTAATAGAGAACAAATCTTTAAAAACAGAAGTTACACATCTTCACAACTACTCGTAACAAAAATCCAAGGTTCTGGTTGGAGATTTTTGATAGTAAGTTTTAATGTAGCCTACTAAATGTACCCTCCAAAGTTCAATATAACGATAGACATCTTCTACAAGCAGCTGCTTTCTCAATTTAATTTGCACAGTTTTTTCATGCTCCACTGGTGTACTTAATGCTGCTGCACTCTGTAGGAGTTTATCTATGATAAACCTAACAGCTGGCTGCTTGCTTCATACTGACCTTCTCAAAATGTTTTAGTACATGCCACCCAAGTATTGCAGTATTACAGATTTAAACTGCCATTTCAGTGTGATTGGCACACAAGTGCCTCATTTCTTTAACCACCTATATGCGAACTCAGACCTTAATCTTTATTAAAAAATATACACAAGTCAGTCAAGTTCACAGCTGAAGCAGCTTCAGCTGCTTTTAATACCAGTTCTAAATATTTTCCTGCTCATTTATTTAGCTGCACATGTTTTAGAAGCTTGTAATTAAGACAAATTGGGTAATCAAAGAAGAATAATCTTCCTTGTTACTCTACCATCCATTTAGCTTGGAGCCATGATGACAGATGTTGATTAGGAAAGAAGAAAAACTCCATACTGAAACAAGGACAGAATTTGTATTTTTGGATAATAGCATTTTGAGAAGTAAAATTTCATAAATTCACATTTATACTTGTGAAACTGAGAGATTAATGTGAAAAGGCTTCTGCTGAGAAATTAAGCACCTCATTATTCTAATGATTCACCTTTCATGTAGAAAGAGGAAAAATTATTCCAATTTGATTATGAAGAGAAACTGACTAGGTTTGGTTTCTGTAATTTCCATCACTGATGCATATGAAAAATTTCCTTTAAAAAGGTGGTAAAGCATGAAGAGCAATGGTGAGTTAAAGGAATCTGTTACTCAGTAGTCTCTTCCTGCTAATATGTCAAGAAAAGCACTGAATTGGATTGCAGTTTACTGAGTATAATGAAAACATAATAGACACTGCCCCAAGACCCTACTCTTAGTCTACAGTGTCCCCCTACTCTTGAGAATTCAAATTTATAAATAAATAATAAAAAGAGAGTACAAGAATTTTCACATATTAATAATGCGAATTAGCGAATTGCAATTAGCATTTGTCTATTTCTAGTACATAATCTCTTCATCTGGGAGAATAAATTTATCCAGGACAGCAATATCACATTATCTAGCAGGTAAAGATACAACAACAATAATAAATTATTGTGATAACGCCCACTGTCACCAAGGCAGGCATACGCTTCTGCACAGACAACCAATGTAACAAAGAAAATACTTCCAGGTTAACCAAAGCATGCCACCATTTTACATGACGAATTTTAAGCAATTATTAAAATGCTGACTATAGTTTCTACTAGAATAAATGTGCAGCCATATATATAGGGCCTAAATTGTTTACAGAACACAGGAAAAAAAAGGTTGAAATAAAATTTGCCTGGTGATATCAAGTCTCACATTTCCTGTTACACAATTGACTTTTAGTCTTTAAAAGTATTTTTCTTGCATATAGAGCATTATTATTAAAACAGAAAACAACTGAAAAAGCACAATTTGCTTAGCCGTGTAAAAGCTTTATAAGGAAGATGCACATACACTCTTGAGCCTACAACAGATCAGAAACAAGGATCCAAACCCTGAAAGTATTTAAAAAGCACTGCTAGCTCCAAGGGTCAAAATTATTCACTACAAATCTTGACTCACTTGTGTAACTTTTTTTTTAAAAGCTTATGATAAGCTCAGCATCTGAAAGCTTTGCTTATTATCACATACCTGCAATTTATACAACCATAGTGTGTAGGTGAAAAACCTTAATTTTCATGGTCTATTAAAAAAAATAAAAAGAACCAAACAAAACCATGCAGCAAAACCTAGTAACATTAAGCATAAATCAGACATCACTTATAATCCAGCTTTTGCCTTTAATATAGATAATTAGCTATCATTAGTATCTACATCTTAATTTATCTTCCAATGTGACAGGAACTGGAAGACATCACAAGAATTAATCTGCTTATTCTCGAATTAGACTTGAATTCAATCCTAAAGAGAAGAAAAGAACCTTCTAAAAAATCAAGAATATAATCTTCATAATTCAAAATAAACATAATATACTAGGTCTGTCTGAATACTTTTAGCATATCTTCAACATAATTTTGTTATGCTACTTTTTCCCATTACCTGGCATTACTGATCAGTAAGGAACTACAAAACTTGTAGGTTTCCTCCCACTTACATCATACTTGAAAGTCATTAGCTCAGCAGAGTCTTTGCAAGGTGTAAGAAAAAACCCAATTTTTAAATGTAAGAGGATATCAAATTCAAAACAACACTTATTCAGTCTTACCTGCCTGCATCAGTCTCCTTGAAGATCCCATCCTGGTTGGGACACAATTCACAGCTAGGTGTGACACCACATTTGCATGCATCACAAAACCAAGGCTCTGTGGAATTTTCTGAAGCTGAACTCATGATAGAGTCACTCTCTCCATCAACACCATAGCAACCTACACACAGGACAAATGGAAGATCAATATAAGAAGAGACAATTGTAGAAGTAGACACTTGTCAGCCATGAGTTCTGAAGGAAACATACATATCATACAGATTCAGGGGAATGAGAGAAATACCGAGATACTCATGAAAGCTTACAACATATTTGAAACTCTTATCATTAGTGCAAAATTTACGTTTCAAAGAGAGCTTAATTCTTAAAAGTCATCTGTTTTATGTGACTGTCTTAGATTACAATTGAAAAACAAGAAGAAAAAGACTGTTTTACTTTATTCCTCTAGCCACACTTGGTGTTCTTTCAGACCATCCATCAGGAAGGAAATAAGAAAACAAGACTTAAAGCAATCAAAGATTAAAAAAAACTCAATGCATTTTGTTTCACGTAGACAAATATATTTCAAGACAAATGCAACAAGTTTTTCTCCCTGAAAATGAACATTTTTTGGAGGGAAGGGGAGAGTGTTCGAGTTTTCTTCTAGAGGTTCGTTATGTCAGTAGAATCCAGTCAACAAATATACACTCCACTTTTCCAGTTTGCATTCAGCATGCAAATCAACTACAAAAGAATACACACATGAAACAAAACATCACTATTTACCTACTTTATGAGCTGTAGGACTGAGCTTGAGAACCCCTGTGCAACTTCAGAACCAAAGTATAGTTTGTGGAGCACAAACTGAAAATTCTGAGACACCACACTGGTCACTGATGAAATATATATGTATTTTTAGGCACTCTCATTTGTACCTGGTTTTAAATTATGGCTAGGCTCAATCATTCAGTTTCTCCATTCCTCTTTAGTACAACTAGGGTATTCTTTATGATTGCTAAGGTGCCTATGTATGCTTAATTAGCACAAATTTAGGAAAACAGTGTCTTTAAAGTGATTTGTTACTTAAATTTTGCACAAGAGAGGGAGTTGTATTAGTACTACTGCAAATGAAAAAAAGGAAAATCCTAAAACTAATCATCACAAAACAAGTTTTTTTCATATCCCACATTTTGAACATTTATCTACTATTCAATAAGATAAAAAATATTTAATTGTCAACACTTAAAATGCAGTAGAGACTTAACTAAAAAGTTAAATTAAGCTATTTATCAAATACAGCAATCAACTCAACATTTGCTTTCCAGAGTGGTAAAATTGCTCAAGTGCAATTAAATATCAACATGATTTTTTACTTTGTTTCATTACCCACTAGCTGTAATAAAATAGCAACAGTGCTCCAACTCCCCTTGCAACAGAAACAGAGGTTTGCATAAGACACAGAAATTACATTCAGGAAATAAGCAATGCTGCAGGAACCACTTAAGAAATGTAGTCTTCCATTACAGAATAAGCCTCATCAATAAGACTTAAAATAAGATGGTAGAATGTTTCTTTTCATTAAAAAAAGTATTCAAGAATGAAAGGACAAGTAATGTGCAGAAGCGCACTGACAAACAAACTTCATTAGGGATATACAAGACCATATAGCTCATGTATAGAGTAACTCCATCTTCCTTATAATGTGGTATCATTTAAAGCAATATTCCACAAAGTAATTTTTTAATTCTACTAACATCATTTTGAATACATGCCAGCAAATCAACTTTTCAGCAACAGCACTAATGTACAAACACATGGCCCATTGATATCATAGAGCTGATGAGTCATTAACTTTTTGATAATTCCTTCAGACTTCTAAACATATTAACATTTTCTTAACAATACTGACTAAAAATTTCTTAATGTTACAGATTCAGTAATACTGTCCTCAAGCCACATGGCAGAAGAAAATCAGTTTCTTTCAAACACTGATGCTTCTTCACCAATTGAAAGTAATTAGATTTCCTTTTCTCGCCTAAGTGCCATCAGTCTACTAAAACTAGAATGATGACTTCCCCAAACTGTCTTACCTTCATTCTGAAATAGTTGCTTTATTTTTATCAGTCATTTACACCTGATTGTTTTTTAACCTTCCTCCTAGAAAATTACACAAATGTGCTGCAATTATTTCCATCCTTATCACACATGTTGGCATTAAACATTATTTCTATAAGAATACAAAGCAGGAAAAAAAAAGTTTATATTTTTAACCCATTTTTTTGCCCCAATTTGTATATAAATCTTAGAGACAGCTTTAAAGAGTTTAAGATCTCTGACAGACAAGGAGGCTTTTACTCTTTTCCTCAATTGCCATTAGCAAAAGCTAAACACCACACTGTTACAACCAGAAGGAGTGGTCTTTAGCTGGAGAAACAGATTACTATTAATCATTGCTGATAAAAACATCAAAACAATCTGGTCCACCACAGACCTACAGAAAAGGAAATCCAGTCTGTAAGACTGTTGCTGACCTGACATACACTGCCAAATAAAGCTACTGAATCAAAGCTGCAATACAAAACTTCGTCGGCTATGAAGCCAGGTTTCAGAGAAGATACTTTGTAGTTGTTCTTGACTGAATACTGGCAAGGGCCAATTTCAGCATGCTCCAAAGTCGAAAACAATCGCCTCTTTAAATACATCATTTTAGGATCCTTAAAAATGCTGAGTACAACAAAGGTTCAACTTATTACTACCTGCCTTCTTTTGCTATGCTGAAAGAATTATTTTGTTCCAACTAACAAAAATTTTAAAAATCCTTATCTGTGTGACTTCAAAATGCATAGATATGCAAACAGAAAGCTACTGCTTGGTAAACCATTAAGTATTAAGTGGCTACACTGAAGACCAATTTAAAGTTGCTCAGTCAAACTGTTCTGTATGAATTACTGGGAATTGCTGGTGTTGGAACAGAAAGCAACCTAAGGACTCACTTAGCAAAAGCATCAGGAGGTAATCCTTAGGGGTTCCCTCTAAACATACCCCAATTGTACAGACAGTGTGACTACTTAAAGCCTGAAAAGGACAACAGGGGGAAGGATACAGAACTTGTAAAGGACATGATTGGTTCCAGTTGTAATTTATGACCTATTTGGCATTAAGTCAACCATCTGCCCCTTTGGAAAACACACTGAAGAAAATAACTTTTAAGCACTTTGCTGAAAATGCATGCTGCCTTTCCTCAACATTCACAAAAATTCTGAAGTCTGGGTCTTCAGAATACCCCTAAAAGCTGCTTTTCAACTAAAGTTCACTAAATCTTCATGTTTGTCTATTTTTGGATTAATGTATCATAACTCCATTTCTGACAACTCCTTGAACACCACTAAAATTAAACAATAAAAGCAGTTTAGTATCATACTAACCTATGAATTTAAACACATGCAATTCCAGAAGGTAAAATTTTCACAACACTTACTGTTCCATTAATGGTATCTATATATTACAATTACAGCCAAGTTGTCTGTTGAATCTATGTCATTATATACAGAAGACAAACCTTTTTATTCCCGGATTTTGAAGTTATTTTACCCTGTCAATAGCTTGTATTTTCATGTGATTGTCAATAAAAAGAAATTGCACACACTTTAAAATAATACTATTAAAACAATTGCTCTGAAATTTATACCACTGAGAAAAATAGGAATAGAGACCTAATTCTTGTCTTGGCTGCATCTGGTCCTGTTTCTCTGGGAAGGTAATTTTTTGCTGAAAAGGGTATCTGCATACAACAATTACGTCTACAAATACCCTGAAACATGAACTTTATGGTAAACTCTATGTTTGCAAAATTAAATCCTGTGAGATCACAGTACTCAAAATATATTTCATTCAATTCTTAATTGGACCAACAGTTTAAAATAAATACATTAGTAATTTCATGCATCATAAATTCAGAACAGTATTTTTATTTAGTAAATGGAGAGTACTAAAGTACATGATTTTGAAAAATGGATTTTTATACCAGACAGCAGCAGACCACAGTAAGGGGTAAAATTTAAATGCAAAAATGTTTTACTACACTGTAGAGCATATGGCAACTACACTATTGCTTTTAGCAAGAGAAGTTTTATTCTCTGACACACACATCAAAGTACAGTAAGAAACAAAGATAGGAGATGGAAAAGAAACTGCTCAAAAAATGTAGAACTTTCTCATTTAACTCACAGCAACTAACTCAAGGGCAACAACTGGCAAGCATACAACCTACACTTGCGGCACATGCCATGATGTGAGCCAGACATTTTCTTCAGACACACTGCAATCAAGATGTCAAAAAACCTGACAACACAGTTGGGGGTGTCCTGCTATTACAAGATCTTAGCACAAACGCATTTATCCGAAATGACAGATTTGCGTCTAAAGAAGACTTTTATAAAAAGAAATGACAATTATCTTCATACAGAAGTAAAAATTCTGAAAAGCAACAGTATAAACTCAGTAAGAACGATTTTTTTCCTTTTTTTTGAGGGGGGAGAGGGAGAATGTGACAGGTATAGGCTGATAAGTGAAATGAGAACACGTTTTTAATTGATGAACTTATGAATTAATTACAGGCTTTTCAAACTAACAGATGAATTAATTGTGTAAGAGTGGGTATTAAATTACCATTACATGTATGCTACTTAGGCAGTTTTAAAGGCAGTTACAATTGAAACCAGTTATTTACTCAACTAAGAATAGATTTTTGGACACATGTCTGCAGTGCAGAGACAGCTTTTAGACAAGTGATGCATATGAACATCACACAGCAAACAGATGTATTAGAAAGTAAACTGAATTTCTCACAATGTCAAAACTCATCAGTAAGTCAAGTAAAGGTATTTATTAAGGGTCCTGACTTTTGGTCTGAATGGAAATTCCCCTCTAAGTCTTGGCTATGTTGCTGTTTCCACATGAGCTCTGGCAGTGCTGCTCCCAGGCGCGTTATCACCCCTCCTTTTCCATGGAAGACCTTATGTAACAGCTCATTAATGCAAGCAAGCAATCCAACAGGAACACAAGTCACACCTGAACAGGCAGCTGCTGCAGCAGGTCCTCAAAAGCAAAAGGTAGTAGCACCAAATACCCAGGAGGGAGCCCTGATGTCCAGAGAAGTAGGTTTGACTCAGAGCAGCATTTTCTCAGCTAATTAATAACTTCACATTAAAACAGAAGTGGCTGTTTTAAGAAGCCACCACAGAAAAACCTCTTCCAGTCACCAAAGAAGTTCTGTAGTGGACAGAAACTTCCACTTGAACAGAGCACCAGGGCATAAGTCAAGGGTGTGAGACCCTCTCCCTGTGAAGCAGAACAGTTTCTGTAATAGTCAACAAGGAGAAGAAAATAAGGTCTTCAGGGGAAGAAGAATCAAACTGTCAGTATCATCATTATGTGGGACCCTGGGTAGGACATCAGTAGGGTGTGAAAGGAGTGCACTCCTTCCAAATAATTATTTACCATGCTACAGAGAAAACATCCTCATTCATAATACCACTTGAAATTGCATATAAAAACTGGGAAGAAAACCCCTGTGGTATTCCAGCAGCTTGCTTTGGGCATTTCAGAAAAACTGGCTTTGACTTTAGGGAAAAGGCAACTGCTAAGAACCAAAATTAGACTGCAGGAAATAGGCATACTACTCTTCCTAAGTGCAGGTAAACACCACTGCATTGATTTCTATCCAATTCATAAATAGGAACCTCTTCATTCAATACTGTGTTCTGAAAAACTCAAAAGCTCAAATATTAGAACAAATTTCAGGATACAGCATGATATCCACAGCCACAGTAAACTATCTACTAACGGAAACCTGAAAAAATAAAAATAAATTCTTGGGTTTCAATGTGTTTACAAAACAGATTTGCTCATTACTGGAACTATTTTTTCAAACTACCAAGAAGCTGCATAAAAGAGTACAAAGGACTACATATACAGTCTATGTCTGTGATCTGGGTATACAAAGTACAGATAAAAGTCAGTGCTATTAAGAGTAAACCTTGCTTCTATTAACATTAAAAAATAATTCTCAAGGTGGCAAGCCATGTTCATATGATTAGACAGTAATTATCTTTTCAACTACTTTTCAATTTATTTTGGAAATCAGCCGAGTTGAATGATTAGACAAACAGGACCCAAAAGTAACTGTTGCACTGTATTTTGGTTTTGACTGCAACTTCTAATGATAGGTTGTCTTCATGCATTACTTGTACATTCAGGAGTAAATAGTCAGCCAATGACCGCTGGGCAGGAGTGCAGAAATCTCTGAGTCACTGAACATATGTGTATATACGAGATCATTGAATCAAACTAAAGCTTTAAAGGTTACAATTTTTTTATAGCTGTTCTCATTTTGGCTGGGGTGGAGTTAATGTTCTTCACAGTGTGGCTATGTGCGTGTGGCTATGTTTTGGATCTGTGCTGAACACACTGATGATAATAGAGATGTTTTTGTTATTGCTGAGCAGGGTGTACACAGAGCCATGGCCTCTTCTATTTTCCCTATTGCCACACCAGCAAGGAAGTTGGAGGTCCATGTGAGGTTGGGAGGAGACATAGACAGGACAGGTCACCCCAGCTGACCAAAGGGATACTCCAGACCTTGTGACATCATGCTCGATATACAAAACAGGGGAGAAGGAGCAAGGGGGGAGGTTTGAAGTGATGCCATTTGTCTTCCCAGGTGACCATTACATGTGGTGGGGCCCTGCTCTCCTGGCGATGGCTGAACACCTGCCTGCCCATGGGAAGCCGTGAATTAATTCCTTGCTTTGCTTTGCTTGTATGTGTGGTTTTTGCTTTCCCTATCAACTCAACTCACAAGTTTCCTAGCTTTTACCCTTCCCATTCTCTCCTGATCCTGCTGGTAGGGGAGTGAATGAGTGGCTGTATTGGGCTTGGTGACTGGCAGGGGCTAAACCACAGCAAACATAATATTTTTATTATATTATTTTAATAATATTTTTATTTGTTGCTAGCAATTATTTAAACAAACTCCTGAAAAAAGCTCAGATTTAAAATATCACCTGCCCTTACTTATCATTATAAAATACCAAAGTACAGAAACAAACACAGCAAAATAAATGTCCATTTCTACTTGAAACTATATTCATACATATCTAGTAATGAAACATACACATAAAATGTCAAGTAAAACTCCAAATTGCTCAGCTTCAAATTGTTGCTGCGGAAATTTGCATTTTTATCAGAGTCATCAATAACTTTCACATGCACAGCTTGCTTATTTTCCTCTAAGACTTCACCTATTCAAACAGAACTTCACAACTGCTTCATATACACTTTCAAGTATTTATTATTAAAATTAATTGCAAAGAGCTAACTAAACATTCAACCACAAGTGTGAAAAATTAACCAACATCTATAGTCAATTATCTGGTACACACTGTAGAACTTATCAGAACATACTAACAAATTAAACCTTCTGAATTAATCTATTTTACTTTTTCGCAATGACAACAAAAACATACACATTGCACTCTTCATATCAGTCAGACTAAAGGAAATCTTTGCCTGCAACACTGTAAAAAGCATAGCAGCAATTACTTTCAAACAGATTTTCAACTACTAAAATTCAAGTGACTTTTGAACTATGGAACTACTTTCCTGTAGAAGAAAGCCAGCTATAACTTTACTTTGGTAGGACAAAAGTTTAGTAAACTAAGTGAAGTGAGGAAGTGATTTTTCGGAGATTTTTAAAGTACTCCTCTTGGAAAAAAAACAGATTTGCCATGATTTCCTTCCAAAGTAGCAGAAGATCATTTTTCTATCACAATCATTCTTCACTTTAGCAATCATTACAATCATTAAATAAATCTTACAGAAGAATGTTCAGGGAGCTCCACAGCTTTAGAGTTGGGATGTACTGACTGGATGTACCGTTTGGAGACTTCTCAAACATGCATTTATAACTATCAGCAAAAGACACTTTTTTTGTTCCTCATGAGTTAATATTAGACTACGCGAGGGAAAAAAGATCTATCAAGATTCTATAAAACTAACTTTTAGATAGCTACTGCATCCCAAATCAAATATATTCTGCACATTACTTTACAAAAAACTTCATGGATACAGAGGAAGGAATTGTGCACGACACATAAATTTAGGAGCCTAACACTTCTAGCAGGCTTAGGCCTGACTAATGCCCTCAAAGGCACTTGAAGTGTGACTGAGCTCATCATAAATTAGGTCAACTAAACTTCTCTCTAAGCAACACTGATAGTATAGATTAGCTCTCTGAAAGACCACAACAGGTTCAAGTGTTAAAAGTACACATGGACACATAAAATAAGGCATCTGAACCACAGGACAGAAATTCCAACCTCGGATTCCTAAGTGATGTCAAGCAAAGAACTGAACTACATCCCAGTGCATGAAAAATACTGTTTTGAAACAGTTTTCAATCTTGTGCGAGAAAACCAAAGTGTGAGTATGGGATTTATACAACCACTTCCTACCTTGAATGACATGCTAAATAGCTCAAAAATATTTTTTAAATTAAGGGAGTCACATAAATTGAATAAATGCCTTGTACGCTTCTGAAGAATGAAAGCCTATTTCACTTATAAATAAATGCCATGGAGAATACCTTTCTTGCCCTTCTTTCTGCCATTTTGGTACAGCAAAAATATAAGTGAAAACTTTTCCTTTTAGAAGGCCTCCTATTCTCACTTTCTTGTATCCCAAATATGCAATCAAATTCATACACTGAAATAGGTAAGTTGCATTAACAAAATATCCTAAAGCCCTGAAAATACAGTGTACAGCTCCAATATTTGCAGACTGTCATTCATTTTATAAGAATCTGTAGACTACGTCCCATCCCACAGGTTCTTGTATTTGCTTTGCTGAAGTAGAAGATGGGTGTTATACCACTAAAAAAGATCGAAGTAGTATTACAGAAATATACCCCCAGCATTGAAAGGTTTTGTTTGAAGAAAGCAAGTCCAAATTTTATTAAAAGCAAAGCATATGCTTTCCTCCTGCAATGAGAACGAAGGGCTGTATTACCTTCATGCACTGTTATTCCACAGTTGTCACACTGGATTATTTCATCAGCATCTTCACTGTTATCTCCAAGACAAACGCAACAAATCAAAATATGGTCCATTTTCTGGGAACTCCAATTTTGAGACTTCTCAAGGATCAATGAGTCCTAATATTGAAAAACGAAGACACATGGATTATGCCAGGAACTTCAATTTAAAGCAAACAGAAGATCTGTTACTTGCTCAATTTTTGAACAATCAAAAAACCATGGAACATTACTTTCATAAGGCTAAAAGCTTCTTTGCTGTCAAAATGCTCAAACATTTCATCCATGAATACAAGAGCTGGGGTGAATGGATCTCAATGCAACCTAAAGACCTGTTAAGATCCAAAGGTCAGAGGAAAGTTATTTCCTCAGACAGAAACACGTCTTTGAACCATTTATATGCTACAAAAAGGAATACCTAAGAAACCATCTAAAATCAAAATTCAAAAAAAAGGCCAAAGGTGACCTTCTAATATTGCAGTATTCAGAAAAGTTACTTCATATTGTTAAAATTTAAAAAATCACATGGATCTGAAAAATCCAAGAATACATATCCAATACAAGCCTACAAAGTTTTCACTTACATAAAATATAACAAATTATCAACTTCGTATGATTTTGTGGTAATGCAAATTTATGTGTCTCTGTGCAAAACCATACGATTAATTAAAACTGTATGTTCTTCTGATTATATACAGGAGTAAAGATTTGCAGAAAAAGTACATTTTTCTCTTCTGAAAACCTACAATATGAACCATGGCTCCTAAATAGAATGTGGGTTTTAATGGGAATTTTTTCTAAGGAAACACAGAGAAGGGCTTCATAAACTAAATAAATATGCAAAATTAATTTTCTTAATAAACACAGCCTTCTTACTATTATTGTGAGACAGAGCCACTGTCTCTTCTGCAGTTTCACAGCCTTCATACATATTCACTTATTTTTTATACTTGAGCTTGAACTACCTTTAGCGGTATTAAGAAGGTATATAAGGAAGTGTAACAATAGGCACAAGAGTGAAAAAAAACCACTGCAGTAGAAAGAAACAGCAGTAGTTTCTACATAGAGGCTGAGAGTTCAATGGTACCATTGAAAATGTCAAAGATGCGAAAATATTCCAAAACTGCTGTGGCATTAAAAAAAAAAAAAGTTAGGGTGAAAGATGCCCTATCAAATCTTTTTTTTTTTAATTCCAGTCCCCCATTTATAAAATACAGCACCAATATTATGCCTAAGGGAACATGAGTTCATGCAGAAGTAGAAAAAAACATTCACAGAGTGACACTGCTTACAGGAAGGCAACTAATTGTGAAAAACAGAAGATTCTCTGAAACAGAATTCTGACTTATGGAGCATCTCTCCCAACATGCTCCTTTTAGGACAAAGCATTTTGAAGAAACCAATAAACTTGGACATTACTGTGGCCCATCTTTACTCAAAATACCCATGTTTAGCTTACCACTCACATTACAGATATGAAAATGTTAGTGGATGCTCCTTAACTCTGGCAGATTAACTGTGCTATGGCACAGATTTCTCCAAAGCATGTCACAACTCTACAGAAATCAGCTTCTTTTGACCTTTGACTTAAACTGTTATTTGGCTTCACTAAGAGAAGTTAAAAGAAATTTGTAATCTTTACTGTTATAGAAGCCCAAGGTCTGGTAATAAATATATAAAAAAAAGACGAAAGTATTACTTTAAATTAAGAAACAGAATTACATTGTAAAAACAACACTGAAAGAACACTGGCTGTCTAGGCAGTGAGAACCTACGCAAACATGGACCAAAAATAAACCTGAACAAACAAGCAATGATGAAAGGACATCAAATTTTTGTTCTAACGCTAGGGTCCCCATCCATTAAGGTTTACCTCATGTGAAGACAGCCAACAAGTCAGAAACAGCAGCTGAGCAACTTATTATGCAGGCACAGAGAGGGAGTGATCTGGAAAGTGCTGCTCTCCTCTGCTTTTAGTCTATGCAAGCCCCTGAGAGACCCTATTTGTCTAAAACATGGAAACCTTCCCATACAATAGCAACTGCTGCAACTCCTGAACAGGTCCTGCTCCGTACTGAAGTGGGAGAAACTATTTCAGCTGGATCACTATGTAATTCCCATTTCTGTGGTGTTAATGAAGAAAGTGAGCACTTCGAGCTATTTGCCCACAGAAATTTACCTTTAAACGGAAACAAAATTAAAAATACAATAACCACCTCACTGAGGAGAGTCCTATAAAGTGGCAGTAATTATAAAAACAGAAAAACACCATTTACCTACTAATGATGCTTGACCTCAGGAAAGAAAGCTAAGTTTGTATTCTGTGCATAATACAACAGAAAAGCACGTAGTATTTACAGCACATGTTAAAATAATGTATATGTAGACCTCAAAATACTTTTATAAAATGTAAACAAATATAAATCACGGGGAAACAAGAACCAAACAACATTTTCCCAACCCTCTCCTCAGTTTCCATCCTCCAAAAATAAGCAAAGGAAAGAAGAAAGAATGCACAAAAAGGACACTACAATATGTTCAGAACAAACTACCTGAACATTCCTTCCTAAATTAATTATGCATCTGAACATTCCGTTTTCTAAGAACTCAGTTTCTGCAGTGCAATGACATTTTGCTAGATGTGTCTGTTAGACAAGATTGATTTTTACTCTTTTTCTTTTTTTACTAATTTAAAATACTGTAGCAGTGGAGAGTATACTGTTACAATATAGTATATTGGGTATCAGAGAAATCTGAAAATTACAGTCTATAATTCAGTTTATAGATACTCACTTCTGCAAGACTTCTTGATAAAAACCTACTCATAAACAGTACAGCACTTTACATGCAATAAGGATAAATTACCAGTTACAAAATTATAATTTGAACTTCAAATTTTCAAATTTTGATTTTATGTTCTGATCAGTGTTCCAAATCTAAGGCAAGAACAGAATCTGATATCCATGCATACTAAGAAGCTACACAGAAGACACACTAGAGACAGCTCTGGGTTTCTGAAACAGGTCTATTTTTCCAAGCCAATGGAAATTATACTGAAGAATATATCACTAAGAATGTAGCGTCACATCTCCATTTTGATACAGGAAACAACTCTGAAAGAAAACTGCCTCTCTCTGTTTCAAGTTCTGATCATTAGTACTGGTAGAGCACTTTCAGCTCCTGAGCCAGGAAAATGAAGGTAATAATACTAGAATCACAGAGCCTGACAAAGAAAGAAGATGTCTATATAACAAGTTAAAAAAAGGAAAAAACCCAAAAGAATCATGCTTTTTTTCAATCCCAATTATTAGTGGGTATTAAAAGAACACAGTTCACTTGCAATAATATATACATNAATACCTATATAATACCTATCAGAGTATCTGAAATGGACACAGCTAATTCTTTCAAATGCTGTTTAGTTCCCTGTCATTTTATACATTTAAATAAAGTTTAAAGGGAACATTAGAACTTTAAATAATGTCGTATCATTACCATTTATCAAATGTTATGTTGACATAGTGATTATTTCCTGAAAACTGAATGTAGATTTTAGAGCAATTATTTTTATTTTGTTCAGAATTTTGTGATAGTAGAACATCAAGTCAGCCATGGTGAAAAACTGGTATCTTAATTTTTCCATAGGCACAATCTTCAAGGCAACAGTAATTGTGCATAGGGAAAAAAAGGTTACTTTATTCAACACTTATATATATACTTTTCACATTCTGAAATCAGGAAATACTTAATATAATAATCATAGTACCCAAATGCTCTTAGTATAGTTAGAAATTAGTTCATTTGTGACTATTATAAGCAAATCCAACATAAATCATCATAATTATTCCACTTGATTTTAAACCTATTGTGCATATTTCTTTACTTAAAATTCTTCTATAAGTGAACTTTGTGTTCAGACTGACGTTTGTCACAAAGAAGGGCAAAGAGTAATGCCTCATTTATCTAGTTTATGATTATATCACAGATGCATTTAACCTTGAGAACATTACCCATATACAACATTTATATTAAAAAAGAACTAGAAGTCTCACTAACACACTGGTTTGCTGGACTGGAGCTCCTGTTTGTTTTAGTACTAAATCCAATCTCCTTAAAGCCAAGAGAAGTCCCTCTATTGACTTTAGTGGCATTAGATTGGTCAAATGGTCCAAGTAAGGTTATTTAATATGCAGTGCCTATTTAGCGTAATTTTTCCTGCTTCACTTATCCACTTATTATTGTGTAAACACAACTCCAGCCAATCAGTTTAACATTTAATATTAATAGAATAGCTACTGGGGAGTAGTTTCCACTTGTTAACAGATATATTATAGAAAGTTGGTTGCACTACCTCATTACTCTTGCTTTGTGAAAGAGCCAGGCTATCATTTGTCAATTCCTCATCATCTGCATTATTCCTGTTAAGAACTTTACTCTTCTTCTTCTTGGATCCTCCATCGCTAGCGGTGCTGCTGTTATCTTCTTCATTACCTTCTTCATCATTCTCATCCTCATCACTTCCACTCCCATCATCTTCATCGTCTTCATTATCTCCATCACTCCCCTCTTTTCGCAGCGCACTCTTTCCTTTTCTTTTCTCAGCAGTAGGTCGCCAGTCATTGTCATCTTCACTATCGTAGTCATCCATATCATTTAGTTCTTCCATCGATACAAAATCCAGCAGAGGTCGATTCCTGCGCAAATTCCATTTTTTTGGTTCATTTGTTTGCTCATCGGCCACAGCATCAGATTCAGCTGCTTTTTCCTTCTCTTTTTTCTTTTTTGGCTTTTCTTCTTCATCTTCTTGCTCTTTCTTTTCAGTTTTAATTACCTCTTTGTCTGCTGTTGGCACCTCTTCTTCAGTGGCAGTTTTCGGCTGTTGCTCTTCTACTTTCTCTTCTGCCGGTTCCTCCTCCAAGATATTTTCTTCTGATTCAGTACAGGAACCTTCACCACTGTCCTTAGATGCATCTTCGCTCCCATGACCACTTCCTTCAGAATCTGTTGAGCAGATGAAAATTTAAAAAAAGTTCCGACACAAATGTACCCCCAAAAATAAAATCTCTTGAAGCAAGTTGTTAAACAAAAGAATGATGCATGTTCCTCCCTCATAAGGTATTCCACCTATTTTTTCAGCTGGTGTCCAAATACTGCTATTTCACTTGCTATGTTGAGAATCTGTTTAACATGAGTGCATTTTAAGATGCCAAAAAAAAAAATAGATGGTAGAACTTATTAAATGAGCAATATATGTTCCTTTGAACTGAAGCTCATATTAATAAAAAGCAGTAGCACAGACTAATATCCATGTGAAGTCACATCTAAAAGAATGAGCATTCCAGTTTTTAATTTCTGGAGTTGTTTTCTACATCTTCAAAATAAAAGAGCTACCCAATAGAAGAGGTCTGGAATTACAAAATGAAGAGTTTACATAACTATTCTTGAAAATAATATGGATAATCCCACACCTTCATTTTTAGTACGTTTGTTTCTCTGGGTTTGAGGGCTCTTTTAATTTCCAGGGTTAGTTCACTTATTAATCCTACATAAACCATGTCTTATTCAGCACTGCAGCTGCACAACAATGCATTAACCTTATACCACTCATATGGTACTGGTTTGTGTTTACTCACTATTTCCATTAATTAACACCTGCCAATATGAGCAACAGAAAAGAATAGAGAAGGATTTTTATTTTTTAAAAAAGACATTTTTACTATAAAGTACATTTTAAAACTATTGAAAATGACAGGTGAACTTGTTAAATTTTATAAATAACATCCACTCTGCTATCTCTCATCTTACATGCACCTACTGCTTTTCATTCATAGTATTAGTTTTAATGAAGGAAAATTCAGAAAATATTTAAAAAAAAAAATTAAAAAGAAAATGCAGTTTCTTGATCCAATGCAGGGATCAATTAGGCAGTGTCTACAGTCTTCAGTTTGCTCAAAGCCATCACCAAGTTCTTGATCCATTGTCATATAGATGAGAAGATGAAACATGTCGATGCCCATAAATTAAAAAAAAAATCTTAATTGCTTTAGTTACAACCCAAAAATCTCCACCACTCAGTATCACCTTACAGAGAACTTCTATACACACTCATCTCTGTATAAATGCAAATAAACAGACACTGACGTCAGAGTGCTACGCATTTCATATGGCATTTTTTTCCACCCCAAAGAACACTGCCAGTTGTTACTTCAATAAAATGGTCAGTTTTGCCTTCTGCATATACTTGCAGAAGTGTGGAACATCCACACCAAAGTGTTCAGTGAGGAGAGTATAAAATTATTGACAAAAAAGTCTGGAAGTGCTACTATTACTGATTAGGACAATAACACTATCCATCCCCTTACAAGCTAATAGAAACTAAAAGTTTCCAACATATGTTTAACATTTAGAGATCCAGAAAAAATTTGGTTTGTTTACAGCCTTTTGAGAAAAGTATAATTCAGTCATTTCTCTACACCTATTAGCCTTAATTGTAGTAATCGAAGTACAAGATAATTAACTGAAGTTTTGAAAGAGTAGAACATGAGTCAGGCATACACAAGAAATAAAACCAGTATTAACTAACATGCAATCCAAAAAAATTATTTACAAGTTACAACAATACAGAATCACTGAATGGGTAAGGCTGGAAGAGACCACAGCGGGTCATCCCAGAACACACTGTCCAGGATTGCATCTAGACAGTTCTTGAACATCTCCAGTGAGGGAGACTGCACACCCGCTCTGGACAATCTGTCCCAGTGCTTGGTCACCTACACACTAAAGAAGTTCTTCCTCAGATTCAGGTGGAACTTCCTCTGCATCAGATTTTGCCCGTTGCCTTTTGTCCTATTGCTTGGCACCAAAGAGAAAGAGTCTGGCTCCATCCTGAACACCCTCCCTTCAGATACTGATAGACGTGGATGAGGTCCCCCCTCAGTTGTCTCTTCTCAAGGATGAACAGGCTTAGTTCTCTCAGCCTTTTCTTGTTAAGAGAGAGTGCACAGAAGGGGCACAAAAATGGTGAGAAGGCTGCAATACTACAGGAAGACAGGCTCAAAGAGTTGGGGTGGTTCAGCTTGGAGAAGAGAAGGCTCCAGAGAGAACAGGGTTTATAAGAGAGATTTTTTACCAAGGCCTGTGGTGACAGAAAAAGGGGAACCAGTTTTAAACTGAAAGAGGGTAGGGTCCAGACTGGACACAAGAAACTTTTTAATGAGCATGGTGAGACACTGGAACAGGTTGTCCAGGAAACTTGCAGATGCCCCATCACTGAAAATATTCAAGACCAGGTGGGATGGGGCTTTAAACAACCTGGTCCAGTGAAAGATGTTCCTGACCAAGGTACAGGGTTGTCTCAGATTATCTTTAAAGGTTTTTTGCTCATGGGTTGCTGGCAATATATAGGGCACACCTGATACAGCGGGGTAAAAGGATCTTTTCACAGCAATTAGCAAGGCTCCGGAAAGACTAAACTAGATTCGAAGTGGGAAAGGGATAAACCCGGGTTCACTACCGTTTTGCCTGGGGGCAGCACACCACTGTTTGGTGGACAGCATGCTAGAAAGATCCTTTGGTCTGTTGCCGCAGTGGAGGTAGGGAATGGAGATCCATGCAGCAATAAAGGGTTATTATGTGTTGGAAAACATGGAAGCAACTGAAAATGCTCATGTTAAGGACTTAGGGCTTGTTCTCCTAAGAAATTGGTGAGCTAAAAAGCCCAGCTGAAGTGCCTCTACACCAAGGTACAAAACACAGGCAACAAACAGGAGCAGCTGAAAGCCACTGTGCAGCAGTAAAACTATGACACAGCTGCCACTATATAGACATGAGATGACACGGACAACCAGAGTGCTGCAATGGATAACTCCATAAACTCTTCAGAAGGAACACACAAGGAAGCAGAGGCAGTGGGATAGCCCCATGTTAGGGAGCGTTTTGATTGTCTAGGGCATAATGACAACGTGGTTGTTTAGGGGAAACTCCAAAAAAGCAATACAGGTGGGAGTCTGTCAAAGACCACACATCCAGGATGAAGAGGAAAGCAAATCAGTCTATAAGCATTTGGGAGAAGTCTCACAATCGCTTAGCCGTCAATCTCATAGTGGACTTCACCTCACCAGATGTCTGCTGAAAACACAATATAGACGAGAAGAACTGGTCCAGAATGTTCCTGGAGCACGTGGAAAGCAACTGCCTGACACAGCCAGTGAAGGAGTCTACTAGGGAAGACTCCCCACTGGACCTGTTATTTGTGAACAGAGAATGTTCACAAATGTGATGACTGGAGGCTGTTTTGGGCAGAGCAAACATGAATGATAGTTTTCAATTCTCAGAGAAGCAAGCAAGGTCATCAGCAAAACTGCTGTCCTGGACTTTCAGAGAGACGGTGCCCTGTCAAGAGGCTTGGCTGACAGACTCTCTTGGGAGGCAGTCCAGCAAGGCTGGACATTCTTCAAGGAAATCTTAGAAGCACAGGAGCAGGCCATCCCGACGAGCTGAAAGACAAGCTAGCAGTGAGAAAGACTGATGTGGCTCAACACAGAGTCGAGAGCTTTGACTGGAACTCAGAAGAAAAAGGAGAATTTAAGGCTTTTAGAAGAAGGGGCAGGCAACGCAGGACTACAGGGATGACATGAACGTTTGCAGGGAGAAAAATAAGAAGGGCTGAAGACCAACTAGAACTTAATCTGACTACTGGCATAAAAGATAATGAATACATAATCAACAAAAGGAAGGCTAAAGACAATCTTCACCCTTTATTGGATAAGGAGAGAAACAGTGACAAAGGACGAGGAAAAGGCTGAGGTGCTTAATGCCTTCTTTGCCTCAGTCTTTAACAGCAAGACCAGCTGTTCTCTGGGTATCTATTCCCCTAGACTAGAAGAGAGATACAAGGAACACAATGAAGCACCCATAATCCAAGGGGAAATGGTCTGTGATCTGCTACATCTCTCAGACACACACAGGTCTGTGGGCCCAGATGAGCCACTTTCAATGACTTATCAGCAATCCTGGCTAACCAGGGAGGTGCCAGATAACTACTAGTAAAAAAAATGTGGTACCCATCTGCAAAAAGGGTCAGAAGGAGTAATCAGGGAACTCCAGTCAGTCCTGCCAGCCTGACCTTGGAAGGTCATGGAGCAGATCATCCTGAATGGCATCACGGAGCATGTGCAGGACAACAGCAGATCGGGCCCAGTCAGCACCAGCTTGTGAAGGCAGGTCCTGCTTGACCAACCTGATCTTCCTACGACAAGATGACCTTCTTAATAAAAAAGGGAAAGGCTGTGTATGTTGTCTACCTGGATTTCAGTAAAGCCTTTAATGCCATTTCCCACAGCATTTCCTGGAAAAACCAAGTACTCATGGCTTGGATGGGTGCACTGTTTACTGGGTAAAAAACTGTCCAGAGGCTTAATGGCCAGAGAGTGGTGGTGAAGAGTTACACCCAGCTGGTGGCTGGTCACAACTGAGCTGCCCACAACACAGTAATGGGGCCAGCCCCATGTAATATCTTTACTGACAGCCTGGATAAGGGGATCAAGTGCACCCTTAGACAGTTTGCACCCTTAGACAAGTTGGGCAGGAATGTTGACCTGCAGTAGGGAAGGAAGGCTCTGCAAAGCAATCTGAACAGGCTGGATTGATGGGCCAAGGCCAATTTTATGATGTTCAACAAGGCCAAGTGCGTGAACTTGGGTCACAACCCCACGGAGCACTACAGGCTGCAGGCAGAGTGGCTGGAAAGCCACCCAGTGGAAATGGGAGCTTGGGCTGCTGGATGATACTTGGCTGAACAAGAGCCTGCGTGTGCCCAGATGGTCAAGAAGGCCAATGGCGTCCTGGCCTGTACCAGCAATAGTGTGGCCAGCAGGACCAGGGCAGCGATTGTCCCCCTGTACTCTGCCCTGGTAAGGCCACACCTCAAATACTGTGTTCAGTTTTGGGACCCTCAATTCAAGAAAAACACTGAAGTGCTGGACTGGGTCCAGAGAAGGACAATGGAGCTAGTGAAAGATCTGGAGAAGAAGTCTGACAAGAAGGAGCTGAGGGAGCTAGGGATGTTCAGCCTGGAGAAAAGGAGGCTCAGGAGAGACCTTATCACTCTCTACAGCTGCCTGAAAGGAGGGTGTAGCAAGGGGTGGGTGGGGCGGTCTCTCTTCCCACGTAACAAGTGATAGAACAAAATGAAATGGCTTCAAGTTGCAACAGGGGTGGATTAGGGTGGGTAGTAGGAAAAATGTCACAGAAAAGGTTGCTCCTCAGGGAAGTAGTTGAGTCACCATGCCTGGAGATATTTCAAAGATGTGTAGACATGTCACTTATGGACATGGTTTAGTGGTGGGCATGGCAGTGCTAGGTTAATGGTTGGACTCTATCTTAAAGGTCTTTTTCCAACCTAAACAATTCTACAACTCTATGATACTTGCCAGCTCTCATAAACATTTTACAAGAAACTCCTAAAGCTATACTCTCACACTAGACATATAACAGATTAAATGCCATATGTATGCTCAAAGCAAAATGTATTTTTGTATCTCATTTCACAGCTGCTGAGTGCCTATGTGCACTATTTATCCCACTGTAAATAAGGTAATACAGGATTTTGCCATGTAAAAATTAACTGAAATTTCTAAGCTAGCTTTTATTATTTTCTCTTGCTTTATTTCCCCACCATAACTCTATGACAGATATTTGTTTTGATGCATTAACTGTGCTGTTGCATTTCTAAATAGTCTTAGACTTCTTGCCAATTTAAGCCTTCATTTTATGTTTTGGAGGGAATCTTAGTCTTGGTATAGTTTGATCTTTAACAGCACTCTAAATTACTAACATTGATTCTTGTACTCATTACTACACCACACAAATAATTTAAAGCAGAGAACAAATATACATTATTTTCACTCACTTCTCTTCTTCAATTTCTCTTTGCCTTCTGCCTGCACATTATGCTTTCTACTCTCTTTTATACATTCATATACATACCAGAGATACCTACAGTAAGAGATATCTCTCCTTGATCTGAATGCATCCACTGTGATAGGTGCTTTTCCAGAAAGAGCTATTCTGTGATAACAGCAATTTTTGCAGGTCTTCTTCTGTCAGCTGCACTTTTACTGAGGAAAAGGCTGCAGTATACAATTTTCTCCTTGAAAGAAATGCTTAAAGAATGGCTCTTTCAAATTGGCAACCATATCATGTCATTCCCTATAGGAGAGAAGTAAAGCTTCTCTAAGTGAAAGATGGGGCCAGATACACCATCAAATAGTGAAGAATATAGAGTTCCATTGAGAACAAATATGAGAGATAACAGTTGGGAGAAAGACATCATTTATTCCTCTACACCTTATATCTTTAGCTCTACTAAGCACAACAGCAGGTGGCAGTCAAATCCAAAAAAAAAAAAATTCTGAAAGGAATTCCAAGAACAGAACATTATGCTACAGAATTAACATACAAAAAAAAAGTGCAATAAAGAAACACTCCACTCAGCTGTGGAGTCTTGTATAACATGTATGATGCACAAGACTTCAGGCTAAACCTTCTGAAATCATTACATGAGTCAACAAAAAAAATCCTCCCAGGGTTTTGCAGGACCATTTTACAAACAATTTTAAATATGACACTCCGTAATTTTTAATTTTTTTCCAACATTCTAAGAAAATTCAAGTATACACAGAGCAAGTGCTGCACTGCAAAAGTACCTGGCCAACCACTCACAGGAAACAGTCTGGTTCTTCAATGTCGTATTTAGCTTAATAAGCAGCTCTGTAAAAAACAGTTTTATTGATTGTTTTAAGTGAACTCCAAAGGATAAGCTAGTTAAAGGCAATCATGGGCTCAATTTTGGACTTGTCTGTTCCATTAATAAAGCTTAACAAACTCTAAATAGCAGACAAGATGCATTTAGAATAATTTTAGAAAATTCTTTTATTTGCACCGAATCCTATCTGGTTGAGTCTTTCTGAACTGCTCAAAGCTACCTACAACAAATACAATCAAGGATCCTGGAACATTGAAAAGGAGTAAAAAGCCTGAAAAACTGAGCATGCAATACAGAAAGCAACTACCAAGTTACCACTGCTAAATAATGTTATTCAATAATAATCTAGCCATCATGCGACAAAGAGCCTTCAGCAGCTTCTACAACACCCTGTTCTTGAGAGTGGTTAACAAAAACCAGGATGCAGATGAGGTCAACGTCACTCAATCACCACTATCTTATCTATTGGTCCTTTACCCTCTTTTTCCCCCATCACAAGGCAAACAAATAGCCTTTGACATGATTATGTGAAATTACCTAGCTATCTCTGCTGAAACACCATGTTATGCACCATGTACAATCCCTTACCCAGGGTGCCTGCATCCTGATGGATGGGAAACATGGAAAGCCCTACTAAAAGTGTTTGTCAACAGCCTCTGGCCATAAACTTCCTTACAGAAGAACTGTTCCGGTATCACAAAAAATCCTCTGCACATGCGCTACACCAAGCTTGCAAAAGCAGCTGTACCTCCTACACATCTGATCTAGATATCGCAAATAAAGACTCCATAATACCTTAAGGAACTCCTTAAACTAACTAGGAAGCTACAATATTAATAACTGGATGTAAAAATGAGGCAGGAAAACCTACATTATGTATGGAAAATAAAAAAAAATTAAATTACCAAAGGCAGAGTTGTGTAACTGGTAAAATTGTGACCATACTTGTCTATTAGATACAGAAGTCCATTATGCTACGATCGATATAACTATAAGCAAGAACTAAAACCACTAAATACCTCATTGCAACATAATCTCAAGAAAGAGAATCTAACACACCAGTTAGATAAACACCCCTGGGTTTCTATGCTATTTTGCTGCATATGATGATTCAACACTGGTAGACTATCAGCAATCAACATCAGCAGTGCTGGCAGTTAAAAAAATTGAACTGTCCAAAGCAACATGATTAAGAACACACAAAACCAAACCAGTATAGATTAAGATGCTACAGCTCTATGGAGAGAAACTGTCTTCTCAAATGTTTGTATCTAATATGTATTAACTGCAGATGTGGACTGGGCAGAGCAGGAGATGAAACTCACCACTGATCCACGATTACATATTGCAGAAAACAAGTATTTAGTTTAATAGAAAAAATGATGGAAAGGGAGCAAAGGAAAGTCATTTAGTAAGCAGCTTTCTCACTTCTACACTTGCAATAATTATGTCACATGACATTTCAGTAGATGCCTATTCAAGCTGCAAAACCACCCAAAACTAAAGACTGGCAATCTTGTCTTGAGTTATTAGGAAGTGCCTCATTTACAATGTTATAACACTGATCAAATTGTGTGCCCTACCAATTGCTTGTCAGCAAGCCCCTGGAATAACAGAAATCCCAGTGTTTCCAAAGAGAATGAAGTTGAAAATCTTGTCAGTCACTCCCAAGTTTTAGACATCTGTACAGGCAAAAGTTTTTTTGGGATGAAGATACTCCAAAAGAACATAATGCTGGTATTTTCCATTTTCTCAATTAAAAAAAGCCCTTGTGACTTCCAGCCTCAGGAACTACACATTAATACAGAAATACATGATAATTTACTAATGATTAACTAGTCGATATTTTCTTTTACCTTTACTGTCTACTGAAACACCTTGCAACTTTACTGTTTCCTATCATTTTAGTCTCAAAACCAAATATATTTGTTTATTCATCAAGATTTGAGTACTGTTAAACACTACAGTATTTTGATCCTTCACAAATATTTTTTATGTTACAATAACCTCTATAGCAAAGCAAAAGCGTAATCTCCATTGTGCTAAGACGAAACAAGTTACATAATGATATTTGCAACTTTTTATTTCTAGATCAAGACACAGGTTTTTAAGAATAGCTAATATATGTGTTTACATAGATCATTACTTGTTTTAAACAGATCTTCTATTGACTTCCACTGCAAGAATAGTACACAATATATATGCAAGTCAGGCTCCACACTCAACACAAAAAAAAAATTATGAATGTATCTAAAAATGTGAGTCAACAAGACTGGTAGCATAAGTAGTGACAGGATTGAGTTCTTCAAAGGCAGCATTCAATTATTTTCTTCTTAGCTACACTGTGATAGAGAACCAGTCCTTAAATTCGCATGTGATTCTTGTTCAGGGACCACACTACATTCCTCTGCGTGATTTCAATTTCAGTGTATGTGCTGACAAAACTGAGTTCATTTCTGAGAGAGAAGAAAAAGCAGCAAATTCTTGCTTTGGAGTCGTGCTGGGAATTATTCTACACCTGTACTCTGATTTCTGACATCAGTGTATCTCCAGCTTCTCCCATTGCAAAAAAAAAAAAAAACCAACGAACAAAAGGACTCCCCAAAGCATGCTTTAGTTAACTTAAAAGCAAAACTTCAAATAACTGATGTGTATTGTGAAAGATACTATTAAAAGCCTTCAGTTGAGTATATTACAGCACCACCATTTCAAGTCACATGTTTGTACACTCTGACTCCAAAGGGACAGGTTTTTGATTGATCCCACATAAAGATTACACATGACATTATTTCTTTCGGAACAAATTTTTTCAAGATGTTTACAAAAACCAGAAGAATACAATACTTTAGAATATGGCATTACTAAAAGAAACAGAGAAGTCATTAAAAATTACTTTGTTAAGGATAAGCACAATGAAAAGGCAGGACGCCTGAAAACTACTTACATTAAGAAATTTACAAGAATGTAACCATTCTAAA
Source organism: Vireo altiloquus (assembly GCA_013396875.1). NCBI lineage: Eukaryota > Metazoa > Chordata > Aves > Passeriformes > Vireonidae > Vireo > Vireo altiloquus. The sequence goes on along the minus strand of VZRF01012840.1, from coordinate 326,678 downwards.
ATCAGTTCCTCTAAAGAGATGTCAGAATATTGAGATCTTTTAAGCAGAAAAGGCCAACTGACAGCTGCTATGACCTAAATCCAAGAAAATAAATTAACTACACTGGAAGTAAAAGACCACGTCACCTGTGGATTTTTTGGTGGAAACAGAGGTTGAGTGATTTGAAATACCTTTTGTAATGAAAAAATTTTCTAAGGCACCAGGACTCTAAAACAAAAATTTAGAAATGCCAAACTGCTTCCTAAAAGTACTTAATAACAACTTCTCAAATCCTAACTGCATTGCATATTCCCAGAAATCTGGCAGAACAATAAAGGTGTGTAAAAGTTTAGGTGCTCAGGATTCAGTCCCCATATATTTACACAGTATCATCTACCAGTATGTATCAGTGGAGATCCTAAAGCTCACACATACGGACACAACACAATCATCAGGGAGGAAACAACTTTAGAATTCTTTTAATTCCGTATTTAGATAATCCTTTAACTTAATTTTCAAATTTGTTTTGTTATTTTAAACACCTATACGTGCATTTGTGAATGCAGTAAACATAAGCATACATTATAGAGCTGTGGAATTACAATACTAGAATTCACACTGGAATTTATGCTCATATTCAATGCAGACTGGTTCTTACTCCTGACACACTTACTGCCTTTTATAAGCAAACTATACAATGTCATTCTGAATTCAAGCAAATACTAAATACTGATTTTCAACAGGCTGCTCATAGAGTCCTATGTGTGTGTGTGTGTGTGTTTGTATGTGTAAAAAAGTCACTTTATTTAATCATTTCTTCCAGCCAAATCTAAATGGACTAAGTGCAACTAAATTTAACATACGTTATACCAGCTTCATTTTAAATCAGTACAAGTGCTCTGCTTCAGCTATCCTGCAACTAATCATTTAAACTTGTATTACATGTAAGAAACACTTACTTGTAATAACTTGCTATTCCCCAACTTCTCCAAATTCTCACTAATTTCTTTTTCCACACTGAAAATCTTTGAATAAAGTATAAGACGTCAAATTCTCTTGCTGTTTCCAAGTGTTTTCACAAAATTTTAAATTTTATTAAACAGAACAACTATTTCTCCTACAAATGATAGCTATAGGTTCAGAAATGCTAAAACAACACTTCACGAGACTAATGAACACAAAACAGTTACTAGAAAAAAAATTTTAAGTAGAACTCAAGTTTTTCTCATATGCTTGTCTCAATTCAGTGTAATCCATTCAACTTCCTCAAAATGAAATTGATTTTGAAATACACTCAAGGCTAGATACTGACCAACTCCCTCTAGTATATATACAATATATATACAGTATCCTAAAAGTCAAAAATGATAGCAATTACCAATGAATCTTCTGCACTCACACATTGTTGAGTCAAGAAGCTGTATTCATTATTTCTAATAAATGACTGTCTTTTGACCAACTAATACACTGCTCTGAATTAAGTGTTGATCACCCATACTCTCTTTCCAACTCTCATTTTTCCTTAAATCCTACCTACGCTACTGCTCCAAAACAAGGAGATTTTCTTTGGTAATTAAAAATCATTTCCTTTTACGGCAAATTATATCCTTATTCAAAAGAAAGGATCAAAAGCCTCAGAACACAATTAAAAGAGTAGATGAAACAATCCCCCAGAAGTCTTAACATGAAATTGGTAGGATGACATCAGTTTTACACTCTGAAGCCACTGCAGCCTGTTCTACCAGAACAAGCAAGGGAAATATGTCTAAGCCTAGAGGAAGAGGTGGTGACAAGAACAAAACCAACCAAACAAACCACAAACAAGGAGCATTAGGGCATATTTTAAAACTGACATTGGGTAGATTATTATTAAGCATTTTTAAGTTCATTGATACAGAGGAACTTGCCAAATGTTAAAGAATAAGCCTTTAAACGGGAATATTTTTGCACCATACATTCACACAAAACATACACCAGCATCCCCAGTGCAGAAATAACAAAGTCAAGTTATTTGATAAGCTGCCATAATGCTTCCCTCACATCTTATACATCCTTCATCTCCTTGTTTATTTCCCTCAGCATATGCCACAGAACATCCAATGTGCAGTTTACTGATGATCCCTTCTTTCCCTTTCCTTCAATATACTTGAATTTCCTAATTTTATTTTGGCCATCTTGTCTATTTTCAGATTCTGTGAATATTAAACGCAGATAAAAGAATCTGCACATATAGAAAAGACTGCAAAGCAACAATACCGTGGGCAAGGACTTCCTTCTATTATGAAATGTGTGCACTTCTCTGCATATTTCTAGCTGAATGGACACCTTAAGTTTGTCTATTGTAAAAAACCAATAAAAACCTGAACACAGTATTTTTTGCTTTAGGTTCTTACTCACCAAGTAGAATTAACCTTGAGAAAAAGACAAGTTCATAAGTCCATGACAAAGTATAATCCAGACTTGTTCAAAACAAAATAGTTTTAGATTCTTCTTATTTCAATACTAAATAAAGTGAATATTCCAAAAGTTATCTCTACACTAAAGAACTCAAAAGCAATAAATACAGTTAAGGCAGTCTGCACAGAAGCTATTCAAATGTTTCTACCAAAACTTGTTTCAGAATCATGAGATTTCTGTTGAAAAAAAAATAATCACAATTGAAGTACTGATTCCTAGTTATCCAATCAAATCACTCCATTCAAGGGGCTCCAAGTCCCATCAGACTCACTACAAGCATTCTGTCTCCTATATGATATTAAATGAGCAACCATAAACCAAAAATGAGATAATTCTGAACCGAGGAGATGAGAAAGCATATTTACCTGAAGCATCTCCAACTTTAAAATCACTGTCATCAGAGCTATCATAATCTAAAGCTTCCAGCAGCGAAGCTGCCAAAGGCTTCACCTGTCTCCTCTTCGAACTGCGGTCCACTGCAGGGAAAAAAACAGTGTTGTTACTGGGTGGCATAAAGAGAATTCACCCTCGCTGAGGGCATTTAAATTACAAAGCAGCACGGGCGTGACAGGCAGGGGCAGTCCCGAGCGCAGCCGGCGATGCAGCCGCCCCGGGGTCCCGGGGTACACCCGCTCGCACAGGTGAGGCGAGGCAGGGTCCGCCCGCCCGCCCAGCGGAGCGCTGGTGCTCCCTGCAGGCGCCGGGCACCGCACGGCACCGCGCACCGCGGGCTGCCCGCAGCCCCGGCAGGGCTGGGCGGGCACTGGGGCCGCCACACATCCCCGGACTAGCCAGCATCCCCCGAGGGCGCGCCTCGGCGTGATCCGCCAGCGACCAGACGCGGGCGGGACGCGCAGCCGGGACCGCGGGACGCCCAAGGGACGGCGATGCGCCCGCTCGCCCGGGGGCGGGGGCGCTCCGCGGGCACGGCNGGGGACCCCCGCAGGGCCTGGCGGGGAGGCCCTGATCGCAACCTCTCAGTGCAGAACCGCTCATTCTCAGGGGACTGCCGGTAAAATACAGCTCAAAAAACCGCCCTGGCACTTTTCCATTTCCCCGTGTGGAAACAAGAAAGCGTTACATAGCTGTCTCATTTAACCCCTGCTTGAAGAGCTGAGTTTCTCCTGGACTCTGTTGCATTGTCAGCCTCATTCCTGCACTTCAGAGGAACAGCAACCCATTACATTGGGGGGAAAAAAGAAAAAGAAAATTGGGAAGAGATGTTCAAGGCCAGGTTGGATGGAGCACTGAGCAGCCTGGTCTAATTGAAAGTGTCCCAGCCCACGGCCAGGGTTTGGATCTAGGTGACCTTCAACATGCCCTTCAACCCCAAACCATTCTATGATTCTGTGACCGTACAAATCCCAGGGGTTTTTGTTTGACCACATCACACGAGTCTGGGAGCTCAAAAGCACAAAACCTCATGGTGAGAGATGGACAGCGAAGGAGAGCAATGCTGGGCCATTTCCTCTGAAGGAGTCCCAGCTTTGCCTCGGTTCTGGGGCTGTCCCTGACCTCTGTATGCACACGGTTTAACCAGAATTCCCTTGGCCTCTCCCCACACCACCAAAATGAGCCACCTTTAAAAGAAGTGATGCTCTGGCACACTGGTATGACTTTAAGAGCTTGAGGATTGAGAATAATGCTAAACATGAAGGCTTCCAACAGGACTGCAAGGGCTTTAAAATTGGAAAATGTGTGTTTAATGATGGATAAATGTAGGGTCAAACTCGTTCTATGGTTGTATGGAAAATCATGCTACAAAAAGCCAGTGTCCAAAAAGGAGACAGAGGAGTCCTGCAACTTGATTCGAATAAAGGGAGAGTCCACTGGAGCACATGCCCATGGGGCTTTCTCTCTTGAAGTTCCTAAAGGGCACAGCCTTCTTTTATCCCAAACTCCCGGCCACATGTTGCCCCTATTCCTTTCCCTATTGGCTGAGGTACTGGAAAGGTACGGCCTTCCCGAACTGCCTACCACATATTCCCGCCTTGAATCTGTCATTTTACCCCAAAGTTCAGAAACAGGCTTGTGCAGGTTCACTTGCCTGTTTCAGGAGTCAAGCTGTCTGGGCTCTGTAACAAACCTGCTGCCCAAAGTTAGTAGAGACATTAAGACCCATTTCAAAGACATTAAAACCCATACCTTCACCCATGGAATTGTTTGTAAAGACATTAACACTCATCTTCCATGATGAGTGATCATGGAAGTGGCAAGTATATGTCCTGTGGCCAGAGCCTGCACTACATTTAGCATAGTGCTGCACGTAGCACCCACACAAACCTTCCCAGAGCCAAAACTCCTCCTGGCATTGCAAAGATGGGTAGCTAGTTGTTGGTGTGTAAGTTTATAAATAGAGCACAGGGATGGCTGGTTGAAATATAATTATGCAACTGAAACAGTATCAACAATAATTTGCTGCGTTTCTGATTTTGAGTGTTTTGGAAAGACGGAAAATTCCAAAGGTAAGTGTGAATTCTGTTTTATTTCTGTGCTTGAATTTCCTAGGGTTTCTGTAGCATATTATCACATCCATAGTTGATGTATTCATGCTGACTGCTCCTGTTTCCTCCATCAATTTTTTGGCTACATACATGGTGTGACCGCAAAGTGAATTCTTTTCTTGAATCTGGTTTTGACAGCCCTACCCAAATATGCTATCAGCCCATGAACTCAATTTTCTTCCAAATTCTGATCAGCTTCCCTATTCAGTGAGGAGTTGTGTATGTCAGCTTTTCAGTCCCTGGGTGTTTTTTTCCTTTTGTGATAAATACATATTGTAATATTGGCTTTTCGCAAATATTAAAATGGATGCTATATGTATAATGTTAAAGTAGCTTTGCTATAAAGATACAGTTTTTGTAACAATTACTAATGCCTTTATTTCTGTTATTAACCCAGACATAGCAGTGAAATAACTAATACAATTATGCTTGTGGTAAAATTGAACTGTCTGCTGGGTTGGATAACATCCAATGAACGTGTGATGGAGACCCCTGCTACTGACATACCAACTATCTGCCGTCTGCAGAAACCGTGGACCCAAGCTCAAGCTGGAGGTGATAATAAAAACTGACTAAAACCACAGCCAAGGAATACGCATGCTCTAAAAAGGCAGATCGGAGGAGGAGCCATGCTAAACAGTTCCTGGAACATGTAAACTAGTTTGGGGGAAAGTTTGAATATGCATAATTGCTTATGAATATGCAACAGGCTGATGCAATAGGAAAGGTATGTAAAGAGTGGTTCCGCAATAGCAAATGTGCTCTTGGCTGAATGCCAAGCACCCAGCACTGTTAATTTTGCTTTATTATCTTTTTCCCCTATTGTCCTTTGTTAAACTTTTAAATTTTAACAGGAGAGTGAACTTCGTTTTTTCCCACTTTTGAGTGGCAATCTCCATCCTACTTTCCCTTCACGCACTACTGCAGTCTTAAAAGACGAGTGGCAGGGCTCAGATCCTTTCATTGAGACTGCAGGTCCATGATAACGAGCATGGTAACAGGTTTCGCCAAACCTCCTCCCTGCCAGTGGTCAAGCCCCTGATCTTGTTGCATATACAGTGATTGGCAGGACAGCACAAATGTGTAAAAAATATGTAACAGGAAGGAACAGTAAAAAGAACTGCACCCAAATGTGGCCCAAATAGAAGATCAGGCTGAGCAGCACAGACGACTTCGAAGAATGAGAGCTTTCAGCACAGACAAGGGGAGAGGAGCTCCCTGTAGAACAATGGAGGGATTTATGAATCCTTTAAATAAGAAGGTCAAAGCAGATGTATGGACTGTCTGACTTTCAGTTCAGCCCTCTGGGACAGGCTGCAATGCTAGGATTATTCCAGTCTCTACATACTTCTGGCAGGAATAGGTGATCAAACAGAAGTTAATTAATGGCTGCCTGCCCCTGCTCCTCATTAGCACCTCACATTCCTCCACTGCTCCTTCCTCCTTGTCTCTTTTGTACTCTGTCCTATGACTGAAGCCCTCTCAGCCCTTCTTACTCTTTCTTGTCCCGAATCTTTTTTTTTTCCATGTCCTTTTTTCCCTTTCCAAAGAAATTTTCACACTTTCATTTCTGAAAATAACATGCACACACTCTTTGTTATCTTCTGTACTCAGCTTGCACACTTTGCCCTTGCTCCTCAACAGGAAAAAACCCCACATCAATAAAATGAACTGTGAAGTGCCTAAAATTTATTCACTGTTTCTCTAACCTTCTGGGTACTACAGAGATAGGACTCACCAACAAATCCTCCAAATGTAGTAATTAGAAGTAAATAAAACATAACAGCACAGAAATTAGGTAGAACTACTAGTTTATCTTTTGATCATCATTCTTTGGAAGTTTCTGGCTATTAAAACATCTATTAAAAGGTATTTCCCCCTTAGTAGATGCTAACCTCTTCTAGTAGAGTCGGATTATTTCAAATAAAGGGAAAAGAAAGGAGAATTCATGCTCCAAATGAAAGAAACCTTCAGAATGTCAGATCCCCTTATTTCTGCAAGGCCTTTGCCAGTCTCAGCAGAAAACAAAGAATGTTGAAGTGTTCAGTTGCCTTTTTGGTAGAAGAAAGGTGATATTACTGGCACACTGCTGGGAGCCGGGCACTGTACTGACATTGCTATATCCATTAAATAGATTCTAAGTGTTGTCAGTTTAGCACCTCTAAGTACTACCCTCATGCACATACAAAAAAATCATATTAAAAGGTCATTTTTAGAGGAAAATTGTGATGAGCTGAAATTTTTAGAGGAAAATTGTAAAGAGCTAAAATAGTACATTCAGTATGAAAATGTCATGGCAGCTCCATCACTAACATAATACCTAAAAAAATGCCTAGAAATATTTCAGGATTTCAGGTCATGTCAAGCACATCAGATCTTTGAATTATCTCGGCATTCCATTGGTTCTCTTCAGACTCAGCCTTCAGTGCACAGCCTGTTGCAAGATTAGGTGTCTGAATCTCCATTTCAGTGCTACTCTTCAACTGCTGAAGAGAGAAAACAATATGTTCTGCCTGTGCTTTTGCTGTAAGAAAAAAAAAAGAATCTTTGTTGTGTGTCTGTAAAGACCATTTTAGAAGTACTTAAACAATAGCAAGTCATCAGAGAATACAGTCACACTCAAATAAATTACCTTAAAAACATCATTCTTAGTTTAATGAAATTGGTGAGTTTTCAAAGGAAGAAGTGCAATATTTCTTCAAGTAGGGAATAAACTCAAGATTAAATATGTTTTTAACTTATCTGCTAACTGTAAATGAAGAATAATGATATGAAATCTTGTATCTATTTTTTTCCTGTCAGTGGGCAGACAATTAAAGCCATGACTTACCTGTCTGAATCAGAACGGCTGACTCTTTTTGTCTGTCCAAACATCACCATCCTTAGTGTGGAGACCAACCTCTCCAAATATCTTACCAAAGAGAAATCTTCTAGTTTTTACTCTTTAATTGTGCCATTACAGCAAAGAGATCTTTTGGTGATCTCTTTTGTATAGTATTATATGGTAAAATATAAAAAGACTGAATCAGATGTCCTTTTTTAAATTACAAAGGGGAGAAAATTCTATATGAACGGTCTCTGAACAATAAGACTTAGAAATAAAGTGCAGATTGCTACAAGATCTACTGCAGTCAAATTCTGCCAGAGAAAGTTCCCATTAGACATTGAGAGATTTCTTGCATTCCTAAGGTTGTGCTCGACCTCAGTCAATTAATTATGGGGGATTTTTGATTACATGGTACACATTGTAAAAGAGTCCAGGAAATGTGAAAAACAACAGTAAAGAACAACAGTATGTGTATTCAGTGGAAGAGTTTTCTGAACTATATACATATATTTGCATATATATTCCCACCATTACCCTGGTGGCTGTATATGCCTACCTACTTAGCCACTATGAGACCATCCCCTGTCACTCATAACCATACAAAGGACATCATCCTCACTACAGATTCTGCCACTGAAGTTATGTCTGAAAAATTCAATGTAAAGTATAGCTCACATGCAGCTTTCCTATCTGCCCATTCAGCTAAAATTCTTGTCTAGGCTCATGTCCCTTCTCATTTCCATCAATCTTCTCTTTCTCTGGTTTTCAAAAATGCAGCTCTGATGTTGCCATATCTATTGTAATGATTCTCCTCAGCTTCTACCATGTTCCTTTTCCATTTTTATCTTTCCAGTGGATTTGCCTCTGCTGCATCAGTCATAAACTTGAGTTTGATTTCAGTACATTTCACAGATTACTCTTTCTTTCATCTCCCATTTATTTACAGGAGATAAAATTTGCCACACAAATTTGTTTAACACAATGTATTGGCCTCTAGTTTTCTGTTGAATTTTCAGACAAATTTGTGGGGTTTTTTTCCAGGCAGCCTTCATACTTAAAATGTGTTTCATGTAAATACCTGCAAACTGGGTTCATTTTTCCTTGCAAATACCCTTCTACCACCACGCTTCCTAGAAATTTTGTACAATCAAATGGCCTATAATGGGTCTTATTCCTAAGAACTTGTCCATTCTTCTTTGTAACCCATGTAGAGTTCTTTAATACCTCAATATTATCACACAGAATTTCACAGATCTACTACCTTATGTAGGAGAACATTGTTTGCTTTGAATCTGGTTTATTGTCATGGTTTGACACTGGTTTAAACACCAAAGCATACGAAATCTAATTATATGTATAAGGGGAATATGGATTTATTGAGGAAAACGGAAAGGAATTTCAGGGCAAAACAGGTCTACACTTAAAAACAGTTACAATATAAAGAAAAGTTTATTACTAGCAGAATAAAAAGTGAGAAATGATAAGAAATCAAAACAAGCTTTTAAATACTTTTCTTTCCCAGTGCCTCCCTCATTACCACAAACATTTCACAAGTGGAAATAAAACGAAACATGGAATTTAGTCAGAATTGCACTTTTTTAAGAGTCTTTTTATGCTTAAGGAAAAAAGGTTCTTCTGCCGTGCTATAGAATCTTCACAAACCAACAGTCAGCCTGAAAAAACAATCTGTTGAAGTGAAAAATGTATCTCTCCCATGAAACTTTGTTGTCTTCCCATACTGCCAAGTCATGGGCCACAGAAAAAAAAACCAAAAACATGGGGTTTTAATCTTTTAAGAATGAGTTATTTCAGCAAAGAATCTCTGCTTCAAATCTATAACTTCTCACAACTCCTATACAGCCTGGTGTGGGCCTCTCTTTAAAATCACAGGCTGCACAAGAATTTCCCATCCCCCAAGTCTGGGTTTTTTTCCAAATGGATTAAAGTTTTTTCTACAGCTTGCAAGAAGCATTTTTACGCTACGTGCCAGACGTGCGACTGCCCTCTTTTCCTGCCATCAATGAGCTTCCATCCCGAGTGGTCTCGCCCTTCCTCTCTGCTTCTGACCTTGCAGTCGCCACGTTCAGCTTCATCCCATGTGACTTTACTTTCTTCCTCACTGACTTGAAAGAAAAGGGTGTCTTTGCTGTGACATGCTGTGACATGAGGTGTTTCTTCAGTTCAGCGCAGGCTGTGCTGGATGCAGGAGTGCCCCGCTGGCTCCGCACAGGGAGGTCACAGCGGCTTCAGATGAAATCTCGGCCCTGCGGTCCCGACAGGCGAGGCGGGAGGAGGAGTCCTGCCGGCCCCGCCAGCTCCATGCGGGGTCTTGGCCACTTCAGATCACCTTGGGCACGAGGTCTCAGTTACACACTGCATGCGGAGCCGGGACAGCTCTCCTCTGGGGGGGGGTGGCTCCGCACTGCTGCCGTGCCATGGGGTCGAGAGCAGGGGGCAGGCCCAGGCCCAGGGCCCACCGCCTCCAGCCACCCCTCGACCCTTCAGGCCAGATCAGAAGAAATTCTGAATTAATCAGAATTTAATTCATTGGACTATCCTTGGAGAGGGAAATTGGAGGCACAAAAAGTAAAGATCATGGGTTGAGATAAGAACAATTTACTGGAAACAGCAGTGAAATAAGAAAATGAACAGTAACAGCAACAATATTAATAACAGAAGTGTACAAGAGAGAGGTGAGTGATTCACATGCAAAGCATTCATCACAGAGCCCAACCTGACCACACCATAGTCCCCTAACACGGAAGCGAGACGCCTCCCTCGTCCCCAGAAAATGAAGTGAGGTGGTATAGAATAACCTTCAGGTCCTAGCCATACCTCCTCCTGGCTACTGCAAAAACTAGCCCTGGCCCGGCCAAAATGCTGTCATAGAAACTTGACTCTTTATCTTCCTTGTTTGCTTAAATGTTCTTCTCTTTTGTCGGTAGTACTGGTAGACCACAGACAGTTACACCTTCCCAACACGTCTTAGGAGCCTTTGCAGAGTCCCCAAGAGTGTCAGCTGGCAGTCACTGTGCAAACTTAAAAGTCTCTTGGGATCCCAAACCCAGCTATCCCTAAGTGCCATGACAGATTCTTCTGACAATACAACCTTTCTCTTCCTCACTGATGAAGAAAGAAATTACGTGCAATACAAGTAAAGAATGTCACTCCCTTATTTTTTAATAATCAAGACTTACTCCCTCCTAACAAGATATGAAAAATGTGAACATAAGCCAGTAATTCCCATTGATTTCAGTGAGCTCTGGCTCAGGCTTTTAATGACGCTGACTGATACACTTTTTCCAGATGTAGTCTTTCATCCATCAAACCATTCTGTTGTTCTGAGGAAATCTGGGATGTAAAGAACATCTGCCACAATGAACATAAAAAGCACAGACCTGCTGTTACTAATGGGAAGTATTCTAAGGGCTTGGATTAAAAAAAAAAGTTAATTAATTTTACAAGAATAATTACTTTGAATGTGAGTGCCAATGGCCCTTCTCACATAAAGCTTTTCCAATACAATCTTGTTTTGGTCTTGCTGAGGACAAAAATTGCTTCGGTTGTTCTGACAAAAATCCTTGTGAATCGCTATAAAATAAATGCTACTGAAGGGCTTTCTATAGCTTCCTTTTAACTTTTATTTATTTATTATCTCTAAACAAAGAAGCTGAGCTGGCCTGGTTTGGATTTGTATGATAAATTATAACGAAATAATAAAACCTCTAAGCAATCAAGAAAGGAAATAACTGCTTTTAATGTCCTCTGTTAAAATGTAATTGTGACATTCAGGAATCAATTTGCTGCTTTTTCTAATATTCATTATATCACTGATTAGCACAACATATAGCAAAGACACAGAAGATGTCTTTTAGTATAACAGATTTTATAGCATCTAATCTGTTTTTAATCTGGTTTTGCCAAATTGTGTAGTTTTTTTCTTGAAAAATTGTATTTTAAGAATTTGAGCTGATTTAGGATCCAATCTATTGCAAAAGAAAAGATAGTCAGTTATGATAGAGCTCCCCTTCATCTAGACATATATAGTTTCCTTTGTCTTTTAAAAACGAAACACATTCGCCAAGACATGTCTTTGTTAAGGTTCCCTGCTGGCGGCATATGGCAAAGTTACTGGCACCTTGCCTGGAAAATGCAGCAAGAACTGATAGATCTGATCTCATTCTGTGGCTCAGGAGAAAATAGATTACAGTGAAGGCCACTCTTATGGCCTGCGACCATCAGTTGCTTGGCAAAAAGCACAAGTTCCTGAAAACAGATCTGGGAAGGTGAAAGAGAAAGAGATTTTACCTTCCTAAGTGATGGCAGAGCCTGCAGAACAGTCCATGCTCGAGCAGGACCTTCAGAAGTCTCTATGTAATTCTGTTTTATGTGCTGCTGTGAAATAAAACTCTCAAGGTATAAATGTTTAAGAAATAATAGTATATAAATGCATACAAATGTTTAAGAACTAATACTCGAATAATAACAATAGCAGCAATTTTATTATAAATAGTATTATAATAATTTAATATTTTTACAGATTGGTCTCAAGTTTTTCTTGAGAACTGGGATGAAATCCTGCAGCTGCAGGACTTCTGAAAAAAAACGCTTATTTTCTGCCATATTGTCATACTGCTTGAACCAGACATTAAGAGTGGTGACCCATTTGATGTAAAAATAGATTTAGTTTTTCTTATTTGATATTAGCTTGGCAGTACTCAGTTTTGAAGGGTTTAGTGGTATTGAATGGAGGAGGAATCTACTGTAATTTTGATGGTTTATAAAGCAGAAATCCTGAAGAGACTTGAATGTCTCCGGTCCCAAACTTGGACCAGACTTCTAGCAATAAGATTCTACTCCATTCTTCCATTAAGATATTTGTATGCTAAATATCATCCTACAGTAATGGTAATTTTTATGCTCATACAGATTTAGTACAATTATAGGGAATGGAATTTATTTCCAGATTGCTTTAATTATTTCTCAGACTTGAGAAATGCTGTAAAAATTAAAATAGAAAAACTACACTGGCATGATTTTTTTTTTTTTTTTCTGTAATGAGAATGTCCGGCCACAAAGATGTCTTCTTAGTCCCACTGGTGGCAGGGTGCAGTTTCATATAAAGTTTGCCATCTTCCATTCTCAGCACTTACACCAAATTTTGCAATTATCAAACCACATACTGAGCCAGTTTCTGACCTGACAGAAACCTACCTGACCAAGAAGCCCTGTGGTTCTAAGACCAAGTGATCCAGTGTAGGCCAGGGGAGGGACACAGCTCAACAGTGCCCAGCTCAACAACAGCCCTTGTCAGATCAGGCGTGACACACAGCTGCTGGCACCTCTACGGTCGGATCAGTTGGGCCTGGAGTGAGACAGTACGACCCCATCGCCCCTCTCCCATTCCCTTCTCCCACATGTTTTCTGCAATTAACACTGGCCTGGAACTGGTCCATATAAAACCTTTTTGTTCATCTCTTTTGCACAGCCTTATGTGAATTGGTGCTGAAACGAGTACGCAAGGTTGAAGGACGGATAAAACTGTGTCTCCAATTAGCACTTTAAGCTTACTGTGAATTAAAATGACTGTGTTACTTTGGCCTAAGCTATTCATTACATCCTTTACTATTCCATGCAGTAAAAGCATACCTGTCTGTGTTCTCACTATTATTTATTTGTATTCTGTGACTCAAGGTGGCTCTAAAGAAAAACGATTTTTGGAATCCACAGTGCACAGTCTTTTCTGTTGCTCCTCAAAAGACTCTTCTCTTCCAGATTCTGCAGTCATAAAACTGTATACCAGTAAATCAATCTAAAAAAAATACGACCTTGAAAATCATGCTACCTCCCCTTGCAAATCAAGTAAGAGAGCAGAGAGGTAGAGACAGGGAGCAAAAATTCCCACTGTACTGATTTGCTTCTTTAAAAATGCCATGTGGATTACTTCTTTTAAAACTCATTGCACTGGAATGTTCTGATTTTAAAATCACAAGTTATTTCAATTTGGCCAATTATTAATGAAAGCTTATTTTGCACAACAAACAAATATACTGGATTCAAGTTTGATTAAACAGATTGTTCTTGTAAGGACTTATTTATTTTAGTTTTAAAAAAAGTTCATCTGTAGACTGGCCTCCTGCAGGAATTTTTTAAATTTTTTTTTTAATTAGTAATGATTCTGCTGTGAAGAGGTTGTGTTAATATATCCCCTATATTTTTGACAAGGATATTACTTTTCAGACCTCCAGCATTTTAAATTATGCTTGCAGAAGATATCAGTTTTAAAATTTATTCATTTCATCTGCATCTGTTCTGCATTCCACAGAGGAAAGACAAGAGTATTGGGTGCTTTAACACTTTAGGAGTACTACATGTGTTTGTTAAGACAATTCTTTCACACAAATATTACTGTTCTGCTTATGTCTCCGCAAATAGGGATGGCACCCTCAAAGAGGTGTTTCTTAAGGGCAAGTCCCAAAGTGGAAAGACAGATGGGCAAAGACAGCATCAATGGAGTAACATCTCAAAGTAAACAAGCTTGTAAGTTAGTTAGACAAATAGGTTAGTGAAAGACAGGAGTCAACTGTTTTGGACCAAGTATGTTCTGAAACCTCCAAGTAAACAAACAAAACATTCTGTTGTCTTTAATCTGATTTCTTTTGTAATGTAAGGAGAAAACAGCCTTTCACAGAAAAAAAAAAAGAAAGTATGCTATGAAACTCCTTTTTAATTAAATATGCTAACTCTTATGTTCTGCCAGTTCTCAAAGAAAAATTTTGATGTCTTAGTACATATAAAAAGAAATATCAAGACATGCTGTAGTTTTCCCCTTCACATAATTTTCATTTCAGTCAGGAGTCTGCTGTTCAAATAAAATAAATTCCTGCTCAGAAGTCTGATTAAAGTTATATATATTTGCAATCCCGCAATGTGAATCTTACAGATATGCTGTATATATTATTCAAAGGAGAAGGATGAGTTCAGTCCCACATCAAAGCACATTATTATCCTTTTCCCATAAATATAATAATAAAATTCCCTACACTGAAATGAAGCTGTATTTAAAGAAAAGATAGCATGGGAATACTACTTCTCGATAAGTGGTACATCACAAAATTTTTCACTGAGTAGAAGTTTCAAAAAAGAGTTAGTAAGAGTAACCGAAACAATTACTTTCATGCACTCCTTGATAAAGCTTTTGTGCTTTATTAAAGTGAGATATCAGGATAGTTTGTATTCTTAAGAACAGAACATTAAATTTTGTACTAATGTAGACAAAAACATAGACAAAAAATGTCATTCTTTAAAATGTGTGGATGGAACACTTTAATCTGCATCCAAGCTGAAACATGGTCTATTTCCCTTCTCACAAATAGACAGAGTACAGCATATTTATTTATTATTTACCCAGGAAGGAAACAAGCTGAATTTCATGTTTCACTATGCTAGAAATTATCTGCATAAAGTACTAATGATTCAAACAAATGTAATAATTTGAGATATTGCAAAAGGACACTGGCTTAGAGGTTCTTTACAAGAACCTGTCACTGCCCTCCCATGTCGATTCTTTTTATTTCTGAATTATACTTCATCTGGCACAGAAAGGTTTAAACCATTGCTAATACATCAGTCCCTTATGCCCAGTTACATGCCACTCTCTGTTAAATGAGGCTGCTTAAAAAACTTATCAGCTCTTGCAGAGTGTGATGTCATAGCCCTCATAGGAGGAACCCCAAAACTAATGGTTTTGCACAGCATGAACCATGTGAAAATAGCAAGAAACAGATATTATTAGACGTTCTGCACAAGCACTCCAGGTCTCACCAGGTTCATATCAGGATACTGCAGATATCTTGGTTTTGCTCTGAAGCATGAGATTTATCCAGAAACACCTTCTCAAATGCAACTGAAGTCTATCCCTGTGCATCAGCTTTTATGTCCAGTGAGTTTGGCAAAGGCCAAATATGACATTCCGAAAGAGTGATTTATTCTAGCTATGGCTTAGATTGCCTCTGGGAACCAACCATATCTTTCTACAGATTTCAGAAACAAGATTTGCTTAAACTAAACTCCTAACTTTTGCGTTTCTAAACTTCTATGGAATGTATTGCCCCCAGTGCACAGTCATTCACTGAAACACATGCAAAACACACTCCATATCCATCCTTTTCAGGTGGCTCTCTGTTAGCCAACAGTGTCAGGATCTGCAACATGATCCAAAGACTCCTAAAGTAATCAATAATAATTCTGTCATTTGGTATTATGTATCTCTTGGATATAATGTATCTCTTCTTGCTGTGATGCATAAAACATATTAGATTTCTCAACTATCTGAAAAACATTATTTCGCTATTTCTATTCAGTAATCCTTTCTACTTCACAGATACTAATCTTCCTCTAAAAACCACAGCAGAATAGAAAGGCAAATAATGTTTTCTCTGGAAAGTACATGAATAGCATCCTTACTTCCAAAATAGCAGGATATGTCCTGTTCATAAATCGCAAGAATCCCTTGTTACTCTTTCCATAAAGAAAACAAAAGCATATGGCTCTTGTTAGCGGAAGACAAATGAGATTTTTCTCCAGCCTAGGTTTGTGGAAAATAGCTTGATCTGAATTATGTCTCATCCTGTCCTCTAAAGACTCTATCACTGTCTTAAAAGAGAACAAGTTTGGACTTATTGAAACTGTTAGGTTTGGAAGCCTTATTCTTTCTGCAAATTGTGGTTCCATTACAATACTGGCATTCTCCATGGAATGAAAAAATACAGAAAAAATAAATTAAAATACAAAATCTATTTATGCTATTCTGAGTAATCCTTTGTTGGCACAGATTTTTAAGATACTGCCACAGCAATAAGACTATACTTTATAAACATGCACAGTTTTCACTTTGCTTTGTTATTGCTATATTGTTCTCTTTAATATTTGGAATGCATAGTGAACGTGAGATCTCGTGTATCGTTCTTTACAGCTGTTGTACAGTCAATTATGCTTTGTTTTTGTGTGCGTGTGTGTGTATTTCTGCATTTCAGAAGCTGCCTATAAGCAGTTTGCTCTGTTCCCAGATTGTCTGCTTGAGTCACTCTTGTGGCAGCTGCAGCAGTTTCTCCTAAGCAGCAATATGTCCTGGAAAGGGCTGTCAATACCAAACTATTATTTTCTGGCAAAGGAGAACAGCTTTAACCAGAGAGTAAACTCTGATCAAATTTTTATAAATAATTAGCCAATAGCTGATGAAATACGACAGTTTTTACTAGTGTGACTTGACTTGTCTCACTTGGTATAGATTCCCAGCAAAAAAAAAAAAAAAATTAAAAAAATCAGCTGAAATGTGAGTACATTTTGCTTAAACTATGTGTAAAAAAGAGATTAACCAAAGGCTAGCTTAAATTTTGAACATCAGAGCAGAAGACTCAAGATCTATTTCTTCCCCACCATATATAAAAGAAATGACACAGAATGGTCCTAGAAGTATTATTCAAGCATGTTTCTCCTTATTCCATAGCAGAAACTAAAAAGCATACTTTAACCTTCGGTATTAAGATGAAAGATCAAAAGCCTTGAGACAATTACAGGCATAGAAACAGAAGCACCTTTAATTTGTCTCCAGTAAGTTGTTGCTGAATAGTTGAAGCAGCATCTAGTTAAGAACAGTTTCAGGTACTAGTCCTGCTTACATTTTTAGTGAAGATTTTGAATTTCTATTGATCCATTAAACTTATCTTTTATTTATGGAGTTCAGATAGTTTTTTAAATCAAATACAAGAGCATCTTTCAGGGATGCTATGGATGCAATTCCATGAAAGAGATTATCTGTAAAAGGGCACTGGATCAGCGTTGTTTTTAGGGGGATCATTCCAAAACTTCTTCTGGTCTTCTGGTCAGATTCAAGCCATCCAGTCGGGCAAAAGCAGTGTGGGGCCTGTATTTCTGCATCCTACGTGTTGGCATATCATGTAACTTAAAACAAGCTGTATTTTAAACATAAAGACCAGCAGATTTCATTTGCTCTTTTGAACTTAGAAAGTAAGCACAGACAGAGACCACAATTAATTTCATTTTAAGTACTTGATTCTCAGCTGTTATGTTTTTTCCCTGTCATTCTTCTTACTTTCTGTTCGTTAATACTCATGGAATGATATTGCATTTAAAATGCTCCTCCCCAACATTTATTTTATAAATATTAGTATTTGAACCTGAATATTTTCATCTGTTTGGAATGTGTTATTATTTTGTTTCTAGTTCTCTTCTATAATTACTGAAGCCTTTCAAATGAAAAGGTTTCTTTTCTGTAGATAAGAGAAACTATTGCTGGTGACCTGCTTGTTCTTGTGGGATCTGTTACCTGAGGTTCTGCCCACTGTCTCAGTCCATGCAGCGCCAAAATCTCTAGAGAAAACATACTGAGCCAGTACGTTAGTATCTGTTAACTGGCAGATACAAACCCTCAATTTTCCATTACGAACAACCCACATGGCCACCTGGTTCACTGTGAAATATACAATTCAATAAGTTTTCTATGCATGGAACATTTTTATGCTGAGAAATGTCCTGACCAGTGATTCTTTTTATACTCCGTATGGACAAACAAAGAACGTCTCTCCAGATATTTTTATGCAGATTCAATAGTAACAACTTACGATAGCTGAGGAACTGGGATTTTATAAAAATTATATTCAAGGACAAAATTTTAAATACTTGCGAATACATTCAAATTTTGTCAGAAGATGCTTCAGTTCAGGAAAGAAAAATTAATGCTTCATTTTATTACTGCTAATTTCACTTTTGCTAAATAGCACATATTCATATAGTCAGTCTTGTATAAAGAGTGTATTTATTTTCTTTTTAAAATAAAAGCCTTTATTTTACAGTAAGGATTTATCTGCTTTAAAGCAATTATAATTACTTTAATGCCACAGCAGTCTGTATAACTGTACACTTAATAAAGGCATAATATTACAGAAAATCTGCACATTTGGGCTCATAACTTGAAGTTTACAAACAGCACTGTATATAAATGAATAATTATAAATTATATACATTAGTGCAAGTGAACTAAAAAAGCTTTTCTGTCCTAATATTTTTCTTTGACTTGCTGAGCAGATTATAAAGTCTATAAAACAATTCTTCCCTTAATGATAGAACATACAATCACTTTTGCCAAGGTGTTTTTTCATTTCCAGTTGTCTAGGAGGCCTGTTTAACAAAAATGTTGCTTTTATGATAGCAACCTATGCTACATAACATATCCTTAATTGTATAAAATTATCGTGTACTTTTAATGGATATATGGAGACAGGAACCTTTATCAACGCATATTTTTGACAGCCACAAATGAGAGAAGTAGAATATTTCCATACTATACACTTCAGTACCAATAATTTTTAATTTCTTCTTTGTTATAGCCCTTGTGCTGTTAGTTTTCAAATTTCCACTTGTTTATTTCCTTTTGCCACAGTTTCTTAAATGCTAGACATGTTTTTGTTGCAGTTTAAAAAACCTAGTTTCTAACCTTAATTTTTTCTTTTTACTTTTTTTTTTCTCTATAAGCATAGCATTTGCCTTAACTAACTCTAAAATTATGAAATTCTTAAGGCTTCTTGTTTAGCAGAACGATTGCAATTTTTTCACTTATTGGAAGATTTTATCACAAGCTGCTATATTGAAACGTTGCTGTCCCTATCCATCCACCTCAGACCCCCATGCTTCCTTACTGCCATTAGACCAGGGATGCAGGAGTAGAATAACAGAATAAAAATGCAGCCACTCCATTTCACAGAGTTAGAAGCAAATACAAGTCAGATGTTAAGGAAGATGTAAGTGAACTACTCAAAATGGGCTTGGCAGAGGCCTGCACACATATACATATCCTGTTCTGCTGCCCCTGGCTAAGCGCAGAGAAAGGAATACAAGGACGTATAACAGAGGGAACAGACATACAAATAGGAACAAGAAACAGAAAAATAAAATAAAAAAAAATCCCTGTGTATTTGTTGCATGTAAGCCAGGCTTTACATTTACATTTTTACTTTTGTTTTCAAAGTTTTTTTAATATATTTTGCTCTCCTAGAGAGAGCAAGAAGAGCTCCTTTGGTCTCCTCCTTTTCTCTGCTAAGAATTATTTTTAAAAGTCCTTGCCTTTTCATCAAATCTGATGAGACCTATAGAAAATCCTCAGTTTATACATTGTTCTGATTAACAGAGAAATGTTCTGATGCTATAGGACAATTCACAATGAATTTAGCTTCTTGATCAGTGACCAGTTGGAACATCCCCAAATCTAGTAATATTTCCTTCCTATTTTCATCCAAGTAAAATATGAAACTTCAAATTGACTCTAATTTTGTCTGTTTCTCTTTTTTTTAATGAACTGACTTTGTCAAACCTTAAGAGCACAATTATTCAAATAACCTTATTTTAATATGACTTCTGATTCTTGTACACCATAATTGATGCTGAAGAGATAAGGTTTGAGGAATAAAGACTTTAGAAATGGGAAGGCCACCAAAAAATAAAAAAAAGCATCTGGAATAGGATAAAATTTTCTGAAATCAAAAGCTCAAATGAGCCTAAGGACAGGAACAAGGTACAATAACAATCAAAGATGGACAGAGAGAGACGCAAGCCATGAGGTGAGGCTGTACAGAAGAACAAAAGACGAGAGGAAAAAATAAATTACAAAGCACTAGAATAACCTGAGGACTTGATTTTTCAGCAGTGCTGAGCACTACTGCAAGTCTAGCCCCTAGCTCTTAACGGACAGGTTCATCACAAAACCTTGCCAAAATACCTGAAAGATTTATGTATTCACTGAGTTAAAAAGCAGAAACCTACATAAAAATAACTTTACTCAGATTAAAGGAAGTGACATGTCTAACTAAAAGGATCATAAATTTAATTATCAGGTGTGAACTCAAAGGCACCAAACGTTAAGAGGGAATAAACGTGTTTAATTTTAGCTTGAGTAGCTAAGTGACAGATAAGAGTGGCAAAATTATCTGCATTTATCCAGTGTTCACTGTCTTTCTGGGAATGGGTTGATAAGTTACAGAAAATTGTTTGTCTTCAAGTATGGCCAATATATTGACAGCATTACTGTAAATTAACCCATACAATTTATATAACTATAGCATAATACAAGCACTCAAACTTGGAAGGTAAGTAAGTATTCCTCAGAACCACAGATCCATCACCAAGATGCCATGGCTAGAGTTTATACTCAGAATTTTGCCAAGTGAAGCAAGTGAGGGGTTGCATTTTTAGCAATGCTCGCATTGTGTTTAATTTGCAATTTTCAAAATTACAATGAAAAAGTCTGATTTCTGATTGTTTTCAAATTCTAATATTTTTATGCCTGCAAAATTCATAGCCATACACAAAATTCCAAGTATTATAAATAATAAGACATGTATATGAACAACAAAGCAGCTGAGCCATACAGGTCCAGGCAATAAAAACTGATGTACACAAATTTTGCAAACTGATCAGGTACTATGCCTCTTTAAATTCATAAAAGCATAAGATGACAGCAAAAATTATAAATCATTGTGAAAACAATTATACTGAGAGGCATATAAAAATCATTTGCTAAATATATATATGCCCAAGACATAGCCTAGTGGAAATAATGTATCTCTGATGATCTTTCCTTAGTAGTGTAGAAACAGGATACTTGAAGTCTCCAAATTTTTTCACTCAGCCACATGTTGACTGTGCATAAGGAAGCAGACTGTTTCAGAGTTTTGCTGAGCAGCCCCACATGGTTTCTGGCTATCCATCTACCCTTTGGTTGCTCCCTGGTTTTCCTGCAGCTGCTTTGCCAACTGGCATCTCCTGCAATCCAAGTATATGGTGAAAAGTTCAACTACTGTACTATAGAGGGCAAGCACTGCAACCTTCCAAGTTACTCTCAGAGGTTGCATTGTGTTCTCTTTTTATAGATAGTATAGCAATATATAGCAGCAATAGTATTGTTTTCCGTATTTTTAACAGAGGCAAATGATGCAGTGTGGCTGGTCAGTCAGTTTGCACGCCACGTCCTTCCCAGAGAGTGTCCTTCCTTGGACAGTCCCAGTGCAGCCAAGGCTGCTGGCAGACACACAGACACACCTGTGCAGGTGGCAATACACAGGGACACACACACACACACACACCCCCCCCAAGATACTGTCTCAGGCAGAGACAAAGAGGCGAGAGGAGTTCTTGTGTGGTGTTCTAGCATTCTACTCCTCAAAGGGTTCAGGGGCAAGAAGTGAGGGACAAAGACAGGGTCCAGGGGATTTAACCGGGGGAAGGGACTAATGGGAAGAAGGCAAAGGGGAGGAGAATAGACAGGATCAGGGTACATAAACCAATGGGGAGATAGGGAAGAGGGGATTACAGAGGAAGGACCAATGGGGTATCCGGGAAGGAAGAATTTTCCAGAGCAGGGCTTATTTGAGGGAGACAAGGGATGGAGAGAAGGTGGAGGATTGACAGGCTAACCACACAGGGAATGTTAACATGCCAATGCACTGCCTAAGGGGGAGAAGCCTTCTCTTCATTACAGTCTGGGGAGAGATTACTTTAACTTCTGAGCTATCCCACCAGGGGCTTGCTGGTTCAGGAGATGCTGCTCCTCCAGTTGTCCCAGCCCTGGGCTGGGCCACCGCAACTGGCAAATATTGAAAAAAATGGAAAAGTAGTGTCTTCATGACATAATGAATACTGGAACAGTTAACAGACTCCTGGAGCACACTAACTATGCTTTTTTTCTGTTTATCAACTCTGAAACAAATGAGGGACACAAGCAATAGGATTGCATTGCTCCAAAAAACATAACAGATAACAGATTTTGTCATAACAGATTTTTTGTAGCAATGGGAAACAAAGACGACAGACTCCGCCTTGTATGTCCAAAGAAGACCTGTTTATTGCCAAAAATCGCCCCCTCTTTATACCCTTAATCTCACCAAAACCAAACCGAAGCCTAACAGAACCAACGGCAGAAGGGCACCCATTGGCTGGCACAGCTGCAGTGCTGCTGCCCACGCATCCTAGCGCCCAATCAGCTTCCCGCTCAGTGCTGCGCACGCGTTCCTCCAGCCAATCACAGTGCCACTTCCAGCTGTCACTCCACCGGCTCTCTCCTCCCTCGCAGCTGCCTCTCACCCCTCAGCCAACCTCCCACCCTCCGGCCTGCAGCTGTGCCTTTCCCACAGGGCCTTCTGGTGAGCATATGCCTCAACCACCTTAGCAAATATAGCCCCATATTCCACGTTTTTTCTTGTGCCACCCAATGACTTGTCAAATGCATCTGTACGAGTTACCGAGTTACCGAATTTAGCTGTTACCCAGGTTAAACTGGCTCTGGCAATCTGAAAAAAAAAATGGACTTTTGAATGATTTGCAAGGGATATGATTTTTTTTTTTTTTTTTAAGAATTTATCACAACAGAGAAAATTTGAGATAATGTTTGAAAATAAGCAGAAGCCAGTCTGTGGAACTAGTGAGTGAAATAGAAGACATCCATTTGCTTCAATACATTTATTCTCTGCCACTTTGTTATTTTTTACCTCAGAATTTTTCTTTGTTATACAGCCACAGAAACTAAGAGCATTCATGTACAGTTATTTTGCTTCGAACCTAGGAAAAGGACTATTTCTGTCTTAGGTTAGTAGCACAATTATTCCCTTTACCTAATAATGGATTTTTTAATGCCTGGGGTACAAATTTACCTTTTGAACTACTTTTGTGAAAGAAACCACACATCAAAGTGGCTGGTGATACTATCCAAAGATAGGCATTAGATTACCAATTCTGTGTAAGATACACAGTAACAGAGAAAAAAATAGGGCAGCACATGGACAGAGTACTATACAATAAATAGCCATGCTGCTCATTTAAAATTATATAACTAGAACAATAATTAAATTCAAGCCAACTTTGGCCAAAATATTATGGAATCATAGAATGGATTGGGTTGGAAGGGACCTCAAAGGTCATCTAGATCCAACCCCCTGCCACGGGCAGGGATACCTTCCATTAGACCAGGTCACGCAGAGCCCCCTCCAACTGGCCTTGAACAGTTGCAGGGATGGGGTATCTGTAATTCCTCTGGGCAACCTGTTCCAGTGCCTCACGACCCTCTAAGTAAAGAATTTCTTCCTACCCTCTCTAAGTTTAGAGCCATTCCCCCATGTCCTTGTAAAAAGTCCTTCTCTTGCTTTCTTGTAGGTTGTCTTAAGGTAACAGAAGGCTGCAAATGGCTCACCCTATAACCCTTCTCCTTTCCAGGCTGAACAACCCCAAGCCTGTCAGCCTTTCCTCCATCCCTCTGATCACCTTCGTGGCCTCTTCTGGGCTTGCTCCAGCAAGTCCGTGTCTCTCCTGTAATGGGGACCCCAGAGCTGGCAGTACTCCAGCTGGAGTAAAGGGCGAGAATCCACCTATATGGAATATATCATTATAAACTGCTTTTGAAAATCAAAGGGCTTTCTCAATTCCATGTATGCACCCAACTTTTGCAAGGCTGGCCATAGCAGAATAATTAAATTGGCAGTTTTATGACGAATTTCATTCCAGGTATCCTTTTCAAGACAATGAAACTCTTAACTCTTTTCCTTCACCTTTAAACCACCCCTCCAGCTTTGAACCCAGGCTGGTGAGTGCTCAGGCCTCCCCTGTGAGGGGAGCCCAGCTGAGAGGCAGACACGGGTGTGCACGTACCCACCACCACCACCACACACCTTCCCAGCAGTCCTGATGCCACAGGGAGCAGGCAGGCGCCTCTTGGGAAGGCCATGGCGGGCTCTGCCCCATGTCTCTGTGGCAGCAGTTCTCAGGCGGTGTGACGGCCACGCCAAGAAAGTCCTGGTGGACAACAAGCTGTCAGTGAGCCAGCAGTGTGCCCATGTGGCCAAGGTGGCCAGTCGTATCCTAGGGCGCATTAGGAAGAGCACTGCCTGCAGGTTGAGTAAGATGATCCTGCCCCTCTATTCAGCCTTGGTGAGGCTGCACCTGGGGTGCTATGTCCAGTTCTGCACTCCTCAGTGCAAGCCAGGTAGCTCCTGGAATGGGTCCTGTGGAGGGTAACAAGGACAATTAGGGGAGTATCTCTCTTAAGAGGAAAGGCTGGGGGAGCTGGGCCTGTTCAGCCTCGTCAGGAAACGACTGAAAGCAGACCTTATTGATATCTATAAATATCTAAAGTGGGCCGATGTCAAGACGATGGAGCCAGGCTCTCCTTGGTAGTGCCAAGCAATTGGGTACGAAGCAACGGGCAGAAACTGATACACAGGAAAGTTCCACCTGAATACGAGGAAAAATTTCTTTACTGTGCAGTTGACCGCGCACTGGAATGGACTGTCCAGAGAGGTTGTGGAGTCACAACCTCTCACTGGATATATTCCAGGACCGTCGAGTCCTTGTGCCATGTGCTCTAGGATGACCCTGCTTGGGCAGGGAGGTTGGAACAGATGACCCGCTGAGGTGCCGTCCCACCTGACCCGTTCTGTGACACTGGCGGCAGGCGGGCGGCCCCCGGGCCTGGGCGGCCGAGGCTGCCGGGCCCTGCCCGCCGCGGGCAGCCCGGGCGCAGGCGCTACCC
>VZRF01012840.1:0-301292 GCA_013396875.1 Vireo altiloquus | reverse complement strand
GGGACCTCGGTGACATTGGGACTCGGCGGCTGAAGGGGGAGGCAGCGCTGCGGAGCCTGCAGAGAGCGAGACCTTCGCCCGCACTCGCCGCCACCACCGCGCCACCACCGCCATGGTGCTGCGCGTTGTCCTCACCCATGCGAAGAAGCACCCGGCCGTGAGTATCTAGGCTCGGGTACCCCGGCCCGGCCCCGCACCCGCCCTCCCCTCCCGCCTCTCGGTGCCCCCGGCCTCGCCGGTCGCCTCCGCGCCCATCCGTCCCTTGGCATTCCTGTGCATGCCGGGCCTCTGGACCGGCCGGAGCTGGTGGAGCAGCTGTGGTTGCAGTTATCCCCTTTTTCTCCGGTCTCTGCGGCCTGCTTGTGCTGCAGGGGTCGAGGTGGCCATTCTGTTCTTATTATGCATCAATTTGCCCCCAGGCTCCCACTCTTATGTTTTTGGTTTGTAATCTTAGTGCAGATGGTAGGGGCTGTTTTGGCAGTGGGGAACGGATGTGTGTCTCTCAGAGACGCGCAGTGACAGAATTTTTGATTTGGTTTTGGTTTCTTTTAAAGTAGTAGTATTTTTTTATACCTGCCTCTTCATAGCTGTTGGTTCCTCAATGACCCCAGGGATGTCCTGCAAACAGGGAGCTTTTGCCAGGCTCTTAGAGGGCCACGCTTTTGTCGGTCAAAGTCTGTAAGATTATTCTTTGATTTGCCATAGCTGGAGTCAGAAGTGCTATGTATCAATACTGTTTTGCTATACCATAGTATGCTATTAATTTTTTTTTTGTTGTTGTTACTCCAGTTGATCCCTCTGTTTGTGATCATTGGAGCCGGAGGTGTTGGTGCAGGCCTGTATCTCATGCGTCTGGCGATGTTCAACCCTGATGTCAGGTACGTATACAGTAATACCCAGTGCCTCTTGCTGCATTTGTCACACTCCACTGCCTTGGTTTTTATGTTACTGAAGGCCTTAATGTCTTGATCCAGTATCACCTGACATTAAGTGTGTGGAGCCTCCCTTGATTTGGAGATCTCTTTGTTTACCATTATATTCAGAGACTTCTGACAAAGAGCAGTGCCTTTTTCTGTGGAAACTTGCTTGGATGGGTGACTCCATGACCTAATAACCACAGTACATCTATGAATATATTTTTTTTAAATTTCGAAGACAGTGTTAATATTGTCTCACATCTTGCATTTTTCTCAATAGCTGGGACAAGAAGAATAACCCAGAACCTTGGAACAAATTGTCTCCTAGTGACCAGTACAAGGTAAAATAAGAAAGACAGATTTTTAGGGACCATAATATTAGAGGTGTAGCCTACTGCTTTAGGATGTTTGATTATATGGGAAAGCAGTTGAATGAGTGAAGTATTTGTTCTGTGCAGCATTTGTTTGTATCTAGAACTCTGAACAGAAATGGCTGAGTTCAAGATTTAAAACTTTCCTAATGATGGTTGATAATGGTTTGAAGAGTCTATATGAAAGCAGTCATGTCTATTGCACTGTAAGGAAAAGAGGAGCTATATGTGAGAGGAAGAATTTACTGGCTCATAATACTCAGAAATAAACTGCAGGGAGAAGGACGAAACCCCAAAAGTTCTGAACTATAGTTTTCAAAGCTCTAAGCTGGTGGCCTTTATTCATGAAAAGCACTGCAGGAAAATGTCAGTATTTAACATAACCATGAATTCAGTTCTGCAGTTGATTTTTGGAACACAAAACAGTATTGTAAGTAACTGGGTACAACAGACATGTTCTTTAGCTGATACTCAACTAATTTCATTGAACTAATGAAGCATGCAGAGACATCTAAAACATTTGGTAGTTTACGGAAATCCTAGAATCATACAGTCATTTATGTTGGAAAAGACCTCCGAGATTATTGAGTTCAACCTTTGACTGAACACCATGTTGTCAACTAGGCCGCAGCACTAAGTGTCGTGTCCAGTCATGACTTTTACACTTCAGGGATGGTGGTTCCACCCAGGGCAATCTGTTTCCAAGTTTGATAGTCCTTCCCGTGAAGAAATTCTTCCTGATACCCAACCTGAACCTCCCCTGATGCAGCTTGAGGCTGTGTCCTCTCATCCTGTTGCTGCTTGCCTGGGAGAAGAGGCCAACCCCTACCTGGCTACAGCCTCCTTTAAGGGAGTTGTAGAGAGTGACAGTCTCCCCTGAGCTTCCTGTTCTCCAGACTGAACAACAACAGCTCCCTCAGACACTCCTCATATGAGTTATTCTCTTTACCCTTCACCAGCTTCCTTGCTCTTCTCTGGACACAATGTTTTAATCATGTTTTAGAGAAGTGCTATTTTAGTGGATTGCTGTTAAGAATATTTTAAGATTATTCTCAAGGTACAAAAAAAGCAAACCTACTGTGTTGTCAAAGTTAGTGTCTTGTTTGGTACCATACACTACTATGTAGAAAAACCCCACACTTCCAAAGTAAACCAGGTTGTGGTTTCTTTAAATGTCCGTGAGGAACATTTCATTCTTTGTTTTCATTTCCAATTCTGGAATGTTGCTGGTTTGTAAATATCTAAACTCGGCATATCCAGCATAGTGCACAGCACAAATTCTTTAACAGAGTGCATGACTTCTGTGGCATTCCCCTTCTGCCTTAACATGCAGACACAACACAACCTTGGGGTTTGCCTTATTTGGGTGTGTGTATCATTGGGGACATTCTTTTCCAAATCTGCACTGTGGGAAGTGAAAAGGACATAAACTCTATTTGAGGATGACTCTTTAGTAAAATGTTTACTTTATTAAAATGTTCTTGTTATGCGAGTCTTAGCTTTTGATGAGATTTTTTTTCTATTGTAACTTCTCCTTGTCATATTAACTTACTCAGTCTTTTTCCAAAGAAAAGAGTTGAAGACTTGATCATTACTGTAGGATTTGTGCATAAAGCTGTAATTTGAGTGTGCTGTAGGCTGTTTTATTTTCTTTGAGAAAGTTAAAAAAAATTTTAAAATTTGGTATGACTATAAATAATCAAGCTAATAGTTAACGTGTTTTTCTTCCTTTGGTTTTTTTAAGAAAAACTCTACGTGCTTGATGTCAAGTCAGGCTGGGATGACAAAATATGCAGTTAGTCTGTAAGCTCCTTGTCCTCGGTCACTTTTCAGGTTGTTCTGGATTGCTTGTAACAGAATCCAATAATAATAATAATATAAACTGAGTGTGTTAGAGGATCTGTTCTTACTTTGATTCCTCCTTGTCATCCTTCACGGTTCTAGACACAGTTACTGAAACCAAACTTGGCTTTTGCAGCACTGCTCTAAATGTTCCTTTGTGCCACTGTCTGTTCACAGACACTGTGCTTTGTGCCTCTTGGCACGCTGAGTTTTGCCTTCAGTATACAGGAGCCATAGATTTTAAGCAAAATGGATAAACTCAGCAGTACTGTAAAAATTTTGTCTGAATGGACTTCTAGTTCTAGGGGTTAAGAAGAGATACTGTGGGTTTTCTCTAGTGGAAGACTTGAGCACTGCCTCATTTTAAATGCAAAGCTTCTAATACTGGGTGTAGAATTAATATTAAAAAGTTACTGCTTATCAAAAATTTTTATTTATTATTGTCCAGTTCACAGACTCAAAGTATTATTTCAGTTTCCTGACATGAGTTCAATGATGCATATTTTTAGTAAATACCAGGGAAAATGTGTAGTCAAGCTTCGTAAGTAATATTTTTTCCTTTCTGTTTCCTAGTTCTACTCGGTTAATGTGGACTACAGTAGACTGAAAAAGGACCGTCCTGACTTCTGAAAACACAATCATGTCCATAGGCTGCACAGAAAGATCTTCCAGGAGCCGTCCGCACAAGTGTCATGCTTCATCATCCAGGAAATAATCAGATTTGCCTCACACAGCACTAGGTCGTGTGTTTGAAACTGTTTTAATGAGGCTTAATAAATGTTTAAAACTTGAAGTGTCTGCTCTTTCATTCTGCAAAATGACAATATCCTCCTATTGACAGTTTCTGCTGTATGGTTTGTCAGTAAGCAAAAGCCAGTTTATGTTTCCTGGACAAGAAAGCAATGTTGTTGTGATGGGCTTTATGCTCAGTGTGTTGATCTCAGAAAAATAATTCCATGCTCATGCAGTTATACCAGACTTCAAGAACTTGAAGGCATATATTTATATGTGTGCATATATATATTTTTTAATTGCACCTGAATTTATCTACTTGTCACTTTAAGTAAAGTTTTGGTTGCAGAAAAGTCAATGCCAACAAGTCCTTATCCATCAGGGAGGCAGCAGATGTTGCCATATGTTGCTGGAGGGAAGGAAAAAAACCAGACTGAGCTCTCCAAAAGGTTTTGTTTATTTTCTTTCTTTTGTTTTTTCTTTAAGTCAAGCAGGTTTTTTTAATAAACAGAAAGACAGCTTTCAATATTTAAAAAATAAAATTCTACAAAATTCTCAAGATTTCCTGTGGATCACAGTTTTAAGGAAGGGAAGCACATAGAAGAGGGTACAGGTTTTGGGAGATAATTAGCTATTCGTGTAAAAATAAAAATACCTTTTAGAAAGGACAAAATCTTACACTTTAGTACTTGGCTGAGTCTTGCTATATGAAGACTAAAAGAAAATATCTTTGCGAGTCTGTAACTTATGGTAGGTTCTTTGTGCTTTACTGTGAACATCTGGCATTTCCTTGGATAAGGGATGTTAATTCTGGACTATCTGACAGAGTACAGCTGTTCTTGATACTCTGCTTAAAGTAGACTCCAAGAATGTAGATAACTATAGCAACTATTACAAGTAATAAAGTCAAATCAAGCAGCAAGAACTTTTATTGGAGAAGAAAGACCATTCTGTGGTAATTGAAAAATAACAGATATTTTCAAAGACTTCATACTTTATATGGAAAAAATCGTGTTGGTAAATGGATGTTGTTTATTTGGTAGCAGTTCAGATTATCCTTTCGTTATGTACTGAACTGGTGGATTCACTCACAGTTTTCATTTGCTTGTTTGAGAGGCTCTCATGAAGTGTGAATAAGAAACTGTGTGTTACAAGAGACAGGATTACATTGGTGGGCAAAGCCTGTCGATACCCTTGGGAAATGGTTGCTTTCTGGATCCAAATAGAACATTCTGTTGCAATACTTCAGCTCAGTTTTTAAAGTATATTGTGTAAAAATGGGAAGTGTGTTTTATAACTTGCAAGCCGGCACTTCGTTTGAATTTTACCTCTTCAAATACAGTTTCTCTGG
The DNA here is from genome assembly GCA_013396875.1 of Vireo altiloquus. Lineage (NCBI taxonomy): Eukaryota > Metazoa > Chordata > Aves > Passeriformes > Vireonidae > Vireo > Vireo altiloquus. Next base: position 296,079 of record VZRF01012840.1, on the reverse strand, counting down.
ACATTAAGACCAATATCCAGGAAGTAAACACGATTCTTAGGGTTTCTTAGGTGAGATAAGGTTATTCCTTTTGTGCACAGCAGGTGAAAGCATAGGCATAGGATGTCTTTCTTAATAAAGGCACTTAAATGCATATTTCAAATATATTTAAGAAGTACTTAAGTTATTTAAATCTTTTAATTACAGATTGACTAGACAACAAAAGGCAATTAATTCAATGTTACTTGTCTTTGCTCATTACAGCATACTTGCTCCTAAAAATACACAAAACTTAGTCTTCTAAGTTTAATTATTCTAGAAGTCATTATCCTGAGGGGACAATTCCTTCTTTTTCTTTTAGGGGTATATTTCTGTCATGTGTTGAATGTAGTGGACAATAGTCGCCATTACTTGCCAAACTTAAAAGTCGACAAGGAATCTTTAAAACTGCTTCATTAAAACCATCATCTACCTGCTCCTTCATGAAACCAAAGATAATATTCCCAGAAGACAGCGTGAAGAAATGACTGCGGTTTGGATTATTAGGATTCCATCTAATCTTTGGCTGTTAACTTTTATGAAACAATGAAATCCCATCATTAGCAGGGAAAGTGAAATCATTAACGCTGTGGCTTGTCATTTTGCTTGAGCAGATGTGTTATCTGAGAGAGTCTGATATTCTGCTGTCTTAGGTTTCAACTGAGATGGATATAGCTGCTCAATTTCCATTTGTGGCAGATTTTTTTTGGAATGGTTGGTGTGGACCTGTCTTCATGTCCTTTTCATGAGCCACATACAGAAGATTCATCTCTTATTTTTGCAGTGCAGCCTTGTACCTGCCACTGTCAAGATTTCTGTCAACAGAGTTATTCTGTGCCTCCTTATCAGTGGTCCTGATATGTAGCATGGTGATTGAATCTGAAATTAATTCTGCCCATCTAGGATAGAAAGATCTACAGGTTTCCGTAGTTCTGGCACATGAGCACATACACCATGCAACATGTTGAAAATTTTGTTGTTTGCCTGCAGTAAGGAAAGCTCCTTGTGGGCATAAAATATCTGGCTGCCTCTAAGAAGTTAGAAGGGCGTGCCTGATATTAAAAGAATAATTTAATTTTTTTGTGGGATTTATAGCCAAATGTCATCTGAGGAATACATTTCAGATCTGTTTTCAAGTTCTGCTTTACCTTTAGTTTGGTACGTGACTATTGAATGACCTTTAAAATAAGGAAATGTGTATTTAATGCTGATTCACTTGTACTACTTTGTCAGGAAGAAAGATTGAGAAGTTATTACAATAAAAAAAATAATATATTTTAAATGGGTTAATTGAAAAAATTAGAGAAATGCAAGTGCAGATAGTTATTGTTTCTACTGACTGGCCAGCCTTACTATGGAAGCAACTGGATGACCTACAGAACCATTTCTTCGGGACCAAGCGTGGCAGAACAGGTCTTGGCAACTACAGAAAACTGGTGTTCACTAGCATCATTGTCACTGTAGGGTTTTTTTTTAATATTACTTATTAGAAAACTTACTCTTCAGTCCTCTCTTTCGAAATCCAGAAGTTGGTTGGCTCCATGCTGTTGTGATCCATTCACTTTTCCTTAGAAGTGGTCTTGACATCAGTATTTAGTCACGAGAAGTTTCTGTGAAGCTCAAATCATTTCATCTCCTCTGATCTTTAAGCTTCTTAAGAGTGTCTCTGGACACTGCTGAAATATGATGGCGTACTTCCCAAATGTGTGCTAATTCTGGTGCTGTGTGGTTTGGAAGAAATTTGGGCCTTTTCTTCAATAATTTCAAAGTGCTACTATCTGTGGTTGGTAAGGCTTGACACTTTTCTTTGTAAGGATGACATGAGCCAGTACAGTGCAAGAAAATACACACCTCTTCCATTCTTGAGAAGCAAATCCATTTTTAGCATCCAGAGTAACATTTATCTGAACCAGAAAAATAATTTGCATTTTTTTGTTTCTCTTTTTTGAAAGTTTCATTTAAATGGAACAATAAAGTAATTTTTAGCTTTCTAAGCTAACATTATTTTCACAGTTACAAAGTAAACCTAAGGGATCATCATACTTGTTCAATTTTTTTTTCTATTTTCAGTCAGAATCGGTGATGCTTTGGTTCATGTGAAATGTGAACCTGCGTACGCAAGTAAAGGCAAGAAAAATGTATTGAAACTTTTGATAGTTTGCTATCAGCATTTACCTGACATTCATTTGCAACCAGAACTGACACAAGACTGGCAAGTGGAACTCTTGCAAGAGACAGCAAGTTCTGAAGATAATCAGAAAATAGTTTATTAACACATGGCAATGCATACATTACAAAGAAGAAAAGAAATTCTGCTGGTAATATTCATGGGTATTGTCAATGCTTTATAACAGTCACCTAAAATAATATTTCTAGGGTCATTAATTTGAATTACTTTGGGCAAAATAATGCACTACACCATTTACAGTTCATCACTATAATGTAAAGACAACTTTACAAGAGAACTGCACAAGCCATAATCCAATAGACAAATTTATAGTCTTGTTTTTTTCACACTGGAAGCAAACTAGCTATGAACATGAAATGTTTTCTAATTTTAGTTTTCTACTGCAGGCAAATGAAACAAACTGCTGAGAAGGTAATGAAAACAGATTACTTAATGGTGAAAAATCTGAGTGCCATTCTTTTTCTACCAGTGGTGCCACTGCTGGAATTTAATGGAGTGGCACCAGTGTGTCTGAATGAAGATTTTGATCCTAGCTGTTTAAAAATAGGGTTGAATCTAATAAGATTTCCTCAGTACTGATAGTGTGCTTTCTTCCCTACACTGAGAGCAGGAAGATAGCAGAACTCATTATTAACACAAAGAAAGAGGAATTTCATCCCAGTTTCAAACTTCCTGCTCTAGTTCCACTTACACTTCATGATAGTCTCCAGAATTTTTTTAGAGTGTTAAGGAGATAATTTGCTTCAGATGTTCTTATCTTCATGTTGTGTCAAACAAATTTAACTTCCTAGCTTTTTTGGAAGCTTAGGGGAGGAAAATTCAGGCCAGCAATAATGTGCTTAAAATGACCAGGGATCATTGAAGCTTTTTTTTTTTTTTTTTTTTTTTTTTTTTTTTTTTAATGTGGTAATCAGCTCTCTCCTACTCCTTTATAAGAGTCATAAGTTCAGGAAGTATACCAGGAGAAAAAAAAAGCGCAACAGACATGTGATGGAATAGGCAGATGGAGGTGTATGAGGTTTTACATCACTTACAGTAAGTTCTTGGATTTAGTGCAGGAGCTTTCTCAGTTTGTGTCCTTCAATTTCTACATATTTTTGGCAATGCAGGAGTTGTTTGTTACAACTTGGCCTATTAGGATGCAGTGAGAATTAGTCTGAGAGTAAAGACAAAAGCATGATGTTCCAATGGGTTTAAATTACTGTGCAAAATAAAAAAAGCAGTAGCAGAATAACTGCAGCAGAAGATCTGGTGCACTGTCTTTTGAATTTAGATCACTAATGACAAGTTTGTATTAGTACCACAGTGTGAAATAAAAATAAAAGAAATTTTATGGCTAATTTTGAAAATAGCATTCTTTCTTTCTGCATTGCCTCATAACAGCACAGTTTTTAAAACATTCCAACAATGTAAAATAAACATTTGAACTGTGTTTGAACTGTATGTATTTTAATTTATGCTTTCTTTTAATGACTTCATTCTCAGTAGCCATTTATATTAGTTTAAGATCACAGTATTTTATGTCTCAGCCAATGTTACTGTTTCTGAACAAAACTTGTCTTATGCTTTCAAACTGGAAAAGGGTTTCAGAAGGTCTTTCATCTTAAATCTAATTTAATTTTTATCTATGAAAATTAAACACCTGCATCACCAGAAAAATTTTTCAGCAGATTTTTATTAAAATCATTGGAGCAGGTACCCTGTCACTTTTTCTGTAATGAAGTGTAGAAAAGTAGGCTATTGGATATGACTCTCCTCAAAATTAGGGGAGACAAAATTTCCAGGAGCTGTTTTATGCTGATGGCACAACACCTGAATATGAAAGAACTCTTTTTCATGGTTGGATGGATGGATTGTGAAGAGCCACCACCTGACCTGCTTTTTATCCAGGTCCCTGGCAAATGTTTGCTTTTGTCAATCCCTGGCAGAGGGGAATAAGGTCAGGAGTTGACTAATGGCCCAGACTGCAACAGCTGAGTACTTAAAAGTGATCTAGACTGCCATGCAGTGTTTACAGAGTGAGGATAAAAAAGATGACTCAAACCTTTCCTGTTTCTCAAATCAAAGCAAATCTTTCTCAGTTGGCCTGGGAGCTGGAGCAAAGATTAGTTGTGTTTTTACAAATTCTACAGTTTATTAACCTGTGCTTGGACTGATAACGCATAGAGAACCATGAGCAAAGTTAAAATGAGATCCTCCAATTTAGAGTATTTTGCCAAATAACTATTTCTACCACAGAGCACAGTATGCAGTGGTCAGGCAGTAGACATGATTTATATAGTACATAGCAGTAGACCTCCTAATCCTGAAGTGTAGGTGCTTGCCCCAGCAGTCGAATGAGCCATGTAGCTGCATTTACTGGCTCACGGAGCTTAAACAGTCTGCTTCGGGAACAGTGGAGCTCTTCTGAATGAAGCTTAATATTCCATTATCTACCTGTGTGCACATTAAATGCAAAATAAACAGTCTAGTAGTGTATCTGAAATTCTATTTGGATGTATTTTACTGTTTCTCAGTCATTACAGAGAGCTTTTATGTGAAAGAAGAATGAGCTTTTGGAGACCCCAGAAAAAGAGATTTGTTACATCCAAAGGAAGTAGAATGGAGAGACAGAAACAAGCAGCCTACTCACTCAGGCATAGGAAAGCAGAGGATGTAAAATGTGCAGTGGAAGTACAATGAATTCCTCCATTACAAATTATTGTCACAGGGAAATGTTTTTGTACATGAATTCTGACACAGAAAATTGGATGGATTTTTTTTTGTTTGTATGTTGCATTTATTGAAAATGAGGAAAAGCTCAGTGACAGCAGTATATAAATGTGTATAGGTATGTTGCTTAAGGTCTCCATTTTTCTTGTCTTCAGACTTTATTCTCTCATCCTCTCCTCAGCTAGATCGCCAGGGTTTCTGCTTACTAGCCTGAGAAATCCACTTCATTCATATATCTTCCTCTTGTCAGGAGCTTTCCTTCTGTGAGGCTATGCTATTTCCTGACATGCTGGAATCACTGGCTACTTCTGCATTACGAAGAAATAGCACATTTCCCCATCAACATCTCATTACAGCTGTGTCACCAATTGTCTGAGGAAGCAGAAAAGTTAAGTGATCCAAGTGAAACTTTTTAGAATTTGCAATAGAAACCTCACTTGACACCAAAATGTTTACTGACAAATGGATGATCTGATGGAAGCCTGATCTCTCTGAAAAAGAAGGAATCTTATATCCTGGACAGAACAGTACCACTGTACATTAAATAGTTAAAATATTGTTACCTCTTTCAAGATTGTCTGAGTGTGTTATTTGGTAGCATAAAACCAAATAAATTTAGTGCCACATACAGAAAGAATATAGTAAACATTCAACTTAAAAATGCAACTGTAAAGGACACAAAAGTATTTGTATTTTTTATTGTTTTGTTTTCTACTGAAATACTGGTAATACCAAGTAGAGATCTTTGTAGATTCAGAAGGGACACATATGATGTTACTTACTTCCAACCAGATTCTGTATTATTGTACAAGGTACTGGTTGAAATTAAAAAAGTTCCCCATCGGCTACAGCGGGCTTTGTAGTAAGAGCCTGTTGAGTATTTTAAGTTCTGTGAGGAAGGAAGGAATGTCGCTGCGGCCAAGTGAAATTTTATAATTGCTTGCAATTAGATCAACATTTCCCTTTAGGATTCGATTTTCAGTAGAGTTTGGTGGGGATACAGTTGGTTTTCTTCCCAGTAGTTAGAATGAAGCTGGGTCTGTGCTGGAAACAGTGTTGATAACAGGGATGTTTTAGGTGTGGCTGAGCAGGGCTTGCACAGGGTCAAGGCCTTTTCTGCTTCTCATCCCACCAGCGAGCTGGAGGTGCACAAGGGGTTGGGAAGGGACACAGCTGGGACAGCTGATCTGAACTCACCAAAGGGATATTCCACACCCTATATGGCATCATACCCTGCACATAAAGCTTGGGAAGAAGCAGAAAGTGTGGGACGTTTGGAGTGATGGTGTTTGTCTTCCCAAGCAATGGTTGTGTGTGATGGAGCCCTGCTTTCGTGGAGTGGTTGAATACCTGCATATATACCAAGGAAGCAGTGAATGAGTTCCTTGTTTGTGACTTCTGTTCTGCCTATTAAACTGTCTGTATCTCAACCCATGAGGTTTCTCATTTTCGCTCTTCTGATTCTCTCCCCCATGCCACCAAGGAAAAAAGAGAGCAGATGTGTGGGACTTGATTGCCAGCTAAACCGTGGTAGGTAGAGGTGGTTCATAAAAGCTGCTTTAAAAATCCAAGGTGTCAGAGAAAACTCTTTGAGCTACTTCATATACTTACTATTTTGTACATGCACACAAATACATTTAAATTTAGCAAGTTCAGTTGTCACACAATTTTTTGACTCAGTGACTTTAATTCTGTAGAATGCATACTATTTTGCATTTTATCTCTGTTTCCTAAGCCAAATAGACCTTGCTTCTTTAAGCAATCCTGACTATATTAATTTTCTTAGGACTAATTAATGCATGCAACTTCCAACAGAGAAGAAAAATTAACTTCTGATTTCTAGTGAGAGGTGTACTTGGATGTTCTGTCTAATGCTGTCAGTTAAAGGACCATACGGTTCACTTTCAAGTACACCCTAGGCCTTCAGGAAACTTGTTCAGCAGAATCCTGTGCCCCACAGCAGTGTGACTTTGGGAAAACAAGCCTGTTTTTTCACACTAGTAGCAGTTCAGCTACAGCCATAGCACACGGCATCTGTTCAAGCTAGCAGAGGTACCTCACACTGGTGTGAGGCCACAGCTGCTGGTGTCCAGGCTTGCTCAGAGCCATCTCAGTTACTGTAGTGCAGCACTGCCCTCTGTCTTGTGAATTTATGTGGTCTGGAACATACTTTATGATTTTAAAGGGCAAGACTGAGGAACTTAGACCATTTCATGAAAAAAGAACCATGGGAATTCTGTGTTTTGGTGCTTGCAAACTGCAAAATGCAAGCAGGGCAAAGAACATACATTACAAGTAAGTGATTCTTTTGTACATCTGTGAGTATAAAATACTTTCTACCAAAGTGTGCACATAAATGCACACAGTGCAAGATATATATCGATATAGTACACACACATGAAATATTTTTTGATATTTGCACTTCGGGCGATATGTTCCACGTTGATATGGTGACATTCACACAGCAGTACAGAGCTTACATATCCTGTGATAGCTTCTCTCCTTCATGAGCACGGTGTGTGCTTTTGCAGCTGAATCTCTGTAGGGATATCAGTTCTTAAAGGAGAGTCACTCGTGTAGGGGGAGCAGAAGGCAGGATTTCGGCTGAGCTCTGTGCTGCTGGGGCTGGAAGTGGTCCACTGAGTGCTGTGCTGTGCCAGCCCTTCAAGCCCTTCCAGCTGCACCTACATCTGTGCATCATTAGAGCAGCGGAGGCTACTGCAGTCACCCAGTGGCTGTTTGTGAGCAGCTCTCTTGCCATTTTATTGCCTGGAAAGGAAAATTTCTCTTTATCTTTTCTCCACTGAGTTCGCAGTTGTCTGAGGTGTGTGAGGTACAATGACAGTGATTATGCTAATAATGCATATCAGGCAATAAGCCTATTTCTTAGCCTGTTTTAATATTCCATGTTGGTATTCCAGCATACTGGAAAAGCAAATCTTGATGGTGTTTATTATTGTTTCTCCATTCTTGCATAAAATTTATGATTTTCCAAGTAAAGAAGGACTCTTTATCAACATTCTCTTAGACACAATGTTGCTTTTTTGTTGAAATGTTTTTCATCTTGCTGTAAAAAGTTCTTACTTGAGAACTGATCTATTTCACACGAAATTTTGGGGTGTGGTGATGCTATGTTATAAATGACAAAGCATTATTATGAAACCTTAATTTCTTAAAGTGAGTATTTTCTATGAACAGTCAATGCAGGCATAACTGGATTTATCTACATAAATTTTAAGGACATTTTATTTAATAGTAAAAAGCCATCTATCTAGGTATTTAGGAATTTAACAAGTGTAGCAAAAGTGTAGTCAGCATATTCAATGCACTGACATATAAAATTGAAAGGGTTTGTATTGTGGATAAAAGTTAGAGCTAAAATTTACTGTTTCTTTAAATGGGAGCAAGATTTCTTTTGGAGTTATTTAAAAATCATTAGAGGAAGCTTTTGCAAACTGAACTAGTGTTTGCTTAATCCTTGAGTTTTCAGCGGAGAAACATTTATGAAACATGCATGAGATGTCTGATTCTTGGCAGGAAGAGTCCTGGCTGGTTTTTTTTTGCTGCAAAGCATCTCAGCCTTGGCAAAACAGGAGTAACAAGCTTTAAACAGATTAATAGTTTATCTGATTTAGTGATCATCTTGCTTTAGGATAGAGTTAAAACCATCAGAATCCTTTCTTGATCTTACTCAGAAAGCATACACTAAGAAGAGAGAAAGCTGCTTTTAGTGCAGATGTGCTATCGCTGAAATTAATGCTTTTGGGTGTTACTGTGGTTTACTTTACTTACTGGTTATTCTAGGATAGCCCTATTTTTGCAAATATGTATATATCTAGTATATCTAGTATATCTACATGTGTGTGTGATGTTTTATTTTGAAATAGGTTTTGAATACAATAAATATTACAAAGGAGAACTTTGAAATCCTGTTTTTTTATCATTATCTTTTTGTTATTGTTTTTTGTTGGTAGGGGTTTTGTTTGGTTTTATATTCATAAATAAGACCTGTTTAAGAAATATTCAGTCTACAGGGAAATGTCCAATTCTGAAAATCTCAGTCTCAATTTTTGTATGATTTTTTAAATTGTTGAGTATTCTTTGAACACACTTGTGGTCCTTGACATCAAAGAGTTAGAGGGCATGTCTTTTTTGTCAGCTGCTAAATTCTCCTTAATTTCCCTCCTTTTTCTGTGGTGTACTGTGCAGTTTTAGAAATTTCACACTCCACCAGGAGCTATAAATCTTTACCCCTGTGTTAATTCAATCTATTATTCAAAGACTCAATTTTAAACATTTGCACTATGACAGCTCCAGGATCCAATGCATGGTCCTAATACTAGATTGACCTTTCCAAAAGAGTATACAGTCTGAATAAATAAGATAGAAAGGAGCTGGAGAAAGAGTGCATGTTAATCTACAAATACAAAAATAAAAGTGACAATTTTGTACAACAGCACAAAACACTACTTTTGTTGAATGGATTGCTTCACTTTCATTTGCTTTCATTTCTTGGGCCTGCCATATGGCCACACTTTTTCTTCACAGCCAGTGATATTATCTGCTTTTCTGTGCCAGTGTCCTAGCCCTTGAGGTTGTTTATCCCTGAAAAAAGAGAAGATCAAACTTGTAATCCACTGCAGCAATAGTCTTCCAGACTCAATCAGATTTCCCGTTAATCTCCTTGACAAGCAGGAGTGTAGCTTCCTCTGCCTGAAGAAAAGCTTAGAGTTCACCAAATCTCTGGTTTCCAGCATGGATGGTTATAATTCTCACTTTTGAACTCTGACAGCTCAAAACACTGAGGTGGTCCAATTTATTTTTAATATTGGAACTGATAAACATTTGTAAAATTACCTCAACCCTAAACTCAGCATTGTGGACATATTGTGAATAAAAAGAGTAGGAAAGATAAATCAAATAGATTAGATATAGAGGCAAGTGAAGGGAAGGAAGACATTAGTATTTTATTATTTTGTACTTGATTTTAAGCTGTTTCCTAATTACTGGGCAACAAATATCCAGCTGATAGCATAGATGTTAAAAAAGGTTTCTAGACCTGCAGAGGATTAAAAAGAGGTTCTATTTAAGAAACTGGGACTGTGAAGAGCACTTTTGCACGAAGGTTATGCTCAGCACCACCCTTATACAGTGTTAAGTCCTGTACAAGGCCCATATAGATTTCCTTTTCTGGTGTTGCATTAGTTCCTATCCCAAGCAAGTTCCTATCCCAAGTTCCTATCCCTCTCCTTCTGTGAGGAAAAAGTAAACGATTATATCTAGTTGAGTACAAAATGTTCAGGTAATAACCAGAACTGCATTATTGTATTATAGAGAAATCCAGTTACTGTTGCAGAGACAGAAAAAACACATGATCCTTGAATATGAAGTTGTAAAAAAGCCTTCTAGCCAAGAAAAAGATTCAAAACATTCTTGTAGTGTCTGTACCATTTACTAAGTATAAACTGGAGTAGCTAATAAATTGTGGGTAAAGCTGAGAATCGTTGGTCAAGGGTGCAACAGCAATAGGAAGTTGATTATTTTCCACTAGCCTTATGTACCTTAAACAAGGTCCATAAAACCAAAGTCACTGTAAGACATCCCAAAAATTGTAATTGCCTGCAGATAGTCTTTGCCCTTATCCACTGTTGGAAGGAGGAACCGAGGAGAAAACTGCACGATAAGCAGAGCTGTTGGATACCTGGCCAGGCTCAAGGGCTTGCTTTCCATTTCCAGTGGCTGTCAAGGTGGGGAAAAGTGCAATAAATTTTTGTTCAGTGACTCTTTCTCTTTGTGAGAGAAATGGAAAAACCGAAAGCTTTATGGTGAGTTTCTACTCCTTTAAATGAAACCCCAAGGAATCATATATTGAATTCTAATTAAACAGTGATTTTAGGTATACTTCTTTCTGATAAACTTAGAGGAATATAAAACTTGAACTTCTGATAATTCATTTTGGTATTTTAAAGCACTCCATTTTATACCATGGGTAAAAACAGGGATTAAGGTAATATTAGCACACAAACTTACAAAATTGTCAGAAATGTGTTGTTTTAACTGTGATTCAAACCAAAATATTTAGATACTAAAAATAATTTTGCTCTTTTCTTAATAGTAGTTGCACTAAAATGTAGACAATTACTATAAGTCACTTTATTAAGGAACTCAATAATTTTGCTTCTTTTTAGTTTCCAGAACTTACTGATATTTATTACTTGACTATATGAGTATCCTGTGAACCATATCAGCCTGGGTCAGTTTTTGTGTGGATGCCTTAGCATTGTTCAGTTCACTCATCTCATTCTATGTTTACACAGTTTAGTGTGGCTCAATAAAACATTACTCAGCTTAAAATTTGGAAACTTGCAGATCTATTAAATAACTCCAAGGTCAGTCCAATCAGTGAAAGGAATTCACTTTATTAATTTCGCTTCTCATGTTAGGAATAGCATTTATGAAAATGGTAAATGTAATCTGTTAACATTCTCTTTCAAATGCTGTGTAAAAATATATGTACACATATATTGCCATCAATGAATACACTGTGTATACAATATTTGGGGTCCCGGATATGTGCAGATAGCTGAGGTTGAGGTGAGCCTCTGTTCTAGAAATGGATAGAGCTAGTAGAATTTTATCTGAAGGGATAGAATTACTTAAATAAGACAAGTTGCCTACTCCTTAATGAGAAATTATTTTTCCTTTTTATTTTTCCTACTTGGGATAACACAACTTACCATCCTTCTGCATCTTAGTTTTTTCTCAGTGTAATTTCCTTTCCTTGCCAACCACACCAAATACCCACCCCTCCCACTTACACTCAGACTTTTATTTTGATAAGCCTAAGACAGATCCAGAGGAATACGAGTGCCCTGAATGTGCATTAAAGGTTTGGATGTGCTTTAAAGCCCTAAAAGGCTTTTCCTGTCCTGCAGTTTAAAACCAAATGGGAGCAGATGCGTTCTTCTGGCATGAAGTAAACTGAGAATGAGTAGCCTAAAAATGGGGTGATGAGCCCAGTGGTCTCCAGCATCTTAGATGCATGTACACTATCAAAAGAACTGTAAAAATGGATCCATCATTCTAAATGGCATCTCTGAACTCAGGTTAGCTGGCTTGCACTGAAACGTTGGGAATTTTACTTAGCAGCTTGTATTAAAATCTATGGTGAAGTTACAGTTTTCACTTAGTTTTCTGACCAAATTAAAGCAGTTGCTTTGGTTTCAGTGCAATTTCACCAGTTTGACTTGTTCGGAGAACATTTTGGATAACCACATAATTAGACCAAGATGGGTGACTTTTAGCTTAAAAGCCTAACTTATATAAAATGAAGCATTTCTTTTACTGTGAGATAAATGCTTATAAATTACTTTAAGAACTGACCATGGTGGACTAGAAATAGAGCAAATTAAGCTGCCTAGAAGGAATGAAAAAAAGGAAACATTTCACAGTTTTTGAGCCTACTTTAACATAGAAAATTATATGTTTTCAGGTTGTCACATTCTGAGGCATGTACTTCTGGGGTAACATATTTTACTGCATTTAGTATGTAAATTGAGCCAAACCAATTTTGTAGTAGTGCTTAACTGTAAGGAATGATGAGAGGAAAAAAAGGTGATTTGGGAAATAATTTAGTCAGTGAGAAGCAAAATGAGTACAAATGGAAATAAATGTCAAAATGAGACTAGCTCAGGAGGAAACACTATTGTTTATAGATAAATTCCTTTGTTTAGTGATGGTTGAGGAGCTAAACTGATGGTTTTGTGTCTATCCATCCATCCATCTGCACCAATTAGAGCATCTTTTTACCAAAGCTTTTACCAAACTACTTCAGCAGTCTTGTTAGAAGATGAAAAATTACAGAAAAATGAAGTCCAAAAGCAATGCTTTCTGTTTGTTAGTTTGTTTACTTATTTAAATGACAAATACTGGAGTGGGGAAGTCAGCTACTTGAAAATTAGGTGAGTTACTAAAATATATGTGGAGACCTTTATTTTGTAAAGTGGCTTTTTCTTTAGTTTGTATAACCAGTAATACTGTTCAAAAATATCAAATATATTGCATGAAGAGAGAAATAACTGAGACACAATGATGAGATCCGAATTAATACATGCAAAACAATATGCACAGCTTTGCTTATGTGTCTAGCCTCTCTGTAACCAAAATATGCACCTTAAACCAACAGGCAAGTTATTTTCTAATGTTTTCACAGGATGAAACCCTTGAGGCGTTGCTGCTGTGCAGCTAGCTCTGACTACAGATTTCATGTAACCATTTGACAGAGAATGTCTTCTGCCATGAAGCACAATGTAGTTTGCAGATCCCATCATTCACTCTATAAATCCCAGCAGCAAATCAGCAGTGCCCCAAGTATTCGTAGAGGTTTGCGGTGAATTACAGGTGAGGGAATATGGTTACGGAGTATGCAACCAGTGGCTGTTTGTGAGCAGCTCTCTTGCCATTTTATTGCCTGGAAAGGAAAATTTCTCTTTATCTTCTCTCCACTGAGTTCCCAGTTGTGTGAGGTGTGTGAGGTACAATGACAGTGATTATGCTAATAATGAATATCAGGTGATAAACCTATTTCTTAGCGTGTTTTAATATTTCATGTTGGTATTCCAGCATACTGGAAAAGCAAATCTTGCAAATGTATGCAAACATTGAAATGGTTGAAACTCATTTTTGCTATTCGCCCCAAACTGTCTTCTCTAACTGCCTATCATTGCACTCTCCACAAGACATGGACTTTTAGCACTTTATCTGTGTCACATGCTACAGCTATTTTAAAAACTGGTGTTAGTAAGATGCCTTCCTAGTGAAGCTCACCAAATGAAGAATAAAGGATTTATTTGGGTAAAAATGTAATGGCCAGGGCTTTTTCTGCTTTCAGATATCTCAACAGTCGACCCAGAAAATTTAGTTTGGCTGCAATCTCTTCCGAATACTTTACATGTGAAATTTGCAGTGCACTCATTTAGTGGCCCAGGAAACTGTGCTTGCTTGGATTCCTTTGTTATCCCAGACAAGTCAGTCCCCTTGTGTACGAAAGTTTTTGTAGGCGCAACACTTTGGAGCTCATGGTGCTTTCAGGAGAGAGCAGAGCATCTGAGCAAACAACAGCACAGCAGTTATGGTCTTCTTCTGTATCTGAGTTTTCCTCAGGGCCACACATATCCCTCTTGCCCTGAGGGATCACAGCAGGTCTCCTGTTCTCCACTTCTGAAGATTTCGAGCAGATAGCTACAGGCTTCTCAGGAAGTATCCAAAGAGGGACTATTAGAGAGAGATGGTGGGGACAAGATCAGGCAGAGATGAGCAGAAAAGAGGATGGACACTTACCTTGTTTTTATGCCTCCTTTACTAGCTCTGTATTGGGGTCCACATTGTTTCATTCCATGTTGCAGTTAAATGTGTGCATCTCGCTGCAGAATTCCCATTGCCCTGCATACAAAATCTCTGATTCCAGACTTCCTAGTGGCTGTGGTCCTCTCTTCTCTCAGTTATGATAATAAGGGCTGACATTTATTTTTCTATATCTGTACACTGGGTTTTTCACCCCAATTTTTTGGTCATCATTTCCTTTTATCAAAAAAAGTAGTACTCTCTCTCCAACAATTTTCCCAATACCGTCCATATAATGCATTGTAACATTAAGAAAAATATTGTATTTTTAGGACTAATTCACCAATTTTCATTTTTCCTTCATTATTTTTCTATCTCATCAAAGTTCAAGATATATGTATGTGTATATGTATAAATATGCATATATATTCTACAATTGACTGGAATACCACAATGGCAAACACTTAATCAATAACTTATAAGAGCTCTAAAATACTTGCAATTCTCTACGAAGAAGAGAAAACAAAAGAACGCTTACCCATTTCTACAGCACCAATAGAGTAAACAGTACTACTGTGAGAATTATTTGTCATGGCTGACAGGAGACATTAAAAAGAATGTTTGAAGGAAACACAAAGTAAAATTCCTTGATGAATTATTCTTTATTTTTTGAAAAACTGTCATAAAATTCTGGTGCCACACTGCAGTAATATTATTTCAATAGTTTTAATTTATTTGAGTCTAACAATTGTAATCATTAATGCTTAGTGGTTCCACATAAATTTTCAAAGATTTGCGTGTGATAGAGTCTCACTCATCTTGTTAAAGTCAATGAGAGAAGTGTTTCTAAACCCCAAGCAACTCCATGGAAGTTTAGCAATTATGTCAGATATCCTCATCATGAGGATGATCATATTGGGATTAGGGAGACAGTGGTGGCTTCATCACCAATCTCAGCATTTTGGAAGGAAGAAAGGAAATAAGTCAGAGCTGCAACATACAGATGAATTTCCTGGTCCTGTATGAGTAGATAGATGTTCCACATACATCGATATTAAAGCCACATAAGAAATGGTATAATAATTTGGAAAAAAACCCATTTAATAGGGGATGCAACTTTTTCTTCACAGAAATTGCTTTACTATGTATTTAACTCTTAAAAAGCATGAAGCAGCTGTAAGAGTAGTGATAGTAGCAATAATAATAATAATAGTAAAAAAAACTTGACACTCGAAAGTTTTCTCTTTTTTTTGTCTTTAATTCAGTATTTATCTCAAATGATTTTTATGTCAAACAAAAAGAGCAGCTTGACTTTTCTCTAATAAGATTGTTGCAGGGAACTAGGGAGAAGGAGGTGTGGGAAAGGTTACAGTCAGAAGCTCTGCAGTGAGGCAAGGAGATGGAGAATTAGTTTCTGGGAAAATAATGTCTTCTTTTCTCTAGTACAATTCTCTACTCGTTAGAAATTATTTTTCTGTGATTCTGAAAGTATCCCATTGAAGTCCACATGTACAATTTATTTGTTTACTGTACATTTGAAACAAATATTCACATTAAAAAAAAAACCCTAACATTTTTGAACTTTCAAGTGCATGAATAAACTCAATAAAAGCAAGTCATTTTGTGAATTGTAGGCTTCTTAATAACTCGTTTCCTACAGATTTTAATGCTGTCCCCTAACTCTTCCAAGAAAAGTGAGTCTGAGTTTTCCATCATCTGATGACATGCACCAGAAGTACGTGCTGTGGCTAGCCAGGGTCCTTTTGTGGCCATCTGTCAGATTCCAGCCGCAGTCAATAACTGTCTCCTTCTGTCTGAATTCCTGTCTCCCCTACATCAGAGGTGCTGGTTTGGGTCTCTTCCATCCAGCTGATGATTTTAATGAAGTTTGTAGTAAGTAATCTGATTGTTGTAGAAACTTATACCAGTGTTCAGTCTTGTAAAAGTGCATCAACATATCTACAAGTTAGTAGGGAAGAAGAGATGGGCAGATGGAGAAACAAAGTCTTAATTTTTTTTTGCATAAGAAACATTAATTTTATTTCAAAAGTTAATTAGAAATAAAGCACAATCAATTACCAGACAGATTTTATTTATATAGGCACAGTTTAAGTTGAATCAAGCATGATACTACCTCTTAAGCCCCATAAGCATAGCAAAATGCTTCCCAGAGTGGGGAGTGTCTACTAGAGGTAGATTTTAAAGTAGGAATAGTAATAAGAACATATTGCTGTGTGGGATTTGCTTTATTGGAGAATAACTTGGTATTTCACAGATTCTCTTCCTTAGTGGAAGAGTAATTTTTCATTCATTCAGCTTTCAGGAATTGGTGTAGCATTATACTGCTTAAAATCTATTAGCTGTTTTTCTGGAGAGCCCTGATTCTATTTGAATCATGATGCCATACGTGAGGCATCAGACCAATATATTTTTGAAGAGTTATGTCAGAGAAAAATAGTTCCTACTTCAGCAAAATGTTCTTTATTGTATTCTGATGGATCATTGCTACCAAGTGTTCTCTTCCATGTCAAAATTGAACTGAAATAATTGATCTTTTGATTATTTTAATTCCTTTATCAAAATATCAATGTTAAGTCTGTGCTCAAACTACAAATAGAAATTTTTTGTCGTTATTGTTCAGGGAATTTCTTGATTAATTTTTTGTACAAAGGTCTCCTTTCCAAGTACAATATAAAACATACCCAATGTGGCATCTTTCAGGATGAAGGACTGCAGAATGTCATTCCTAAAGGGGCTCAGAGCTTTTGATCCTTCTAGCCTCCTTCTTCTTTACAGAAATAATGAAAAACATGAGGAAAAAGTGCAATTTAGATCTGGAATTAGACTCCCACCTTGCTACATCCTCTCTTCAAGTAGTCATAGAGAGGACTTCACCAATATGTGTGGTAATACCATGATCAGGTCATTTTTAACTCCCTAAGCCCACTCATAAACTTAGTAAGCGGTACTGGATGAAATTCAATGCTAGATTGAATTTCAAATGGATTCGAAACAGAATCATTGTGCTCCTTCATGCTTTTCACCAAGTTTGGAGATTGTAGAGATTGTACAATATTAATGTGAAGTCTACTTAACAAAAAATAAATAATATAGAAATGCTTCTTTGTATTGAAGCTTCTATGAAAAAAAGTATTATTTTAACAGTCTAAAATAAGTTGGAAAGAAGCAGGTATTTTCAAGCAAGTGCAGAGCTCAATAGAAGCTAATTATGCTGAAATACCTCAAGGCCATCATCATTCCATGCACAATTTTCAGCACAGATTCTGGCATCTCACCCAGCTAACACTGTGTGTGCATATGTCCAGTCTGACATACACACCACTACAAAACCATCAGCTCTCAAGTTTTACTCAAAAAATGTGATGTGCAGACCACATCCACAACACCATTCTTGCTGTTATCCTTGCCCTACAGTTACGCAAAATATGCAGCTACAACTCTTCACTCATTTTCAGACAGAGAACGGATTCATGCCCAGAAGATTTATAATCTATATAAAAAAAATATGAGGGATGAGAAATTACACTTAAAAAGGACTGTAACTTATCCTACTGCTCACATTATTATTGACATTTAATATGAATGTTGTCATTGCTTTTTGATACTCAGATGATAAGTAGGCTGGTGTTCTTTTTGGTCTTCCACAAGAACTAATTCTACATATAGAGGCAAGGAAGGTATTTCACAGACTTAGAGAAACTTGGGGCAGCTGTGAGACAAATTAACTCAGGAAGCATATAAGCATTAAAAGCAGGAAAACTTAATAGAAAAAAAAAAAGATGAAAGTGAGAATGAAGAGTTTTACTCAAAAGCTCTCACAGATCTTGCAAGTGTTAATTAGTGTGAATAGATGTGTGAGTAGCTGCCCTCAGTTCAGTTCTTGTCCATGTGGTATTAAATATTTGGGCTTTAATAGAAAATTGTGTCTGAAATCACAATCATCAAAAATATGTCTGGCAAGAGCAAACCTTGGGATTGAATCCAGCATGTGTTTTGAGTGTCAAAGGAACAAATAACTTAATTCATTTTTGTGATCCATTCTCCAAACTTTCATGTCCAATCACTAGCCATGGCTTAATGTGGTGTAAACTCCTTTCTTTGTCTGAGTGCGCTGTGTGATTTTCTTCTTTGCCAAGGTTATTATAGTAGGACAAATACTGTAAGACATGAGGATATACAAGGTAAGTCGTAAGTCATATGGGCCAGCAAAGCCAAGACTTGGCCTTGCCTTTGACAGAGGTTGTAAATTTGAGAACATTGACCTACACACATGGGCATGGCTATTATTTAACTCAAGTACATCTCCTGAATGCTCTGCATTGGACCACTGCCTAAAGCTCTCCTTTTCTGGCAAAGTTTTTGAATCAAGGCAGCATTGCTATTATTCTTTTAAGGGTAGCGTGCAGCCAGAATGAAATTCACACTGAAGCTTGAAGTTGTGCAGAAACAAACCCAGAGACGTTTTTAATAATTTTAACATTATGATTGTGTTTATTCTGCACCAGTGAATACTATTACTCTAAATATTCTCCCAAAATCCTGTTTATAGGCAAAACCATGGGGTGTTTTCAGCTGAAAATCTCTAATAGAGGAAAAGGAACTGCAGAAGTCAAATAATGAAAAACCCAAATAGATATCTTGTTTATTCTTGGTATAATTGGTCCCCTGTAGTGTTGCTAATAAAATAAATGACAGCCAGAAAGCAAGGGAAAAAACAAAATATCCACCCTTTTCTTCACAGCAGCTTTCAGGTGGCCCTAGGCTTAGATGATGAATGGTTGCTAAGTGAGAAAAGAGATTTCCTTTAAAAAACCAAGCCTTCCTTTAAGCTTTTATCGAATATTCAGGCAGACACACTATGTGCAAGTTGTAAACTAAAAAATTCATGTAAAGCACTAATATATTTGTAGATGAGAGGAAAAAAAATTAGATAAAAATGTAAATACCCTGCCACTAATTACAATGAAGAATTTACTTTCCTGTTGTGTTTCAGGGCTGCTGCTATGTGACAAGACTTATTAATTAATACAATGAATCAAACAGTGGAGATACCAGTAGAATTTCATTCTACTTGAGAAATATAACATGTAATTTTATGAAGGCTTTATATATATATATTTACATAAAGCTATTGAATAAAGGAATAACTAGAAATAAAACCAAATAAGGACAAAGTTTTCATCTTATAATTCTGAAAGCAACATAAGAACACTTAGGAGTCTTGGATTGCTTCTTATGGCTTAGAAACCTGGTGGTTGCCTCATTACTCTCTTAAAAAAGTTACTGAAATAAGGCTTCACTCAAAGAAGGGTGTTTTTTAGAAAACTTGTTATAAGCTTAAAGCATTGTTTAGCAAAATGAAAAATGAGTTGCTTAGACCATATATCCAGCAGACATTGACAAGTCTAATCTTTCTGATTATCTCTTCAATAAATCTTAATTTTAGAAGAAAACTGTCATTTCAAAGTATTTTTTTTAGCTAGCAGAACAATAAAGAGGATGATGGAATTCCTATTTCATAAATCATATTGCAGAACATGTATCCAGCTCAAAAAGTATGTCTTCAGCAATATTTTTCTGATCCTGTTTCAGATGGATGAATCCTTTAAAGACTTTATTGTATCTTGTATTAATCTAATGGTTTGCCTGAGTGTTCAATAATTCCCATCAATACTGATACCTCTCAGACCAGGCCTTTTTTGCCTGAACATTTATGATATTTTGTTTTTATGAAAAAGTCCAGGGCATGACTTAATGTCTGTTACATACCGTAAGTCATGCCAGGAAACCTGCAGATGAGAATGTAGCTGAATCTTAAATGCCTTTATCACTGTTTTCTTGAAACTTTCAGTCGAAGATGAAGTCCAGTGTAACCACACTGATGACAACACTCTTATTTACTTCATTTTGAGGGCAGTTGTCAACATAATTTCTTCAGCCTCACACATACCACAGTAATGAAACAGCCTCTTATTTTCTTTTTGTATTAAAAATCACAAAAAGCAAACAAACAAATCTTGAAAAATTCATGGTTTACACAAAAATACAATCCTTGCAGTACCAGGAATTTTTCAATATTAATGAGTTCTGGTTGTTTACCCAGTTGGAGTCCTTCTCTTACTTGCATCATGTATTTAAGCATTAGCAATTATTGTAAAAAATTAAGATTTTAATATCTTCGAAGTAGCTTTATCTTGTGACCGCTTAGTGAATAAGCCCCCCCAAAAGAATCAAGACATCTTCATGGCACTCAAATTGACACCATTACCAGATCCAGTTACCAAAACATCAGGCAATGACTTCGTGCATTTTCTTTCTTCTGTTCCTTGAAATTGTTTTAATGCTAATATTCTGCTATATATTAGACTGGATTTCTGATAAATATTACCTGGATATCAAGATTTCTTATATTCCCCCATTAGTTACCTATTATCTAACGAACATTAACCTTACATGGAATTTTATGAATACTCTGGGGGAACTGATCCTTTGGAGCAGAACTGATGATGTAAAATTATGATTGTAACTTAACTGTATTTTTAAATTACTTCTATATTTGTCTGAAACTTGTCTGTATGAGATATTCAATTATAAGATTTAAGACCAGAAAAGAAAATTTCTTAGTCATTGCTAGAAATAGGGAAATCGTCTTTGTCTTGCATCCAAGTTGACAGGTTAATAAATATTAAAAGCTAAAGAGAAAAATAAGAATTCTGACTTAGTAAATTCTAAATGGCATAGCCTCCTTACACCCTGGTTTTGTACTGTGCCTCGAGAAATATTAATGTGAAAGATTATGTAGGGTTATTTTGTGCATTCAACTTTAAAATACACTGTTTTGTGACATATTATGTCCATGGAAAAGTATGATAGCTGTGAATCAGAGAATTACTAACAAATATAGTTCAATTCTGATGGTACTAGATTCAATGTTACTATTTGGGATGTAAAATTATTTTATATATTATTTTACAAAAAATTAGGCATAACTTTGTAACAAATAAATGCATTTTTAAACAAACAATGCAAGAATCAATTATATTTAGGCTTAACTGTAAATTGAAGAGGCAAAGCCAGTCTTTTTTTACAAGTAATAGAAAGCTGCATTAGTCCTAGTGGCTGATGCACAATCTAAGAGACCCTTAATAAGGGAAATGAAAATAAATCAATGTCAGCTTGCATACTTAGGAGAGGAGATTGGTAAATCTGAGTCTAAAAATATTCAACTTTGTACAGAACTGTACCTGAGAGACTATACCTTTGAGAAGGTATCTGCAATACCACATAGTGTTCGTGTTGCAGTTCTTTAAGAGTACAATTTATAAGGGAATTTCAAGTCCTCTGGCAGTTTAAAAGTTCTTTTTCAATCTCCTTTAAATGAGCTTATCTGTATTTTAACATTCTATTTCCTGAATATTATTTTTCTGTAATATCTGTTTATATGCTGTTTGTTTAACCTTTTCATTTGCTTTATAAACACAAAAAACCCTCTACTCTTTCCATTTCCTGTTTTTATCTTCTCTAACACACTCTATTTCTCATCTGTATGGTACCTATGCATACAATTTTCAGCTGGCTTTTTTCTATACAAACAACTCATGATTAATATAAATGGGCTCAGATTGATTCAGATACAATAGGGGCTGGAGAGTGATGGCTCATGCAAACAGGAAGCGGGATTAGCATTGTTCTTGCTGCATGATGAATTGCACTACATCATGCATTAAAACAATGAATTGTCCTTCAGGATATCAAAGACATTAGCAAACAATATGATGGCAAATGCAGAGTCTTTTATCTGATGGAGACAGTATTCCTCACAGAAGATGGTAAGGCTGGAGGAGCATCAGCAGGATTGCCAACAGGATTTTTGGAAGCTGGCTGCATGGAGACAGAGCAGCTGCTTGGTCTATGAAACATACTGCCTGAAGTAAACCTTCCACAGTGAGCTCTCTTGCTGCCTCTTTTTGAACAGTTGTGTTTTAATGATCATCATGATTGCTATCTTCCTCAGATGAGTGAGGGTCCAATCAAGTCAGTCAAGGGTGGAGATTGGAAAAAAAATCAGTAATTGTCTGGTGCCAGTCTCACAGATGAAGCCCCTTGAACCTCACTGGCAATGTCACAGAACTAGCATGTACTGGTCCATAAGCAAGGGGCCTTTGGTTTGTAGACACAATTTTCTACTGCTATGTCAGTTGTCTTGTCTTAAATAATAATTTCTTCATGTGCGAGACAGTATTTAGCAAATGGGCTATGCTACTACAGCAGCTTGCCTTTAAAGTATTTCTCTTGGCATTATTTTAGTAAATTTCCTTTATAGGAATATATCACACTGCTTGAATATTGCAAATTACATTTGTATTTATGAATAGCTCGTGAGAAAATTTAATTGGCAAAACTCACCTCCAGCACAAATGCAAGAATAAAATAGTGTAAACAGTCTTTCACCTTTAACTACTGTTTCCAGTGATCTGGCCTTTTTACAGGAAAAATACTGGTGTTGTTACCTCACAGTCAATCAGACTCCTGCTGGGGCATTACACACCAGTTCTAATGCCATCTTTCTTACCATTATGGAGAGTTCAAACACCTTCACTTTTATTTATACACACTATGCTGGACCTGTTCATCAGTGGATGTTCTGAACTTCTTTGGAAATTTAAGTTCACATGCAAATGTAGGGAAGCAAGACTTCATGTTGGGAGAAACACAAAATATGTGCACAGTTTTCACTTTACATAAAAATAGTGCCCAACATCCTACAACAATTTTAAGCCTCTTTCTTTTATTCCTTCTGAAGAGATAATTAGCTTTGGTGTTAGGCAATTTTTTGCCCAATCAAAACTAATCATCCCAATCAACTCTAATGACATTATGTTTGAAATAGGAATATTTTGCTTGATCAGCTACAGGGTATTAGAAATTATACTTCCTTCCAGGCTAGACTGCATTAGTTCTTGTTCACTTGCTTAATTTCAAGGGAAACTCTATGGAAACAGGCACTAATTTTCATTTAATTGGAATGACAATATTTACAACTCTGTAGTATTTAAACATTTCAAATTTCAGCAGTAATTTCCAAATTTTCATAATTACTTATGTTGTTTAAAACAGATAATGAATATTTTTTTATATTGTTCTGTCTCTACCACAGGGTTTTTTGAGGCGAAAATATACTTTCAGAAATTTTTGACATGTGATTGAGTGATGCTTTAAAAAATTTCAAAGTCCTCTCTAATTAATCTGATCTATCATAAGCATACCAAACCCACAAGGAGTGAAAAAAATTACTATATTGAATCCCTGTAATTCACAATCTACCCCAATACTTGTCCTGCAGCCGACAGATATGGAGAAGTTTTAAAATCCTATGTTTAATACTCAAACCTTCCTCTCTGTTATGGACCTTCCTTTGGATTGAGAAATCCAGGGCTGGTCCTGACTTTCCTCCTCTGCTTTGAAGTCATTTACTTTTATCTGTCTTGCCTGAGACAGCTGTTCCATTTCACTGATAGATGTTATGTCACCTTGCAGCTATCTTGGGCTTCTTTCACTTTATGAAGGCTGTTTTCGTCTACACATTTTCATTTCAACTCTTGTCTTCTTAGATAAATGATGAGCTCTTTAAAAACATACTACTGTAATCTATTGGCACAGATCAAGAAGTGTCTGCAATCCACAAATGAAACTGGTGTGTGGGTTGTGGTTATCTCAACTCTATTCTATTCTAGACATCAGAATCATAAACTTTGACATTTCACAGAGGAAATGAAATGGTCTTATATTTTATCTGGCATTACTATACCCTCATTTGTTTCAATTGCCTCAAATTACACTGGCAATATATACTGGTTGTAGCAAGACCAGTTATATCAAAGATAATAATAAAAATATGTTTGCTACAGACTGAACTGCATTTTCAATTTGGTTGCTTTCCAAAACAGAGCAGCAGTAGATGTAGGATATTAATCTGCACAATTTAAGCTTTAATGGGCTAAGAAACATGCTTTTACATTAATATGATTTAAACGTAAAGTACAGCAGTTCTATTAAAAATAAATCAGCTTCTACATGGGTGTCTGAATAACCAAAGTTTTTATACAACTAGTATTGCTTTTTCTTTGCTCTAAAAGGCAGAGACAATCCTGAAGGGGCTGACACAGGAATTTCAAGCTGCAGTGAATAATGAAAACCATAATTGACAGTGAGGCATAAAGCAAGTGGTCTTAAGTTCTGTAACATGTTTCTGTTCTCAAAAACTATAAAATGAAGAACATTAATGAGGAGGATTTGTCATTTTTAACACCCATTGTGTTGCTCATGTACATGCCCAGGCTCGGTGTAGGGTCAGCCCACACCAGCCATGCTCAGTGCACATCTCCTGCTCTGTCTGTTCAAGTGCTTTCCTATGCTGCTTTTCTTTTTCTCTGTGCTGCTCTCTCCTTGCCCAAGATCCAATTTGAACCTGCTCATTTCCTCTGTCTGCTGTAATTAGAGGCCTTTTCCTTTCTGCAGGGGGATGAAAACTTTTCCAAGGGCCGTGGCAGAAACCTGAAGAGGGGTGATCCCATTCACCAGGTTGCCAAAGTCATGGGAGATGGACAAGAGTACAAATGAAAGCATCAGGAGAGAGGAGAGCAAATATGAACTGGGCTTTGGAGTTTCATTTTGGAAACATTATAAATTTTCATGACATTTTTCCTGGTATGGCTTTTGTGAAGGTACACATTGGAAAATTGCTTCTGTGGTGAATAGCACGAAGCAGTAAAAGGTGCTTGGTTTCCAGGAACCAATGGAAAAAAACAGGCTGGAAGCTTATCTTAATTTGGCACTGATTGTTTACTGCATGCATCAGAGAAACTACAGGCACACTGAACTTCATTTTTTGCACACAAATCTACTCTTAACGTCACTGTGTGGGGAAGCAGAACAGTGAAATGCTGATGTTGGTGTACTAGTATATTTTTGGTGGCTTGTTCACTTTTCTACTTCAGTATTAAATAATTTTATTATATAGTTTTTTAATTTAAATTAAGCTCATAAGAATAGATACATATTTTATTAGAACAGCTTTTATTAATATATAAATTATATTGTACTTTTTTCCTTTCATATGGACTTCTTAAAAGTGGCAGTTTTATAATGCTTTGCCTTTACTGAATCTTAAGTACTTGTCATCCACTTCTAGAGTGTGATGAATATAGCTTCACTGTAGCCTGAAGTATATGTAAGTATGCTCTAAGTGGATATGACAATCTCTAAATATTCAGAAAGAAACTTTATTATAAAACTTTACAGGAAAAAAAATGTTAAGACGACAATGCTGTGATTATAAAGCCAAGTGCTTGAAAGTAAAGACACTCCAGTGTGCAACAGGATGTATCCCACTTTCTGCTGTTAGCCTCATATTAAGCAATTGAGTAGTTGCCTTTTCTAACAGTGAGCAGTGATATTATGATCTATTGCTTCAGCAGTCTCTGGAAATGAAAATAATTAGTAATAATCAGAACACAGTTCAGTCATGTACACTGCTAATATTCATTGTAGAAATTTAGCCAATTTTTCAACAAAAGTGACAATGGTTTTGCACCTGAATTAGGTACCATTTTCGCCACAAGAAAGAAAATAGATACAGGTAATGAGTATTCAGTAATTAGGAGACTATCCTTGTTCATGAGTGACATCTGAATGTGGATTTGAGGCTTTGTACCAGGAGCAAGGAAAGACACCAGGAAAAAACCTGTTCACAAAGTGTTTCCTTCTAGTGACTAACAAAAAATCAGTGTTGTGTTCTGTCACACTTGAGCCCGGGGACGGAAAGAAATGCGGCATGAATTTCAGACAAAAGAAACCCTTTATTAAGAAAATCTTGCCCTTTTTATAACTGGGATCGCTAGAGCAGGACATAATCATTGGTTCTTGGGTGAACATTTCTTAGCATCATTGGTTACAGAATAACGAGTTGGAATAACAAAATGTACAAAACACCACTTGTGAGATAGGTTTTACAAAACACCCAGGATGTTTACAGAAACTTCTCCTGGTTCTCAGCCCCACCCATGAGAAAGCAACTTCTCTTGAACAGGGCTGAGAGCTGGAAAATTTCTCTCTGACCAAAATTGTCAGTGTCCACAATGTTCAGGACCTTGAGAGACTTCAAAAATTCTCATGGATATGGCTTTTTCATATTTTATCTCTACATCTAACTATTTAGATACCCTTTTCATCTTCAGAAGCATTAAATCATTAGGAGCTTGCTTGCCTAGGACCTGGCACTAAAATTCTTCAGAAACAGTAAATGTGGCAATAATTGTCACTGTAACTTCCTGAATAAAAGACTGTAAGTCCATGAGAAGATAGGATTTCCAAGTTACCTGCTGGCTACTCAGACACTGTGAGCATGTCGAAGAGATGTAAACCCAGTCATGTAAGCCCAGCCAGGTTAAGCACTGGGGAAGGAGTCTAGATGGGACATATTTCTGGTGAGGCTGTTAAACAAGAAATGCTAGATGTGGCCTGAAGTTGTGTTTATTGTGCTATAAATCCTGTTTCTTCACACCTTGCCTGGATTAGAGCTTGACCATAATGGAAGACTTGAGATTTCTCCTTTCTGCTACTTTCTACTAATATGTGTATCATATTTTAATCATATGACTGCTAAAGCTACTCTGAAAAGTCTTGATTATAAGACAAAGAAGATATGGACAAGTAATCAATTTCTTCTTAATGACTCTGTGTGGTAAATGACAGCTATTTAAAGTGTTACCTGTAAATAAATGTGCAGAAATAAGTAGGAGATTTAGGATTTAGGATTTTTATAGGTAAAAACATAGAAAGGACTTACCCTGAAAAACAAAGAAACAGGGTTTTATTTTGTGATAAATGTGGTAAAAGAAATTATTTAGACTGGGAGAGGGTGCTTTCTAATGAAGCCTCATTAGCAGTGTATTATATAGCCATATTGAGATTGAGGATCCAGTCCTATGAGTGGCTGAGCAGTGATAATTAATCTGCATTTTCTCTGGCTCAGGCCAATTGTTTTCTTAGGTGGTAATTAATGAAAAATCTATTTAGGAATCAGGAGCTTTTAATATAACCATGAGTAGGTATTCCACCTTCGGGGGTAGCACAGATGACTAAAAGTATTTTGCTTTAACAGACAGCATCTAGTCTGAATAAGAACATTTCAAATGGAGTAATGTTTTAGCCTATGCATTTAGAGTGCTCCTTGCACTTTCATAGGATGCCAGACAAGTACAATGTTTCCAGTGACATCAATCAGTTTTGGATTAGGACTATTGGATCAGCAGTTACTCTCTTTATCTGGGCTCAGGGCGTGAAATGATGGTTGAACATAGCAAAACATTTTAATTGCTGAAAGGCTCAATGCATGCTTAGCATTAGTCACATAAAATTTACATGGGAAAATTTTTGGGTTTTTGTGGCAGGATCATTTCCTGAAGCATGGTTTTCTTTGTCTCCTGGAATATACTAACATTATCCAGTTAATTTTTGTCATTAAACCCTGGAGCATTTTCTAAAAGGAAAAAATTATAATGCTATTCCTTATGCAGAATTGAAAATTTGCAAACCTAAGATTAGGTAGAGCACATTAGCATATGCACAAGTACTTAATTACATTAGTGATGCAAATGTTTTTCAATATTGTGGTTTTGTAAACAAAATAATCTTGTTATTATAGAGAATTCGTGATAACTGCAATGTGAAGGAGGCTCAGAGTCTGTGAGAACTGAAACACACTAACTACCATGTTTAGTGCCTAAACAAAGGTTTCTTTAAAATCCATTGTATGCCCAAAACAGTGTTGAAGAAAAATCACTGTTTATTTTTGCATGGTGAATTTTGTAAAAATTCTGTTTTATTTTATTCTTGTTCTGTATGGATTACTTCAACTTTAGTTGGATAATTACTTCAACAATAATATTTTCAACTGTAGCAATTTTTTCCTAGCTAAGCTGCAGGATATTCTAAATCCCGAACAATCAAAACCACGTGTAAGTAAAGGAATAATTTCACACCTTCAACACTATAACTTGGGATATGTATTCATACATTTATTTAGCAAAATATTAGAAAATATATTACATGGCATGAAATATGTTGCAATGAATAGCTAGGATTCTTAGAAAACAGGGGATCATTTCACATTTACACCTGGCAGATCATAGGCTGCATCTTGAAAATTGGTGCATACCTGTCTAAAATCTTAATATTATTTTCTATCAGTCTGAAGGTGTTTACTAAGTTTCTTATCTTAACATTAAAGTGTTGATTATAATTTTTTATTAATAACAATTTTTTTCCTTTTCTTTCTTTGACCATGTTTCTTGAAAATCTTCATATTTTCATTGGGTTCCATGGGAATCTGAGTTAAACAAAGGTAACAGATTTAACTGTCAAATACTTTTATTGCTCAAATACAAGTATTTTTTGCTTGCTCAAATAGAAGTATTTTTGCTTGATTATCAAATAAGAGAATCTGAATGTAATTCTTCTTTGATGACCTTTATAGCTCAGCATGGTGTTTGCCAGAGGCATCCATCCCAGTTTCACAGCTATCAATACCCTTTTGTCAGGGCACAGCGAGGGCCGGATGCTCCCTGAGG
The DNA here is from genome assembly GCA_013396875.1 of Vireo altiloquus. Taxonomy (NCBI): domain Eukaryota; kingdom Metazoa; phylum Chordata; class Aves; order Passeriformes; family Vireonidae; genus Vireo; species Vireo altiloquus. Next base: position 267,168 of record VZRF01012840.1, on the reverse strand, counting down.
GGCAGGGAGCCAGGAGCAAGTCATGATGTGAGAGGCATTTATGCTGTGGAACATGTAAGACTATGGGGAAAATAATTTAAAATTATTTAGTTTGCAAAACCATGTTAATGGAAATTGGAATGCACTAAGATACTTAGCTGCTTCTGTAAGCCTCATTCCACTTCCCTGTGTGAACAAGTTGTGCATGGAAGAAAGACAAAGTATTATGTAAAAATAATGTAAAATTGATTAAACCATCATTAGATTTTCACATAAAGAAGCAGAAAGTGCGCATTTAGCACTTCTTAAACACGAAACTGTGATTTTGAAAACTAACCCTCTGTTGTTTACAGCAGAATTTAAGTGTTATTTTTCAGTTTTCTAAAAGGAAAGACTTCAAAGCACTCCACAATCCTATTTTTCCTCATTTGGCTGTGAGCTTGAAAGCTGTGACCCATGTGGGCTGAGTTTCAACATTTCAACCATGTGCCAAGGGAAAGTTAGCATTTCACAGTGCTTTTGTAAGAAATATGTTAGGATGTCCAGAACCTTAATAGGCACCTTTTATCACTGCAAATCTGAAAAAAATGAAATTTTTCTGTAAGGATAACAAACCTGGCTTTGTGTCCAGAAACACTGTACAACCTCCAGCAGCTCATGGCATCTCTGGTATAGCATATCATGAGGGGACCAGTTCTGCAACATTTTTATGAGCTATCCAGCCATTGCAGGCCAAACCCTGATATTAACCATGTTCAATAAATAAATAAATAAACCCAGCTAAAGGTTCATGTTATATCAACGCAATCTCTTTTTTTTTTTTAAGGATTTTCTCTTTGCTTTTTTGATTTTTGCATGTTGCTTCAAAGGAGGTAGAAGACATAAAAAGGGCATAGAATACTTTATAATGGGAAAAGATAAAAAAGCTGCTCTCACTACAAGTTTCCTTATATGTTGGTACATGTAGCTGGAGATGCATCTATATAATCTATATCTATATCTGTATCTGTATATCTGTGTCTATGCCTATCTATCTATAACTATGTCTATATCTATATATCTATATCTATATCTATATCTATATCTATCTATATGTAGACATACATATATGAACACATGCAGTGCCAGATCCTCAGCAGATGAAAACCACAATTATACCAACCTGATTTGTCACAGGATGAGTATGTGTCTGGTAATGACATATACAGTGTTACAAGTATAAATAATAAAAGTTAAACAATACTCTTCCATTTCTGTATTAAAATGTAAATATAAAAACACATCTGTACATACATGCAGACATATGTAAGTATGTATATAAACAAATATTCAAGAGACTTTGCTGCTGCCTGTCTGTCCATTTATCTATGTAATTTCAAACAATTCTGTAATACTGTGATGCTTTACTACCATGAAACTCATTTCATATTCCATCAGTCCCTATGAAAATGATGAAGTGAGATCATTTACCCTGTTCTTGTTAATGGGCTGGGCTTTTTATTCTTACTACAACAAAATGAGGGAATGGCTTGGCAAATTCATATCCATTAAAACAACAGATGTACCACAGTGATATTAGTCAGATCATGTTTAATATCTGTGCTAATAAAGAAAAGTATTCTGTCTTTTGACAAAGTCTGAAATTAGAAAAGTTGGCATATTTTCTTTCCCTTCTGCAAAGGCTCATGTTCTGACTCAAAGTATGCCTGACCTCCAAATTTCATATCTTTTTGTGAATACTGCAAAATTCAAGAATGCTTAGGCACATATGACTTTATTTGTGTAAATCTGAAGATACCTGCTTTTAGCATGAGGTTGTCATTTCTTTGTATTTATATAACAATTTTCAGGCATCCAAATATTTTGAAGCCTTCTGCAAAATTTAATACTTACAACAACCTGGAGAAGTAGTCATGGGAGACAAAAGAATTTTTTCACATGAATTGAAATGCAGCTGTCCTTGGACTGGCATGTAGCAGCTGTTTGACAGGAGGTGGAAGCACACATTAAGGCTGGAAATGAGCTAAAATCAAGAGTAAACTTCTGCAATAAAAGTAGAGAATTGAAGGTTAGTTGAAGGTGGACATTAGGTTGAAACCTCTATTGACTGTATCATGATTTCATATGTGTGGCTTATGATAACTGTATTTTGTTGTAGATTGATTAGAAATATAGACAGCTAATAGATGCCTTCTATTTACTTAGATGAACATATAATTAATTAAATTAATCAAATGCGAATGAAATTGCATTTCGATAAAAATTGTGCACTTAATAGGTACTTCTGATTTCCCTAATGTAAGATAGGAATCACAAATCACAAAAAATCTCTTTCACTAGTTTTGCAAAAGTCTCTTAAGGATGTATGGAGGAGCATAACCAATATGTATTCAAAATAAAGCTGTCATCTTTGTGCTCAAGTAATAAGATGTAAATAAAAAAATAAAAATAAGGTGATTTCCTATCATAAGATCACTATTGGTAGAGGTATCTTAAACATTTTGGAGACCTTGTTTGCAGCAGTGATTGGGGATCTTTGGGCAGGTAAATGGATTCACAGAGCAATTCTGCTTAGTATGCAATTTGGAATGATGACCATGTGTCTTGGAGTTATCAGAGTTACCTCTCTGTGTAGAATAGTCCCTTTCCAGAGTTTCTGGCAGCGAAATATGGCTTGTCATTATGAAAACACAGTCAAGAACCACACTTTTCTCAGGGTTAGAGACTCCTCTCCCATAGCACTGGGGAACCTTTCGGAGGTTTAGAACAGATCCAGGTCCATAACCTGCACCTTTGGATGACTTTTCCTGGGAGGTGGCTTTATTAAGGCATCCACTGTAGTTCATTTTCATTAGTGCCATATTAAAGGCTTAGAAGCCAAAACAAACTCTGTAACAATGGAGCAATAACTCTCCATTTTCTGCTGTTGCAGTTCATGCAATATTAATATATTAAATGTAATTTCTTCAAATGACTTGTGATAAAGGGAGTAGTGATACTCCCCTGGGTTAGTTTCTTTGTTTAAAGAGACGTGCTACTGCAGAGCTTTAGTGGCAATAGTATTTTGACAAACTTCTATAAAACAAGAAAAATTCCTGCTTTCCAGTATTAATCCATCAGGAAGCTGTTAGGGATTCATCTTGTCTGAAATATTCATAGGCAGCAAAATGTCCTGAATGCCCTACAGAATTTGTGCAGAGTCAGGCAGGTGATTGATAGTGAAGTTCTGTTCTGAGTCACTCACAGTATGTAACTCTATTTGTCTTGCCAAACACTAAAGAGCAACGAACTAATAAAATGTAAAGGTAGTGGTGCTCATATTTTCCCCAATTTAAGAAAGAACCTGGTGTCTCCACTTTGCTGAACATCACTGAAACTCATTTCCATTAAATCAAAGGAGAGAGGCATGGTGTTCCTAGCAGGGCACTTAGAAGATGAATTAGGCAGGTGTCATTTATTGTGTCATATATATTTGTGTATATGTTTTAAAAAAAAATCCTCCACAATTTTACATTGTTAACATCTGAGATAAATCAATGGATATGTCTCTCAATTTACAATGACATTGAAAAATATTGAAAACCCTACTATTACATCCTTGAGCAAAAAACCCCAGCAATCTCAATGCCTCACTGAAATATCTTTAAGTCTTTTTTTTTTTTTTTTAATGCCATGTGGCTTTTTGGGGTTTGGGGTTTTCTTCAAGAAAGTCCTCATCCTATTTGCATGTCACATCATTAGTGCAGTTTATTCCTTTCCTGTTCTACAAACCTCTAGGGAAAGATAAAGAGAAATATAAATTAAAGATGAACTGGCAGTTTAAACTCTGGCTTTCATTGTTTTTCTCATTTTGAGCAAGGCTATAAAAATAGTTGGGCATTTTATATAGCATTTATTTTTGATTTGGCTGGTGTCTAGGTAGCTGCTTTCTCAGTGAGCCTCAACTGATAACATGCAACAGTCTTTCTTTCTTCTGAGTCCCATGGCATCACTGTGAAAACATGTTTTGACAGAACTCATCCAATGTCCTACTGCCTGGGTGCTGCTGGGAGTAAAATTCAGCTGTACCCAGAGGTGATGTACATTTTCTCTCCTTTCACAGCCGGACACACTCAGCACTACACTGACTGGGAAGAAACCCATTAATCATGATATAATATAGGTGTCCCATGCATCATCCTTTGCATCCATCAAAGGTATCACAGCTGAATTGTTGAACTGTTGCCCCATTTCACCAAACCGAGAAATTAATTAAACACTAGTGAAAGGTCCTCACTGTCTTCCACAGCAATTCACAGCATTCCTCTGGAAAGTGGGCTGGGTAACACGTTGCTTTCCCTAGTACTTTAACAAGGTACCCAGTGACCCAGGGATTTGTGCTGAATATTACTGTGCAGAGTCCACAGTAGGGGAAAAAATGTTTCCTGATTCTGCAGGAAATTCTAGCAGTCTGCATGTCATGGATGAAATCTGGGAGATCCAGAGCTCAAACTGATTGAAACTGGTGACCTTGTCAGTAGGAACATTATGTATTTCTTCATTTCAAATGTGTCCCACCTTTTCTAAGCATGGGTGCTCTAGGATGTGGGGAAGAAAATATGCATGCTCAGGATCTTGTTTTTAAACTAACTCAGTAAATTCAGCTTTTTCACCTCTTCAGAGGGCAGCAAATTCTCTGAAAGCTTGCAGGATTTCCTATCTTGCTCCTAGGACTTGTCATCTTCAGTTTCCTACCTCACAGGGTAGCCATGTAGTGCAACTGCAACCTCATTTTTTCGAGCCTGGAAAATGCCACCATACGGATACAAAGTAGGCATTAAAAAAGTGCTTGCACTTGAAAATTGATCATGTAATGAAGACAAATCGAGCTATATACTCAGTTTTGATGGAAGAAAATGAAAAGTAGAGAAAAATCACAAGAAGCAGCATGGGGCTTACCCACGCTTTACAGAGGGAAAGTCAGATTAGAGACAGGAATTGAAAAGGAAGAATTAAGGCCAGGGGACTGCAGAACAACACAGAACACAACTCTCTCAATTAAACAACTATTTATTACTCAGCAGCACCTTTCTGTTGCTCTACAATATTTGTGCTTAGATAATGTTCATCAGTTAGCTTGTTTATTGAATAATAACCTTGGGGTTTTTTTAAAAAATATTTCACTTGGATTTTTTTCCCATTTGCCTACTTTTGCCTGTCAAATTAAATGGGTGGAAAAGAGCATGAGGCTTTCTACTTTTATATAGAACAATTTTATCTGATGGTAAAATTATGCCCGACACAAAATTGCTCATAGAATTACCCCAAATTACAGACCAATTTGCCCTCTCAAATGTAGTTGAGAGGAACCCACAAATACACTATAAATTCAGAAACACGTCCACATGTAAGCCTGGTTTTTTGCATCCTTATTCCTCTAAGCCTTATTGAAATCAGTAATGCAAACATCCTCTTCCAATCAGCAGCAAAGACAATTGAAAAAATTACAAAAACAATAAACTGCAAAAGAAGGTTTAGTGCCTTCTGGCAAGATATTAATGGCACTGATTATACTCATGTCTCAATAAAGAATCAGCGGCCAGATTCTCAGCTGACAAAAGTGGTGTCAGCAGAACTGTGCTGCTTTAATATCCCATGTGAAGATCACACTTTATTTAGGGAAAGCCACGTTGCATCCTTAGTTCCAGAATCTAATTATGTGGAAATATGGGGGAAAATCAGAAAAGTGTGTTAGTTAATAGGTCCGTGTCTGAGCAGATGAAGTGTTTATTGTCTACTCTAACCTGCACCGTAGTCAAACAGAAGGATACCTGTGGAATGTACTGTTGGCCAAAAATTATTAAGCTGCTTCTCCGCTTAAAATTTGAAAGTAGAAAGAGGGATAAAACTCACGCATTGCCTGGGTTCTGGGTTCCTCATGAAGCCCATGCAACCTTCGCTCTGTGATCAGGCTGATGGATGAAACTTTGGTTTATTCCAGTGTGACTGATACTTCTGTGTGAGAAGGTCAACAGAGGGATATAGTCTGTGATTTCTGTGCTCTGGGCAAGTGTAAAAGAAAGCAGAGTAAATGCCTTCTGAAGCCATTTTTGTGGGCAAAACTGAATGGCAAAAAAGGTTAATTATGTACACTGTCTGCCAACAGTGTAAGAACAGCATGTGTTCAGGATGGGAGTCAGATTCCTGCTGAGGAATATGATCAAGATAAAACAAATGCCAAGAGACTGATAGAACAATGCAAACGACAATACTTGCCTAGCTTGGTAAAGCAGATGGAGCAGAAACACTAATAAAGTGAGGTCACTCTACGAGGATGTCACCGTATGGAGGCAAGACTATTAAAAATAACAAAACTTGATAAAGGACAAAAATAGAATTATCACATGAATAGAACACACATTTACACAGAATGCTGACAGATAGATAGATAGATAGATAGATAGATAGATAGATAGATAGATAGATAGATAGATGGTGGAGTATTTTGGTGAGTGCTGTAATGAAGAACTCAGTAAGGGTGAACAACCATTTGTTGAAGTCTGTGTTGAGTAACCGTATTTTGACAAATTCCAAGAGGCATCAGAGGCATTCAAACAACAAAGCTTCTGGTATCAATCCACTGAATTCCATCAAAGTATTAAACACACAAAGGGAGAATTCAAACAAACTCTCTACGCATTGATTTTATATCTTTTGGAGGTTTGAGAATAAACCAGAGGACTTTTCAAAAAGAAGTGGCTATATACTCAGTTTTAAAAAAAGTGAAGATAAAAGGGAAGAAGTGGGAAGATATTCCGTTCCTGTTTATGCTCAATAACAGCCATTCTATGAGGTTCTTTTAAATTAAGTGGTTCATCCTAAAAAGGCAACATGTCATATCACTGTAAAATTAATCTGAATTCCAGCAGAAGATGTTCAAATTCAGGAACTACTTGAGAACAGTAAATATAACCAGAATATGCACTTTATTATATCATTTTCTGAAACAGGTGGTAAGGTTCCATGCAGTGACTTGTATTGTACAAAAAAATAATTTAGAAGCATGTAATAAAGTGATTAAATTCCCAGGGTTGTGTATTTTTGGCTCAAAAAAAAAGGCTGCAAAAGCAAGGAAAAACATTTTTGTTTTCTTTGATCACTGGTTGCCAAATTATGGACAAGCCTAAATATACGATCATACCCCCCATTTTCAAGACTGAGATAGTTTGCTATGAATTAATATTAATGACTTATAAAAATTGGCAAGGAAGGAAGTTTAAGCATGGAAAAAGACCTAGACATTTTCTCATTCTCTGCCTGTGGAGAATTATAGTTCTATTTAAATAATAAGAAAAACACTCTTTCAATTGTGCTAGGCCAGCTATTTCATATGAACAGGACTTGGTCATTTTGAGAAGGAAAATAAATACAGGGAAGTACATGGAAAGAAATAAGGGACTTGATTTTTTTTGTCTCCTTAATCAATATGGGGAGAAAAAGTTCTCATAAGAGATGATAGGAAATCTATGCAAATCCACACATAGCTGAAAAAGCAGAACACGGCTTAGCTGGAATATTGAAGAGAGTTTAGATAAGTGCCTTTAGATAGGGTCTTATAATGGAAATTGAACCCATTGTTCATTGAAGAGAAGGATGGAGAACAGGACAATATCTAAAAGCAGTGAATGTGAATGACCAACAATAAGAAAGGTCAGGCTGATGAAGGAGGGGGCTGCAGCAAATGCCCAGATTCATATGAGGAGTCTTCTCTACTAAGGAAGCTTCCTTGAGACAGGAAATGAATGTGAGTGGAGCGGCCAAACACAGAAAAGCTGATCTTAGCAAAAATCTACACAGTGACTTAAATACTGCTAGGTGCTTAACAAAATATCCATGATGTTTTATCCTCAAATGTTATTTCTAAGTTCTTTTTTGGTACTGTCTAATCAACCAATACTGATGCATGTATCCTTGAGCAATATTTTGCCTTTATTCTATCACCCTAACCATCATCACCCCCATTCCCTGCCTCTGCTACAATACGTTTTTCACTGCAGACCTGCATATCACACATATACTTTTGTAGACCTTATTGTCCCTTATGTTTAAAAGGAAAATGTAATCTCTCATTGCTCTTTTTGAACAGCTGCTTCTCTATTCTGACAATGGCTGATACAGAACAAAGATTCTCTTCTCACAGAGCTTTTTTCTGCTTACCACATTATCCACATCTTCCCTGTTTTTCACCTTCGGTATTTTAAAAGGCAGAAGCGGAACTGGGTTTGATACATTTCATTTCATCTGAGAAGGAAAAAAAAAGAAATAGAAAGTTGAAAGCTTAAAGATGGACAAAGGGTTATGGGAATCTGTGACTTCTCCTGCAGCTTTGTCTTTTGTAAGGCTTTCCTCCAATATTAAGGGCTGTTCATTCAGTAAAATGTATAGTAGAAAAAAATACTGAAAAATGTCCTTTGCTACATTTAAGAAATACTATAGCTCTACAACGTGCTATCATTTTATCTATATACAGGACTATTTTGACTACTTTGATATATGAAATTTGACAAATCGTTATATTTATAACACTGTATACAAATGGGTTACAGAGTATAATGTAAAAAAAGAAATACACTCACTTCCAGATACAGGGTCTTCTTCTCCCACTTAAAAGTTGCTGCCTTTCTTAACCCTGTGGAGCAATTTACTTTGAAATTGTAACAAATAGAAATAAAACTTTTTCTTATCCTGATAACTTGAATTTTGTGCTTGGTATCTGCCAAGTCCCTTTCCAACAGTTTTTCTTGATGTTATTCTGCCTTCAAATACAGAGATTGTTACAATTTTGCTCTGACTTACAAGAGTTTAGGAATGTGCTTTCCCTTCCTTCCCAGGGGGCATTGTTAACGTTTAGCAACTCTATTGTCTGGTGCAGCAGAAGGAAGCTTACCACTTTGATGTGGATTCCTATTAAAGCAGTGCAGAGTATTAAACTAGTGATCCAGAGCTGCAGAGAGTTGAAAACAAACTGCTGTTTCAGAGAGCATTCATGAATTTATCTTCAGGAAAAAAAATACCCAAAAAACCAACCCATGGCCAAAGCAAAAGGTGGCAGTATTAAATTTTACATTTTGATGGGTCTCCTAACAATTAGTGGTATGTATGGCAGCATTACTGAGTACATGTTGTCCTTATAATTAAACTGTGATTCTTCTGGTGAAAAAAATCTTACTTTCTTAAAATTCACCAAAATTATCTATTTCAGTTTAAATTTGAAAGAGAAAGATAACAAGTTAATGGGAACTACAATAACACTTTGGTTGAGACATAATTAGTGGGAGCCATCCGACATTTCATTTTGCATGTAATTAATCTTTTCTGACTGAAATTGTTTTAGAAAATCACATTTCACAATTTTCCACTTGTGTTTGGCAGCTGAATCCAAATTCTCTGGGATGAAACTGGTTTCTCTGGTTTACTCTCATGTGTGGATGAAAAGTTAAATCACACCCAATTACCACCTACTTTGGCACAGTTGTATATGAAAAGAAAGACCAGAATTAGCATTACTACAAACTAGGAATTAAATTAATTATTTCTATAAAGATACATCTTGGCACAATCATTTTATTATGCATTGCTTGGACTCAGTAGTAAAGCTTAAATTCTGATGATGCATACACTGCAGCCAGAAAAACCCACAACTAAATAAATTTCTATATAGAGTGTAGGAACCTGCTTCTGAAAACGTTCACTGGAAATATGCAGATGTTAGATATGAAATCTGTCTGAATTATCAGGCTGGGGGAGGCCAGGCACTAGTGGTGTACCACAGGGATTGGTACTGGGACCAGTGCTGTGTGACATCTTCATCAGCAATATGGAAGATGGGACAGTGTGAACCCTCAGAAAATATACAAACCAAATTTGGAATGATACAGCAGAGAGTTGTGCTGTGATCTGGAGGGACCTCAACAGGTTGGAGAACTGGGCTGACAGGATCCTTTTGAAGTTCAACAGAGAGAAATGCAAATTTCCGCATCTGTGGTAGAATGTGTACCATTGTGTATTGGGGCCACCAGCTTGAAAGCAGGTCTGCAGAGAAGGAATATGGGATCATGGTGGACAACAAGCTGTCTGTGAGCCAGCACTGCATACTCATGGCAAAGAAAACCAGCAGCATCCTGGCCTGCATTAGTAGGAGTGTTGCCAGCTGGTCAACAGAGGTGGTGATCCTTTCCCTCTACTCAGCACTGGTGAGGAAACACACCAAGCTCTGGTTCCTGTTCTGGTCTCCTTAGTACAAGAGAGACATGGATATGCTGGAGGGAATCCAGTGAAGTGCCACAAAGATGGTGACAGGACTGGAGCATCTCTACTGTAAGGAAAGGCTGAGGGAGCAGGAACTCTTTAGCCTAGAGAAGGGAAGGCTCAAGGATATCATCAATGTGCAAAATAACTGATATAAAACAGTGTAGAAGAGGAAGCCAGGCTCTTCTCAGCTGCACTCAGCAACAGGACAAGAAACAACGGACAAAATTAAGGAACATGAAATTCCATGGGAACACAAGAAATAGCTTTTATTGTGAGTCTGTCTGGTCAAACACTGGAACTGTTTGCCCAGACACCATGTGGAGACAGTCAGAAGCTGCCTGGACATGGGACTGGGTTACCTTCTCTTCTTAACTCTGCTTAAGAGGGGGGTTGAACTAGATGATCCCAGGAGGTCTGGGAGATTCCCTGTGATTTGATGGCTTATTAAGGATTTTGGATTGCACCATTCAATCAGAGCTTTGGATCACTAACAACATTTGCTTCAAAGCTCAATTTCTTGTTGTTAATACTTCTGGACACCTTTCTCAAAATCTCAGTTGATGTACTATAGGTTTTACCAGACAGTTCAATGGAGCCCACTGTTAGAGTCTCAAAATCAAAGCAAACAACAGATCTCTGAAACCATGTCTCATGACAGGGGCAACAGACATTAGTTTTCTGAATGAATATAGCACAGAGCTGACCTAGTGCTGGTTTATGCCCCTACCCATAGGCGCAAACCCTGTGAACAAGCTGCAGATATGATATTCCTGGCTGAGAAATTAACAACTGAAATGAACACCAGAGATGATATCCCATCTTTTGGCTGCTTAAATACATCTTTTAGTACGGTAGTGAGCCTGTTAGCAGTGCTGCATGCTAATTTTTTGGGTCTTGGGATAAACTGGAGATACATTTAGGAGGGCAGCTTGAGCAGGACACTAAAATATAATCTCTTCTGCAGGAGCCATTGCTTGGATGATGTTATGAAGATGTCAATGCCTTCCTCTTCTTGTGATTTTTACCTACTGACATAAATGCCAAAGATGTTATAGACAACTAGAGAAAACTAAGAAAGATTTTAGGAGCAGTAGTTGCCAGAAGGTCAGTTTGCATTTTGTGGAGAGTGTGAAATATTCTATAAGAGTATAAGCAATTCAAAACACAAGCTTTGGGGTCCAGGAATATTCATAATATTTTCTTCAGAAGCTGAATGCATAAGCAATACTTTTATGAAAGGAATTAAATACACGTGAGAGGGACCAACATGTATATGCCTCAACATGTTTCACAAATGAGATAAAGAAAATTCCTATAAAAACTGTGTTGCCCTGTCCCCAGAGAGGCTTTGCAGCCTGTCAGGGCAGAGAGGACTTCCATGATTGGACTGCAGGCAGCTCCCCACCCCCACTCACACACACAGGCTTGCTGGCGAGGGCAGGTACCTGGATGCCCACGGAAAATGCCTGCCAAAAGTGGGCCTGTGAAACTGAGTTGGGGGAGGAGTTTGGAGGCACATGAAAAGCAGCTAGTCACAGCACCACATGATCTTTTTGCTTTACGTTGCTTGGAGGGTCAGCTTGGCCCCTTCCCCTCCCCGCTTCATTGTGGTCCTGCCTTCCTGCCTGTGCCTGCTTTGCCTGTTCCTGCCACCTAGCTTGTCACCATCAAGATCTCCACCGCCACTCATACCCAGCCATGTTCCCCGAGCTGCAGCCACTGCTGCCCACTGCCACCCCAACTCTGAAGGCTTGGAACCGCCCCAGGAGCATGCCTGTACCCACAGCAGCCTGTTCTCTGCTGCCAGAAGGGACACACAGACCACTGATATCTGAAAATCGTACCCAGCCTGCCATGGGAGCTATGGAGCACATGACGCTGGCAGAGCGCTCAGAATTCCTTGTGGTAATGCTGTCCCTGCCTTCTGTTTCTGTCCCCCTCTGCCCTCTTTTCTATGCCCCTTTTATTTCAATAAACAGTTTTCAGATATAATATTGCCGTGTTTTGTGTTTAATTTTTCATCAGAAAAGCTATCAAAAGAAGCCTTCCCGGCTTCCCTCTTTATAGTGGAATGGGACAACACGATTTCAGCTACAAGTATTCCAGACCAGCTCCCAATGCCATTTTGTGCATCTGAGAACTTAGACTGCAGTGCAACGAGTGATATCAAACTCTGATTGTTAAAAAAAATCTTACTAGTTAAGATTTTTGTTATCTCTTTATACAGATAAATTTCAATCTGCTCATAAACTGTTTGCTTGCTATCAATAGCATTCCTGTAGTGTGGAGTGTCCTTTAAAAGAGGGAGTTTTGATTTTGCTTCTTGGTATCAGCTCTGCTACAGGAAGGAAATTATGTTCTTAAGATGTTTTACTAGAGATGAATTTGAAGTTTGGCATGAGTTGAAGTGTTTTGTTGAACTGAACACTGTGAGTGTAATCTTCATAAATTGCTTGCATTAATCAAAAAGTGCTAATTAGTAGCTAAGCTTCATTTTTGGAAAAGACTGCATTTATTTATTAAGTTAAATAAAAAACCTCTTCCCTCTGAGTGGCCCATGTAAGGAAGGTGGCAGATTACAGCCCAAATATTGAGGGGAGCTAAAAGCTTCTTAATAACTCTTTCCAACAAGTACATCTTGTGGAGCTGCCTAATGTACAATTGTGTGTTGAGTGCTGGATATCTGTGGAGAAGCAGAACAAAACAGCTTTTGAACCAGCAGCGTAACTGTTGAACTTCATGGAGCATTGTTTCTTCTTTTTTCTTTTTTCACACTGTGGGGCTATAGCTGAGTGCCTCAAGCCTTATGCATCATGATTAAATGGATCATATCCATCCCAGTCGATGGCCAAAACCTGGTTGTCTGTGACCACTGGAAAGAACAGACTTTATTTGGCTTGTGTCTGTGGGCATGCAAGCTCCATGGAAGCAGATATCCTCATGTTCTGCTAGGCTGAGACAATGGTATGAGTGTCAGCTGCTCTTTCATGCATAAAACAGCCCTGCATACACCGAGCATCAAAAGGCTAAAGGTAGATGACTGACAACGAACTGTAACCATGGAGATGTCTACCAGTTTTTAAAAGAAAAAAAAAAGAAAAAAAAAAAAGAAAGTATTTCTCTTTTAGGAGAATTTCTGCAGTGACCGTCTACTGGAATCCGTCTAATCCATCTTCCCCTCCTGTGCATGTGTGTGTTTGAATATTCTCCATACAGGGTGCAAGAGCAGCTTGCATACACAGTCCCCGAGCCCTTGTTTAGCTGAGCCCTTGTCAGCGTGGCTGACTTCCACAGTATGGCTGATGAAGAACAGGAACATGGATAGATCCATATGTGAATGATGACATGATATAATTGTGCCAGAAACATGGGATTTCATCTGAGGAGTGGGTTTATTCCTGCTTTGTCAGTAATCCCAACCTCCTCATCCCCTCTTTACATAAATCCAAGTAGTTGCAGATTCACTGTGATTGATGAGCTTTGTCAGGGGACATCTGGGAATTGGAGAGAGGCTACATTACTGTAATAAGGATTTAGGTATTGTCATGACAGACACCTTCAGCCCACCCCAGGAAAACTGTGTCTGAAGAAGAATGAAATATTATTTAATTTTCATTGCAACAGGAGGTACCTCTCTACTTGTCCATCTGCCTGCAGGTTGCTCTTACCTTGTCCTGGTGAACAGTGAGACAAACTCTTCCTGTATCCAATACTTGAATTCTCACATCTACCCTCTCTATCCTCCAGTGCAAAAATACTCATATTCCCCTTTTACAGATATGAAAGCTGCCCTTCACACTGGAAAGCAAAATTTGCAGTGAGGAATTTATTTTTGCACAATTTAATCTCTTCAGGGAGTCCAGCGTTTATGATCTAAGCTGAGTAGTCCACTCAGATAAGTACTGATCTAGAAATATTTGTAATGAAATGAGTGGAGGAGAAATAGAATTTCCGTCCGCATTGTTCATGACATTGCCACTCAAACAATTATTGAACTGTTCAACTTGAGACTTACCAACAGATTTAATAGGAAAAACTCTCTTGGAAATTTTATGAGATCTTTATTCTTCCTGCCAGAATGTGAATATTGAGTACATAAAATTAATCTTCCGCCTGTAGTTTTAGATAACTTTAAGTTTTATTTTTTTCCTTTTAGAACTCTTTGAGATGTAAATTTATTTCCTATCATCAAACTTCTACTGTCTTTGATAGTAGTTTTCCCAAAATAAAACTATATTTCCCCATTGACCTTGACCAACACAAATTTTCATGAGAAACAGTTGAGGATGTTCTTTTAATGCAAAAAAAAATGTGAGCAGGACAGCATTTGAATATTTGACATCTGAAACAGTTTTATAAATAGCAAGCAGAATCACTTGAAAAGAAAAAAATAGTATTTCAAAACCAATGATGATGATAAAGGAGATACAGTTTTAATAATGAGGTTAAAAGTTATTTGTTTTATTTATGCTCCTTTAAGTTCAGGCAGTTCAGTTAAAACATTCTAAACAGTGATATAGCAATAATTTAACAATGCAAAGATGTTTGTTTTACTTTGCTTATGTATTTTTCATAAAGACTGATTTTTTTTTTTACATCAGTGAGTGATCATTTTCTGGTTTATTTAGTGCACTTTTCTGCTTAGTATGTTTAGAAGATGGGTTTTAAAACAGTGTAAAATTTAAGTGAGACTAGGTGAGCCTTCAGCTGCTGTGTACGTCAATGGCTCAAGCAAAACAAAAATTAAAAAATCAAACCACATTTCCAAAGGAATGCCAGAGAGCTTTCTGTGGCAGTTGGCAGATACATAAAGGCATTATTTTGCAGATATTATTGTTGATAGGTTTGATATACGGCATGGTTTGTCTGAGCCAATGGGATATTGTCCTCTTAACAAATCTCATCATGCCAGCAGTGTTGCTTCTATAGGATGGCTTATCAGCTCCAACCAGAGTCTGCTACACTTGCACATGCCTTCATAGCCTGAGAGGAAAATAAATTGTTCCCAAGCAGTTAATAAGAAAGAATTATTGTGAGTGAGATGCATGACATTATGAGAAAGCATGGTGTTTTACTGACTAAATGTTTCTTTGCAACCATCCCCATCTTCCCTCACTTGGCAACATTCCCTCTTCTCCCTCCTCCCTCCTAACAAAAAAAAAAACCTCACCTCAGGTTTAGTGTAAATGAAATGAACATTTCATTTTTGGAACAGAGGCTCTTTAAACACTGTTACTGATGTGCCATTCTATTTCAAGAAGTGTACTTATGACATTTCTCCTCTGCATTTTAATATAGACGTTGGAGAGGGCTGGAGAAATATTCCAATACTGCCACTGTTATGGCAACATGCATCTTCATTTTTGCTATCTATGCAGCTAAAAATGAACATATACAAATATATTACATAGTATGCAAATATTAGATCTGAATACAACTCTCTTTTTTCTGTGTGTTACCAGAGCCACTCCTGCAAAATTAAGGATTTATAGTACTGAATGTAAGCAGTTTATGGGCCAAATACTTCTTACCTTACGCATGTAAGTGGGTCCATTTATATCAATGGAGTCACATAGGTAATAACAATGAGTGACATTTGGTCTTTTAGTGAATTCCTCACAACCATTGTCTGGGAATCGAAAACAAGAGGTCTTTGGTAAACTATAAGTTTATATGGAGGCTAATAAATAGAAAGGGAAATGTAGGCATTGGGAAATGTAGTTCTTGTACAGCTTTATTGTCTTTTATTGTGCTATATACCTAATGTCTTGTTTAGCCAAGCAATTAAGCAGATCTTGCGCTTTATACCCCTGGTCAAATCCCATTTTGGGCAAGGAGAAATGCAAGCTATTTGCTTAAATGTAACTTTATAGAGAGCACATATGGAAATCAGTTGTCATATTTTTAATTTCATTTATAAAATTCTGATTCTTCACGATTCAGCCATCTGCCATTTCTTATCCCAGTGCTGGCTGTCATGCAGGGTATCTTAGAAAGGACTGAGAATTCTTATGCAGAAACCAACATCTGAGGGAATTGTTCAATATTTTATTGCTTTGAAATGGAAAGTGACTGTGAAGATCAAAGTACAAGAGTAAAACACTGATAAATACAACACTATTACAACTCCTAAATGTTCTGGACTTCCTTAGGATCTGTAATCTTGGACCTCAAAACATTTTCAGATTTTATTTAAACCTTTTGACATGCTTGTAGACATAGTTATTTAGGTTTATTTGTAGATAAAATTAGAGGCAAAAATCATCATCTAGTCTGTCATAGGCATGAAATGACACAATTGCTTGAGGTACCAGGGGACTGACTGAGAAAGTATCATATAGTTATGCATATTTTTGAGACCACACGGTTAGCTTTTAAGATACTTGGAAATTGGCCTTGTACCATTCCTGGCAGTATTCCACTTCCTTTATCCTGGCTTTTGCTGTGTTTGGATTTAAACCTTGTCAAACTCATGACAGAAATTGCAAAGGTCATGAATTTAAACTGATTTAATTGCTTAAATGAAAATCTTTATACACTTTCTTGGGCTTTTTTTTCAATCAAAATTGAGTTTTCTAGGCCAATATGAAAAAATTCTATCTTAGGATATGTATAATTTCACTACAATATATTGATAACCTATAGGCACGTTTTGGCACTTCTCTCAAATTCAGCCCAACAAAAGCTTTCCCTGACATCAATTTAACAGTACAAAAAGTTTCAGGCCCCTTTTCCATGGAAGCATCTCCCATAGGTATAGGATGTGGGTGTATTACACTGAAGCATTTCACCAAATACACTCAAATTCACATAATTTTCTTAGGAGTCTAGTTGAATCTTATCTCTTCTCACTATATCTAAGGAAAGAAATGATTAGGTGTCTGAGATTTGCAGAAACAGTAATCACACAATGCATCAAATCTGCATGTGTTGGCGAAAATAGTCACAACAAAATGTATTATGCAGAACAACCAGTCGATTTGATTAATTCCTATTCAAAATAGAAAGAGTGGGAAGATTTATTTCTTTTTATTATTCTGCACTACTAAAGCAAGTAGGAAGAGAAGGGGATAAGGGATAAATTGAATTCAAATTGAGATTGAGACAAGCAACATTCATAAATTCATATCCATGCTGTTCTCCCAGAGCTTCGCAACTAATTGCTTTGAATTTTTCTCTTGTTCTTATCTAGGCCATCCTCCATATGGCTCCATATGCCTGGGTTTTTTCACCTTGAATTAGTTATTTGTGTTTTCTCCCCTCTTAGCCATAGCCTTTCTTAAAATTCATGTCTGAGAGCCTTAGACTTACCTTCCTTCGGATAATAAAGCACACTTCCTTCTGTTAATAAAGAAAATATTAAAAAAAAGATCTTTAAAACACCTTCAAAGCAGATTTTTGCTAAAATGCCTGCTCAGTTGTAATGCAGCAATTTGCAGTCCTAGACAATATATATCAGCATATCTCTAATGAATTCAGCTCCATGCTGATTCTTTAGTGTTGCCATGTCCAGTTCAGAAGTTTGAAAAAATATCCACAGAGTAATTAGGAAATCAATGTCTTTCTGAGACTGTTTTCCTGCAGAGAAACATCTGGACCCCTAAAATAGAGTCACTGGGTTAAAAACAGGTGGGAAATAATATCCACTTTTTAACCATGTTGGGGCAGAGTAACATCCCCATAGCAAGTTTTTGAAAAAGGAAAAAAAAGTAATTTCCTAAAATGGCTTAGAAGAAATCAACCTCAAATAGATAAACAGAGACTTGTAAGTGAGAAAGAAGGATGGTGAGAGGAAAGATAGTGTTGTAAGTGAGCTTCAGCTCCAGCCAGTGAGAGGAGTTGAGGAATGGCTGTGGAGTCTCATGTTCTCCCTCTGCTTCCACATCCTTGTTGGTGTTATGGAGGGTGTGTGCATGCGTGTGCTTGTGCCTGTCTGTGTCTGTGTGTGCAGACACTCGTGGGAACACTGATCCTCTGCTCACACACAAAGGGTGATAGCTGTACACAGGGAAAATGGAAGTGAAAACCATTTACAAAGCACTGGATACAGTTCATTTTGTCATATTTTAAGGCAAAAGGGCTAGCTTCTGGTTAAGCTATATGACAATCCCTTGTCCTAGAGATAGATAATTGTGTTTAGCAGACTGTACTAATAGTACACCTGGTAGAACCAGCAATACTGCTAGGCAGGCTTGTCCTTTATATGTCACTCTTGGAGTGGAACAATGTGACAACATTACTTTGATGTTCATGAGAATATAGTTTTTTGTCTAATTAAGTTAATCTGAACTTCCCTGAGAGGAAAAGATGCATTGTACCGAGCAGAAGATATGAAATTCAAATTTTCATTTGCATGCTGAAGAACCAAATCCAAATTAAAAAAAAACCCAACAATTTAAGTCCCTTGAGTCCCAAAGTAGGTCCCTTTAGACCTACTTTGTTAAAGTCTTAACTGAATTGTCTTATCTGTGCTTAGTGCCAATAATAATTAAGCTTAAAATTAAACATGTACTAAATTATTTGGACATGTTAAACAGAGAACTCATCATACAGGTGCAGCTGATGGAAGTATATTCCAGTGCAGCAAAAGGCTGAATTGCAGGATGCATCCAATATATAAGGAGGACAGGTCTTTCTTCCATTCTTTATTGGAAGAGAGGATACTGTGAGAGATAAGCCTCAAAACTGATTCTAGTTTCCTGAAATCATAAGTTCCCATCAGAATACAGACCAATGCATACATGCATATGATTAGGTAATTTTTTATCTGGAAATACCAAGAAAAGTTTCACATTAAAAGCTGTCTAAGGAGAAGAAAATTAGCTGGGTATTTCCTGAATATAGGTGCTAGCCTATATAAGGGCTTAGATCTACGATATAAATCTACTAAATAAATATACTATTTAATAGTACATAACCCTAAGTTCATACCTTTCATTATCAAGAAACTCGTGTTATGAAAAAAATTACTCTATGATTTAGAGCTTCAAGTCCAAAATCAACTTATTTAAAATAAAGTCTACCTTTCTAACATGGGTTTTTAAAACAAAAGGAAATCTGCGAATATTGCAAAACAAGAATACAAAATTTAATGTATCTTTTCTACTAAAGCAATGTTAAAACCAATTTGAGAGAGGTTTCAGAAACTTTATTCCTAGTTCTTGAAAGTGGATAGAGCAGCGTAAACAATTATTACCACCCATGAGGTGATTGGCATCTCCCTATAAGGGCACAGGAATGAAAAACAGGGAATTTGCCTTGTCTCATTTAGTACAAAGTTGGTCTAATCCGCTCATCTGCTATGTTTGGCACAAGGTTTAACCATATTCCCTTATTTTTTCTTCTTCCCACTCTGCACAGCTCTGGTTCATGTGCAGGCAACCATCCATCTCATTTTTTGAATAAGTCTTAGGAATGTGATTACCCAATTTAAGACTATGTAATAACACATGTTCTCTGTCATCTCTGTAGGAAAATTTAGTCTATGGTACTTTCCAAATTAAGGTACATTAAATATTTCTACACACCTTTTCAGCCGACAAAGTGTCCTCCTGCTGAGGTAGGCATTGACACTGACCAGGTTAAGCCTTAAGTGTACAGCACATGCAGGCCGAATTGAGAAAACTAAGGAAAACTTAGTTTTGCCATTTCTTGATTTCTGAATTTTCAGTCAGAATATTCTTCCATGCTCCTTTTTTTTTGGTAGTAATTTCCTTTCACCTGAACAGGCTAATCTATTGCAGTGATTGCATGTCAGCTGCCCATAACAACAATTCCTGGTATCCAAATGTGCAGTTGCATTGTGAGTGACTGGATGCTTTTTCACCCCAGCTAAGAGCCTGGTCTCCTTCTGCCAACCAGGAATAGACTCGTGTATTTGTTGTGTCCTGCCCTCTTTGCTTAATAGTACCCCTGGTTCAAAATTCCGCTGTACCATCTCAAAACCTGATGAGAAGAAAAGCAAAGCAAAATTGAAGCAAAAAAGTTTAATTTTAACCAGTTTTGCTCACCAGTAAAGTGCATCTGTAACCTTCTCCGCAGGTTGTTCAATTCAAGGCCTATAGCGCCAGGGTAAAATTTTTTAAACTTTTCTCTGCAGACAATCATCATATATTCTCTTTACTTAGACTCCTTGCTTATCTTAGGGCATGTTCATTAAAAAAAAAAAAAAAAAGTGGTAAAATATTAAAGGATGAAGAAAATAATAAGAATGGAAAGCAAAATAAATGGTAAATAAAAGGAAGAGGACCTAAAAGTGCTTGGTCATATCAAGAGCAAGGTGAAAACAAAAGGCAAAAAGAGGAGAGGAATGAAGAAAACAAAATAATTCATTATTCTATTGGGTTTCTTGCATGAAGGAACAATATGTAAAGCTCAAGAGTGAATATGCTTTAAATATTATGAAATTAATGTCAGAATGTAGATTTATGTATTTAGTGCAATATTCTCCTACCCTGGGAGTTGGAAATGTAGAGTGATTATTAGCTAGGTTTCTGTTTTTCTTGAGTAGATATCTTCTCTATTATTACTCTGTTCCACTATATGATCATATTTTTTGCATAATTTAGATCTGATATATGCAAGTGCCTCCATTTTGAACAGACCATATGGAGAACTCCATGAGTGCCCAGGGAACCAGAAGTATGCAATGATTAACTGTGGTTTCTGTTATTTGTTAAGCAGATGAAAAGAACTGTGAAATGAAAGGCATTTCATGATGGTTTCTGTGTCCTTGTACTGTCCTTTGTTTGGCTGTGCTGCACTAAGGGGGAAGAAAAGAGGCAAGTTTTAATATAGCAAAGGAAATTGCATAGCCATTCACAAGATCCAAAGCCAGAAACAAAGGAAACGAAGGCACAGGAAGAAAAGGCAAGGATCTATATAATAAGCCAGTGATGATGAAGTAAAGGAGAAAGATATAGACTATATATGCATATATTTTCTGGATCTGCATTTCACTGGATCTAAATTATGAACAGACCGATAAAGGAAGAAAAAGATTCAGAAGACATGAAATATAATTTCAGATTCTAAAGAGAAAAAGAAATTAAACATTTTCCAAGGCTTCCTCTGAGATCTCTGAAATTTGTTAACCTCTATTTAGTTAAGACTTTATATAAATTAATTTCATTAATTTTTTCTTTCAAAAGAGAGAAATACAGCATAGTAAGGCTTTTACTTTGCATAATATAATTTATTTTAATATAAATTGATATGTCAGCATATTGACATATGTAGCAGATCCTGGTTTTTCAAGTCGGAATATTAATGTGGCAACAGAAG
Source organism: Vireo altiloquus (assembly GCA_013396875.1). NCBI lineage: Eukaryota > Metazoa > Chordata > Aves > Passeriformes > Vireonidae > Vireo > Vireo altiloquus. The sequence goes on along the minus strand of VZRF01012840.1, from coordinate 245,616 downwards.
GTTTAGCATTAGATAATTTCCAGATAAACCATGGGTCATATTTGGCTTTAAATAATGCATCACAAAGGATGAACTGAATAGAATCTATTTCAGAGTAGCTTGGGAGCAAAAGCTGGCTGGACCCACAGCTGTGGGTGTTTGACATGCATGGTGGGCAGACACAAACCACTTGATTGGAGCCATAATCAGTGCCCCTGCTGGTGATGCATTGTACCCTAACACTTAATGCAGCAGTCCAGGTACAGAGCTAATACAATTACAATACATCCTGATGCATTAAGAACTCAGAAAAAATATATTTGATGCAGAAGAGATGAATTTTCACTTTTGGATGTTGCTAGGGCACCAAATTATGTCATCTGCATATGAGCTATGCAGCCTGTTGCTGCTAATCTTACACAGAGACTTTGGCTGATGCTTTCAAAATGGGAGATATTAATCTCTTGTAAAGAGGAGGAATTATAAAAATCAGTAGCAAATGGTACAAAGAAAATGAGTGAGGTAAATTGAATTATTCAGGTTAATTTACAAATTGGAGAGAAAAGAGGAAAAATAGAACTGAAGAGACCCCATGTAGATATTCATTGCGTTTGATGGTGTGAGATAAAAGGGGAAATTACTTTGATTTTTTTGGCAGACAGGAAAGCAGAATAAAGCTCAATGATCATTTTTAGCAAAAAGAGAAAGCAAGTATCTGTTGTCCTAGAGTTAGTCCTTGGTCTGAGGTTTGATTTTTTAATAATATTCATGAAAGAATAGAATACTGCAATAGATGAGACAATAGTATTTAGCTTCATTAAGACTTCAAAATCTTGATGGAAAGATTTGGGACTGATGCAATTCATGAGGGTTAACTTGAAATAAACTTGTCTGTTAATAAAAAATTATGCATTTATTCTTTCTCTCTTTTTTAAAGAAGTTTTTTAACCAAAAGCTTTACTACTATTGCATTTTGGCATATGTATTACCCACTATGTGGTATGATTACCTTGAATATTTCTATGGGCTTGAAACCTGCTAGTATTTTACTGCCTTTCTGTGAAGCTTCCAGCTTTGGCTTTTTGAAAGGATCTAGATGCCCACACTAGAATAATTTAATGCAAGTGCAAAAGCAGAATCCCACTGTCCAGAGAACTTCCTAATCTAACTAGTAGTTTAGTCAGATTTGGGGATGATTTGAGATGGAAAGGTATTAAACAAAGGTTTTATGAACACAGTTTTGGCATATGGTGCAAGAAGTGCATGTTTTGACTTTTTTTGGTGTCAAAGTCTTCATTTTAGATCACTTGTTTCAGAAGTTAAAAGCAAATTCACCCAGTGTCTCTTGTTACATTGCATCTGATAGACCTGATTGTCCAGCTTTAAATATTTAAGCATGATAGAACAGAATCATAGGATAATTTAGGTTGAAAAATATCTCTAATGGTTTACTGAGCACTGACTCATCCCCCACTAAACCATGTGTCTAAGTGATACAGCTACACTTTTAAAAAATCCTAGAGAGACAGTGACTCAACCATTTCCCTGGGCATCCTGTTCCGATGCCTAACAAGTGTTTCTTTAAAGAAATTTTTCTTAATTATATGGAAATTAAGAATGAGACAGCAAAAGGAAAGACATTTTATGTTTGACAGCTATACTAGATTTGTTTGTTATAATTTTTATGGAAATTTTTAAGATTGCTGTTTCTTTCTGTATGTGAGATCACTGTGCATCATGTTGTAGTTGACCTAAATATCTAAATACACAGCACATATCAAAAAGAATGGAAAATGCTCCTGTCAGGAACTGATTATAGATCTTGAGAATTTTAACCGAAACAGAGACAAAAGAAGAAAGAAGAGATCCATAAACGCTGACAGAGAAAGGAAGAATGCCACAATTCATCTTATATGACATAAATGCTAACCTCACCACTACTGGGAGAGAAATCTTTATTTCCTCCTGAAGCCCAGCACTTACATTCTTTAAAGACAATAATATATTGTAGGATCGATGACATTTTGACAAGTGGTCAGCAGCACATTCTAAGAACTTGTTATTTGCGAGATTTTATGATGAGAATTACATGTTTAAGAATAATTCTGTCAATCAAGTGTCATAATACTGCTTATCACCTTGTGACTTTTAATTGTTATTACTTTGTGGATCTTTTGACTGAAGCCTTATTTTGTTTTGCCATTGAGAGTAATTGAAGGAAATAATATTTATTTTCCAGCCAAGGTGAAAGAATCATAAAATGGTTTGCATTGGAAGGAACCCTAAAGATCATCTGATACCAACCCCCTTGCCGTATGCAGGGAACCTTTCACTCAACCATGTTACTCAGAGCTCTATCCAGTCTAGTGTTGAGCACTTCCAGTGAGCCTCCACTTCTTCTCTGGGCAACCTGTTTTGGTACCTCACCACCCTCGCAGCAAATAATTTCTTCCTAATATCTAATGTAAACATACTCTCTTTCAGTTTGAAGCCGTCCCCTCTTGTCCTGCCACTACATGCCCTTGTGAAAAGACCCTCTCCAGCCTTCTTCTAAGTCCCCATGAAATTCTAGAAGGCTGCTCTAAGGTGTCCTCAAACCCTTCTCCACTCCAGGGTGAAAACAGCCCTAACACTCTAAGTCTTTCCTTGCAGGAGAGGTGTCCAGACCTGTGATCAACTTAGTGACTCTCCTCTGCACTTGATCCAAGAGGTCCATGTCTTCCTTGTGTTGTGGACCCCTGAGTTAGATGCAGTACTCCAGGTGCAGCCCCACAAGAGCAGAGAGAAGGGAGAAGAATCACCTCCTCTGACCTGATGGTTTTGGTGCAGCCCAGGATGCAGCTGGCTTTGTGGGCTCTGACAGGGCATTAATGAGTCCCATGGAGCCCATGAGCACCTGCAAGCCCTTCTGCCCAGGGACAGTCTCAATCCTTCTCTGCCCATCCTGTACTCGGCCATGTCAGGTGCAGCACCTTGCACTTGGCCTTGCTGAACCTTGTGATGTTCCCAAAGGCTCACCCCCAAGGCCCATCAAGGTCTCTTTGGATGGCATCCCTTCCCTGTAGTGTGTCGTCAGCACTGCACACCTTCATGTTGTCAGTCCCACTGCCCCTATCACCAACAAAAATGTTAAAATGTGCCAGTCCCACTAATCAAAATCTTTGTAACTGCTTTAAATCAAAATGTTAGAAGGATATCTATGGCACCTATGCAGATAAGAATGTTCTGGAACCATTGTTATCCCTTTTATCCAACACTTCAGACTTCAGACTTAGTTATAGACAGATGATCATGACTGATTCTTCGGTATTTATTTTAGATAGGTACTCTAGGAGTCTTTTAAATAGAAAAACCTACATTTGGTCTGTTGAACCCTGCCCGAAGTGAATGCAAACATACTCTAAAAAACAAGTGGCTAAAAGACAATAAAAGACATGGTTATTTCTAAGAACAGATCATTTTCTCTAGCTGAATGACCAGCTTAGTACACAAATCCTGAGACACGTACCTTAAGAAAAGTTTCTTTTTCCCATGGTCACCTTTTAGAAGGAAGAGGGAAGAATTGTCTGAAAGACTAGATAAATAGTCTCCACTTGAAATTTTCATTATACTATGAAATGCAATAATACCTAAAGTATACATGAAAGTTATAGATAGTTATACTAAGAGCTTACTTCCCCCCTGCTCCTCCTTGAGAAAAAACTCACCTTTTTAAACCTTAATAAAGCATTTTAAAATAGTCTTTAAAAATATTTGACAAAGAATATCAGGCCTACTTTCTTTAAAAGTCTGATGAACACACATATTAATTCTAAAGAGTAACTCAAGCTTTCAGGAGAGATGCAACATGCAACTCTGACCTCATGTTCTGAAAGACCTGCACCGCAAAGTGTCAAATTCCATCAAGGCACATTTGGGGGCATATTCATGACATATTGTGTCTAATTGAAAATCTCATCATCATTTAAAAAATCAAAATCTTAGCTTTGAATGGATTGGGAGACTTTACCATGTGAGAGTAAAAAATAATAATAATACTGCTGAATATGCAGAAACTGATCACTGATTCAAGAGCCAAATTTCTCATTCTCAGATTATCTCATAAGAGCATTGATATGATAAAGGTGATGTTTGTTAGCAAATTAATCCTTTCAAGACTCTAAATGAATCTTGTTTCTTCAATTATATTCTCAAGAATACTGTGAGATACTTCTGTTTTCTCTGAACTGACATTCAACTTTTATTATTGCTGTTATTGCTGTATTCTCACTCTCACTCTCACCTACCATCTCTCGTGTACATTCTACTCATTTCAGCTCTACAGGAAACAGGAAAACAATACCTGCAACAAGACAATGAAGAAGAGAGAAAAAAATCCCTACACAATTTCAGGATGCAGAAAAATGTCTACTATGACATGACAGAGCAAATATGGCATTTTTTTCTAAAAGATCATTTTATTCTGCAGTAATTTTAAGAACATGTTGAAGTACTATTATCGTTGCAGGTGCTACCAACTTTTGATCTGTTTTAAGTGAGGATTTGTGGAGAGATGTTAGCTGACTACAGTGAGGAGAACAAAAATGTGAAAAACTGAAATCTGCTCATTCCATGGAGCATCCCATAGGTACTAGAGTATAAGGTCATACTTGTATACTTTCTTTCTCAAAGTCCTTAAAGAAAGAAGCATGCAGATCTTTTAAAACTTAATTTTCTGTTCTTATGTATGCAGCATTTGATGTTGTTCCTTTGTGCAAATGATATGATAATGTTTCTGCCTCTGGGAGACAAGTTTCTAATAGCTGAAGGGAAATACAGTCTCTCAAAGGAACTGATTCAAAATCAGCTTGGGTGTAAACAGATTCAACCAATTGTTTTCACTGGAGTTGTATGAATTTTGAGCTAAGTTAGGTCTATGATTGGTCCAACACTACAATCATCAGGCAAAATTCCCATTATTATCATCAAAGTTTTTAGGATGTAAATATAAAAAAAGATGACTCAGTAAGCTGCTTGTCCCGTTTGTCTTTCAAAGGCAAATTGTGAGCATTTTTCCCTTTGATCACAGGGTCAAAAAGTATTTTTTCCACTTGACACAACACGAAGATACAAATAATGAGCTAAATTTGTAACTGGTGAAAGTAAGGACAAATTCAATTACGCCATACCTGAGTTTAGCCTCCTCATATTTGACTGGAATTATTAGTGATGACACAATTAATTCCCCTACCCACCAATTAAAATGTGTAAAGAAAGCAGATATAAAACAAAATAACCAGTCCTCTTAGCTATACTCTCAGGGTTTGTACATATCACACTTCATCCATGTTATTTAACTACTGAGTGCAGAAATATATATTTTTACTTGTGGTAACAATTATATTGCTCTGTTTTCGTAGACTGCACCATATTTTCAAGTTAAGAACCTTTCTGTATTAGTGTTAATACTCATGATTTTATTCCAGCTCTTATGGTTTTCCTTATCTATTTTTTTTGGAAGCTCCAGCTTCCAAAGATGAGTGGTTATGTATAAGTGTTTTTGTTTTTTTTTTTTTGCTTTTAAACTAAAATTCTGTCCTTTTGGTTATAATAAAATGTATGAAAAGAGGACCTCAGTGAACATCAAAATAATAAAAAGAGATAAAATATTAAAAAGATCTATTTTAAAAAAAATTTATTTTTTAAAGCCAATTTCATTTCTTATTAAAACCACACTTGAGATTTTTTGAAGACTTGAAATTGGTAAACTTCTATCTCCCCACAGCTGCCAGGTTGAAAATCTTTCCTTACCCATGACCGGCAGATATTGAGAGAGCAGAAAATGAGTATGCAGTCTCCCAGTTGGCATTCTGTGAATTATTTATAGATGACAGAAACATTAGAGAAGTCCAGACAGCTGGACTGGGTGTAAGACTTTCAGGGAATGATTTCATTTAGAATGTTGTTTCAGGGAGATAATGTAATTAATGTAGTTGGGAGATGAGAAATCTCACACACTGCATCTGGAAGTTTCTCCTCAGGAAATCCTTGTAGCTGGCTGTTTCTGTCAAGCAGGGTAATGTGCCTGTAAAACGCTTTTGACAGAAAACATATTACTGCATCAGCAGAACCAGAAAACGACAAAACATACACAATGTGGAATAGTGAATGCCAATGTCTTTGCACCAAGCAAACACACTCATGTAAGAAAAAGAAACCTAAATCAGCTGGAATCTTGTAAAGGGAATGGAAGAAACAGCCTTAGCCAGTATGTTCCACTGCTTCTTTTACTAGGTAAATAAAACACTTCAAACAAGTGAGGAATATCATTATTAGCACAGCAAGTACCTTCTTTGCACAGAAAATGACAGAAAGCCACTACAGTAGGTAGTAGGTTAGGGTTTTAAAATTTTTTTAAAATTTTGTTTGTTTTGCCATTTTAGCTGCAAGGAAACAAATAAATCTGAGGGCAAGTATATACAATTTCACAACATTAAAATTGTAAATTTACAAATCTGAGTATTCAAAAGGCTCCAGAGAAACTAATCTGTGTTTAACTCTTATTTTGGCTATTAGCTTTCCTGCCTTTCAATCACATTTTCAAACTTTTAGTATTAGCCATGAATCCAGAAATTTAACATGACTGTAAGGAAACATTGAAATTTTGAAAGAAAAATCAAAATTTGAATACTCTGCTCAAAGGCCAATGACTGTCTTCCTTCAAAACAAAAAAAACCCCACCCCCCATCAAATTCTAGGTGCTACTAAAGCTAAATAAATGCTCTATGCATACAGTCTTTTTGTCTATGAAGATTATATGAAAGAAAAAGAGCAATATAATAGCAATATAATACTAATATAATAACAATGTAATAATTTATAATACATAATAATAATAACTTATGCAGACATGTTTCAGATGAAGGTGGAAGTCGAGCATATCATTAACGCAAATGAATTACTCACAAAAAGAAAAAAATCCTCCTTATATGGAAAGAAAAAGGCAAAACCAAACTGATGGAAATCTCCTCCAAAAAGATAGGGGTTTTTTATTAATTATTATTTTTTATATTCTTCATGTGTTATAAGCTTTAAATGCTCAACTTGTGCAATATGAGAAGAAAAAAAATATTTCATTGCTCTGCTTACCCAGATGTCTGAAAGTAGTCTAAATGAAAGGACACATTGTTTTAAGCAGCAATCTCACATTTGAGACTGAGTCTGTAACAAAAACTTTAGTGGTTTTAGTAGCAATAGTAATTTTATTTAATAATACTTGGTTTACATATTATGCTTTCAGACTGTATTCATCTTTGTTTGACATGTTCAGAGCTCTCTTGAAATAATCCTAATTTGTTATAACCAAAAGATGGCAGCACTCCATGCAATATACACTGCCTTCCACTCTTATATTCACTGATCTCTTTGCAAATTCCATTTTATAGTGCTGTAGTTTAAGTCATCCTAGGCAGAGCACTATTTAGAAAGCTGTCAAAAGAGAACACATGATTATTAATTATAACATGATTATTAATTTCGGAAGGTTAATGTGGTTTTGGAAAGATAAAAAATCAGTTCCTTTAAGTTTATTTTCTTTAGTGTAGTTCCAGACTAGTTAGCCATCAGTATTAAATAAAGGGGTCTGAGAAGCTCCAAGCTGAAGTCCTTTTTAGAGAAACCTGTTCTTATTTTCTGGGGAATTAAGCACCAGGTACTTTGTCTCATCTAGGTTTTCTGTCTCTTTTCAGAATATTTTTTTCTTCTTTTTTTTCTGTATCTTCTTTTTGCTCTTCTCCTTTTCCTCCTTGTCCTGTCTCTCTCTTTACTGTTCCCTGGGGCAGATCTCAGCATTTGTACCCAATACCAGCTCTGTGCTATAAACACCTCCTTTATTGTGTACCACTACCCATCCCGTGGCTCTGTGTTATCTGATGACTGCACACTGTTGTACCCACAGTTGCCTAAATTCATGTTCCTCTGTTAAACTGAACATGAAAAAAGGCACCTCTCTCCCAGTGATTGTTAACAGAATTTGATGGGGCTAGAGGCTTAGTGGCCGTGTGGCCCCAACCATGTAATACAAAAACATTACTGAGGAGGCTGGCGACTTCAGAGCACATTCCTTGCATTTTTGGAATGAGATCAAGGAGGCGATATACAATGGTCACTAAGAAAGCTGGACTGTTAGTTTGATTTTAAAGATGATATTAAGAACTGAGCTGGTTTACTGAACAAATCAAGGGGTAAAAAGGAATGTAGAAAAAGAAACCAAGACTTTATTATACAAAAGGAGCAAAAAAAGTGGAATTGCTAATAAATTAATAGCACAAATTCTGCACAGTCCCTCCAGAAAGTGCCACAGACTTAATGAATACTGTGATCCCAAGTAAGAGGATAAAACTACAAAATTTGTCTTCATAGAAGCTTTTTACAGAATGGCACCATTAGGCTGTCGGATGTGAGAGCCCACATGCAAAATTCTGAAAATACACTAAAAGTTAATAATAAATGGTTATGCTCTACTTTCTTCCTACACGGATATGTCCAAACAAATGAGAATTCTCCCAAATTGCACAGGCTCCTAAGCTGTAAAATGAAAAGGTAAAAGCAACTGAGAAGCCAAAGCATGATGTAGAATAAGCCCATCCAAGACAGTCCCAGAGGCAAGACAAAGATAGGTCACTCCAACACATAATTCATTGTACATAAGGATAACTGCATGGAGGAATAAAAAAAAAAAAAATTATGGAAAATGAGCTTCAGTGCAAAGAGGATGAAAAATTGAGTTTTCAGTTCCCTAATATATGAAAGAGAATCACACAAAATAATGTGAGAGACTGCAGAATGAGTAAGGAGTCACATTGTTGGTTTTAGGGGAGTTTCTTGCTTATTGTTTTGTCATCTACATTTTCCAGTGACTCTAATTAGACTCAAGACTAATTTTATTATTTTCTGATACTTATTATCAATACTTGTAGATATTGCTGATTTTCAGAACTCTTACCGCACTCATTAAGTGAGGATTCTCCTCCACTCTTATCATAAAGCTTTGACTTTTAACAGAGGCTCTGCTGAAAAAGTGTGATTTACAGGCCTTTCCACGTTGATTTGGTTTCACTGAATGAGCTAACAAGTATTTTGACCTTAAACTTTTTTGCATGGCTGGCCTGAAACCCAAGGCTTTGGTAAAGGGGAAGTAGAAAGAGGGCTAACTGTGGATGACCTTAGTGCATGTTAATGTAACATGTTTCAAGTAGTTCCTTTGCTATCTGGAAAAATCATGACATGTTCATGGGAAAACAATAAAAGCACCTAACAGTATCTTTCCTTTTTATGTAGAAATAAATATCAACAACTAATCAATATCAATGAACAGCTTCATTTTCCATACAATATAAAAAAACTAGCAAGAAAGTAGAGTCGAAGAAAAATCAAAATGGTGAGATTTTAATTATGTTTAATAAGACGATTCTGAAGGTAGGAAGTAGATATTGATATGATGAAAAACAGTAATGATCAAAAAATCCAAGGCACGTGAAATTTTTCACTGGCAGGAATCTGCTTTATGTCACAAGATACTACAGGCAGTAGATTTGATGACAACGTTTAAGGTTAGGTCCTGTCCAATTTGGAGTACTCAGTGAAGCTGTGATTCTGTGAAACCGTGTGGGGCTGGCTTACTCCCCACTCCCACCCTGCCTTCCCCTGTGGTGAGCTGGAGAGGAGAATTGGAGACACAAAAGGTAAAGATCATGGGTGTAGATAAGAACAATCTACTGGAAACAGCAATGAGATAAGAAAATGAACAGTAAGCAGCAATATGAATAACAGAAGTGTACAAGAAAGTGTTCACTTTCTCGTGCTCACCACTGTCTCTGACAATACCCAACTGCTGTCACACTACCCTGACCTGGAAGGGACCATTTACCCCGCTCCTGGAAAATGATGTGAGCTGGTATAGGATTCCTGTTCCTAGACATACCCTGGCTAATGCAAAAATTAACCCTGTCCTGGCTGGAACCTGGACATCTAGGTAATGCAATTGTAGTATGTAAAAGAACAAGACACCTGGGGAGATAGATATTTACATTTGTGAAAATACCAGTTAAGTGCTTTACTTATGTAACCTAGAATGAATAGATTGCCAAAGAACCTGAATGTAAGTGTAGGATGGAAAAATTAGCTGGACTTTTGAGAAATTTGCATCTGAGAAAATATGCTGATTACATAATCCTGTGTGAAAATCGTCCTAATAGTCATTAATTGTCTATGACTTGCTGTACCTTGTGTAACTGTGGTTACACTATGAAATGTCAAGAATTAATCTGAGGACCAAAAAAAGGGAATCTTCTTTAGTAATAAATAAAATTATTACTATCATTAAGGATGAAGTCCTCTGAAGTCCAGCTCTGGAAATTTTCATGTGCTGGGACCCGACATTTTCTGTGCAATGCAAATATATCTCTATCATATATTTCTACGAAATCTAAGGAGTAAGAAGTAATTTCATTGCATTTCTATACCATAAGAGTACAGCAGGTGACCTCCTGAAGGGAATATCTGTGAACCAAATGAAGCAGAAGAATGTTCCAGTCATGCTCCATGTAATAGTAGCCATTAGCCCTGGGAGCAATTATCTCTTTTAATCCTTAACATTTAAATTTGCAGAAAATATCTGGCATTTAAGAATATCAGCATGTGAAAAGAAACCAGAGGGCAGACTATGATGAGAGAAATGGAAAAGTCCATTCCATTTATGCAGCATCACTTTACCATTATATTGAATAAAGTGCATTTTAATTTTTAATCAACTTTGAGCCCGCTCTTTATTGTAACTCAGCACAAGATAAATGAAACAATTATTGTATTGCAAAGTGACCGTCTCTTGAAAAGACAGTTGTGCTATAAATCCTGAGTACATGCTATGTAAACCTACTTTTGTTCCTGAACTCAGCCCTTTCCACACTCTCTCTCTTTCTACCTTTCACCAATTTACCCACAGTAGTAGCTGTGGTCTTAGTAATCAGAAAAGACAATTCCTTGTGAAGATATTCAGATAAGAGGTATTAAAAAGAAGGCTTAACAAGAATTCATTAACAAAGGGACTTTGAGTACCTTTACATAATCTCTGCAAGTTTTTCTGCCTCTTGCTACACTTCAGTCTGGATTTTTGCAGGTAATATTACAAAATACATTTGCACACCATGTTCTGTGCACTGATTTTCCCCTAACTACCCTCATGTGTTTCTAATGTAGATGTTAGTAGTGCAAAGCTCACTGAAATTAAAAAAAAAAAAAAATCAAACTTTCTGTTAATATTTTCTCTTTTCTATCTGCCTTCTGAAAAGAGAAGCTTAAAAAATGGAAAGCACTTTGTTTTAGTTTGGGGATGAATGAAGATAAATACCTCAGGTTTTAAAATTAAATAATATCTTGAAACATGTTACTGAGCTTTCCCCTGCAAGCTTTTCTAAATTTCCCTTGCTAAGACTGAGGATTAACAGGTTATTATTGACTCTTTGTTTTACTGCATATATAACTGTAAATATTTTTTATCTAAAATAAATATCCCCAGAAGCTTTAATTTCAACGCACAATTGTTTTTATTAGTTTTCTTTCTATGTAAGCATTACCTAAATTGGAAAGATAGTTTCATGAATAAGTGATTGGCTTATGGTCTGGGGGATTGATATTTAGAGTCAGACTAGAGCTTTCTGCAAAAATCTGAACAAATCCATTGAACCAGATGTCTGGACTTCTGTTTTCTGTTTGTACCTTTTGGATAGTAATTGCAAGTTTTTCTGTGTTGACACATTAACAGTATAGCCCAACCCCAATTTTAAAAAAAAAAAGTAAGTATAGGCAAAAATAAGGATAAAAATCCACACTTTTTTTTTTCCTTTTTAGCACTTGCGCCCTGTTTTCTCAATCTTTAGGTTGTGAAGTTCTTCTCTGTAGCCAAAAGGCATAGAAAACTCATTTTAGGTTATTTATTTCTCAAAGAAACTTGAATCTTGAACCTTCACACAACTTCAGACACCAAGGCTGTAAAAAAAACAGTACCTGTGACTTTATTTATAATGAAATTTTATTGTTGATGTGTTACCTGTTCGTGATGTCTCATATATAATCTGACCACACCATCCTTGGCACCTGTGAGAACAGCTGTCACAGAAAAATTGTGTTGAAAGTACTCAGCTCCAAACTGGCTATGGCCATAGAGCCACCCAGCAACTCCTGAAATTTGTAATTTCCTCCTTTTAATTAGTTAGCAGAATAAGAAATTCTTTTGGTTTTTTGGCAGGGAAAAAACCCTCCACCAAAACCCTCATCATTGTTTAGAAACAAACACTTCTCATGGATAACAATATAGCAGTTCTAGTAGAAAAAAACATTTCCACCCAATTTAAAAAAAGAAAAATGAAAAAATCACTTTGACTTTATTTCTATAGTGGTTAACCTCGAAACAGGTGTTGTAACCCTGTAATTGAAAGCATATTTCGTTCTGGCATTTTTCAGTTCCTGCTCATCCTTTTTTTGCACAGCATCTGTCAAATTGTCACTCGGAGGGTGTTAAGAAACTAAAATTTTAGTTGGGTTGTTCTTTTACAAACAGCCTCTTAAAATCCCAAGTGTCCTCCTTTCTTTCATGAGATGTGATTGATATTGTTCTTACTATATACATATAATTTACTGCCTACATTTAGGGTTTTTTCCCCCTGATTCTCTTTTACACGAATATACTGAAACAACAATTTTTTTTTTCCAGATCGAATGTCTGCAGCAATACAGTGCTGCTCTTCTTATGAAGTACCCTCAGACAACTTCAATATTGAGAATCCAGAGATAAATAACCAGAAGGAAAAAGAGAAAGCAATATTATATCATTTACAATAAACTAGAGAACTCCTATTTAAAGAGAGCAGCTTCTTGCCCAACTGCCATCAAACAGGTGCACAGTCTGTAAGAAATACCAGCAGAAATGCAACACCAGAGGCAGCTCTAATCTAGTTTATTTAAGCGTAGAAAATGAATACATGGCAGCTCAGCTTCCATGAAGGTTTTGCAATGCATAACAGGGATTCTGAGCACTGAGGAGGCTCAGTCTTGATCCCAGCATACCCACAGGCAAGATTACACCTACATCACTTACACTGACCCACTCTGGAATAAAAAACTTTTGCGGAGTAGCTAAACCACAGATGCTGGAAGGAAAAGTAAATGTACCAGGCCATGGAATTGCTTGATAGATACAAACAACAGGCCAATGCCAGGTGGCAAAGAAATTGGCAAATGAACCTAAAGCAAAGAGGATTTCAAACTTTGGTCTGATGAGGTAATGGCAGAAAAGGCAATATTTCACCCAAAGCCTACAACAGGGGTACATAGAGTTGTGGGTGTCAGCAGAAACTGTGCAGCTGATTGGTGTAACACAAAGCTTTATGGCCTGCAGAAACTGTTTTACAGGCAGTTCTTTTTCACTTGCTAATATCTCTTTAGACAAAATCGCATCCATCTCAGCTGCTTGAGGATTCATGTAGTACACTCTGATCTTAGTCTTTTGCTCTATTTAGGGAAGTTGATCATAACAACCAAAAGAAAGAATTACACCTTTGTTGGAATGCATCATTACTTTCCATTCCATTACGAAAGAAGAAAATCTGCCTCCCCTCTGCAGGAAGAAACTGGAATTCATTGTGGTTTTTAAAAACATTAAAATTAGTAGTAGATAATATTTTTGTTTAATTTGAATTTACACTTGAGCGTATAGAAACATTTATTTTATTACTGAAAACTTAGCCTAAAATATATTATGGGCTTCCTATATATGCATGACATAGATATTATATATTCCTTATTAGCCTTTATCTAAAAAGGTTTGATATCTGCACAGGCAGTAACTGGTGTTCAATGTAATTATTAGCAGCCACATGAGCATGTAAATATCTAATCCAGAATCTCTGAAATTACATTAATCTGAAAGCCTCAAATATCCTTCATTCTATGCTCCTGTCAGCCTTAGAAATTATTAATGTGTGGGATATGAGGAAATTTAATTCCCAGCTGGACGCAACACTAGATGCAAAAGAAAAAAAGCAATATCTATGATGCCATTTTGCATCAATTGTTAATGATCTGTTTTACTAAATGAAGAACACACTTACTGCATGTACTTGTCCTGAAAATGGAAACTCTACCACCATGCATTGGCAGAAGTCATTGAGTTGTGCCCCTGTAAAGAGAAGCAACATCTTCTGTAGGTTATTAGTGCTTATTCTTCTACCCTCTCTAAAGTGAACATTTAGCTACTAAGCTGCATCTAAGGTTAAGCCCACTGAAAAAAATGAGAGCTGAAACTTACAATACATTGTCTCTTATTGTCATATCAAAATATGTAAAGCAAGTAGAATTATGGAAAAATTTGAGAGGTAAAGAAGGCATAAAAGTATTTTTGTAAGACTGTAAGATTAAGGACACAAATTCTCTACCTTGCATACAGCAGTCCAAGGAATGATTATGCTGTGCCCCTTCAGACCTTAAGACAGCTGACCCTTAGACAGCTGACTACTGAATTGTTGAAAGAAAACACTCATGCCATTCTGACCAAGGTCCAGCCTTGCCTCTGCTACTGCCATGAGGAAGCACAGTTACTCAATCATTTTCTGTAGGCAAGTATTAATTATAAGATAAATGCAAATTCTGACACAAAGTTACTGCTGAGGAAAATCTTAGCGTCTTAAAACAAATACCCAGATTGCTAAATACAAAGGTTCTGCTGGACTTATTAAATTGGAGGCTATTTGACACAACCTTTATGGAAATCACCCTTACCAAGATCATTTGGAAGCATTATAAGGCAAGATATGAGAAGAAATCTGGCTCTTTAAAAAGACAAGTGGCTGCAGTACCAGAGAATGTTGGAAAGAAATTAAGTGGAGCAGAATAAACATGAGAATGTGAAGAGTAAACCATAGAAGAATATAGTTCTGAGAGGAAAGGTGTAAGGGAGAAACATGAGTGAAAGTCTTGAGCAGAGTGAATTTTCATAATCATGGGAGAAGAAAGAATAAAAAAGTGCTAATGAGTCGCACTGCAGACTCACCAGTACAGTCGGATTTGTGGGTTCAATAGGACTTGGTGATGTACACTGGGGCTGTGGCTAAAGGAAAGTGGTTCTGCACAGCTGCACTGGAGTACATTACAACTAATCTGTGTGTTTATGCTTTCAAGTATATCAGAAGAAATTTTATTGAATGAACAACTCTGAACATCTTGTACCTTTATTTTGTGCTGTGATTAGGTCAACGCTTATTGCAAACCTACCTGATCTCAATTTTTGTTTACTCTTGTATTTTGTCATTATGACACTTGTAATTATAGGCTCTTGAGTTCTTTCTCTTGTTGTTTGCTCTTCTGCTAAACACACTATTAGCCCTTCAGAAATCCCTTTATTTTTACTAGCTAGCTATGAACCACTCATTGGCCGTATGACAAATGAGTATTCTCTAATTAGCCCATCCATTAATTGTCCAGATTCCTGAAACTTTATTCAGACTATCATTGCATAGTCAATGATCAGCGGCACCATCTGGGAGCATCTGAGTTTTGTGTGAGAAAAAACCCAATCTTGCCCAAGCGGTGTGGAAACCTTACACAAGCAGAGTTGTTACACAGAACTAGCACCTTGCACTCCCACAGCTTCTGCCTCACTTCCACCATCTGCAAAATGCTGCCAGCCACAGCTGAGTCTGGCACAAGCAGCTGCAGGGTGACAGAGGCCGTGGTGCCATGCAGAGTATGTTCAAAGCAATCAGAGAACAGATTTTGGGGCCAAGGCCCCAAGATCTTACAATGGTCACTGGTGATGCAAGGCATAGGACATTTCCATGCTGGGAACAGTGGTGGAAAAGTATGCCTTTTTCAGAATCTAGATCTTTGAAAGTAATACAAATTGCTGAAATTTCGCAATCTGACTAATGTTTTTGCTGAAAAACCCACAATTGTAAAGATAGAAATTGCTTACTTCTATTGTAAAATAGAGGACTCAAAAGGATCTTATTTTTTGCCAGTAGTGTTTCTCAGAAAAAACGTGGAATTACCTTGACTATTTCCTTCAGTTTCCTCTCAAAGCAAAGGAGCAAATGGCTTCAATTTATTCACTTTTGACAGATAACTTGACTATAATCATTCAACATCCTCAGGCAGATAAATGGTTAATAGATTGCCATATGAAGCTAAAATGTGATGATATTATCTGAGGTAAGCCATAAAAATAAAGATGCTATGGATGTAATGACCATGGTGTAGCTGGTGCAAGCTCTCCAGAGTTCATGGAGTTGCTTAGTTCTGATAGCACTGTTTAACTTTTCTGGGTATATACTTTATAATAGATACAAAAGATGGTTTAAATATATCTGAGTATTTATGCTGAATTTAATGGCATTAGGTTTTGTTGTTCAAACTGGTCTCTTCTCACTTGCTATGGATCTCATGTTAGCTTTTCAATTACAGATTTCAGGGAATGGCAGTTTATCTTTCAATATGACTCAGCAATTCATGAATACATAACCTTGTCAGAACAGCTGGAGCATATCTCTTACCTGCTCTGTGGGATGTGCTAAAGACTTTCTTCACAAAGTGAGAATTTGTTAAAGTGTGACTCCAATGCAGTAAAAATCACCATACAGAAGTGACCTTGGAGGTGGTATTTTTAAAAATTTGTTAAGTCTTTAATGCTTTGTCTTGTTCTGAAGGCCTTTGGAAAAGATCTGGTCATCTGAAGGTAACCAGAACTCTGTCTTGAATTTAGTTATCTTAAATTTAGTAACATTCTGTTCAACAGAAAGTGGAAAACAGCTGAATTGAGAACACTTCACAAGGAAATGTTCTAATTTTTCAGGAGTTATTTTGACATTGTTTGGAAAGCATTTTTCCTTTCACCAGTGAATTTTCAGTGGGCATGGCACAAGATGTTGTTTGTACTTACCCAGAAGCTGAATCCTGAATTTCCATGGCTTACAGATAAGCTTGAATGGCTTCACTGCCACTCATACCTCAGCTTCCTGCAATTAAGACCAAAGTTTTCATTTGTACGTGAGAGATTTAATGGTGTCACTGTCGACTATCAGACAGATCTGTTAATAAAGCATTCCCAGAATTTCTTGTAACTTACCATAGTTATCAAAAATGAACTTGTTCTGAATTGTGAGTCTCTTTCAGTCATACTCCAGTAGCTCCATAGACATGTCTCTGAGTGTCAGTGACAGCAGGATCAAGATTTTACTAGCAAACAGTCTGTCCTGCAGAAAACTTTTCTTTGCCTATTTTTGCTTCTTTTCTTCTCCCACCTGCAAGAATACTCCTTCTGATGAGTGGTTTGCCACCACCAAGGAATGCCACAGAAGGTTGCATATGCCAGATTCCACTTTGGCCAAGAAAACTTACATATCTGCCATTGTCATCTCCGTGTTAAAAGAGACCAAAGTGACTTCTGCCTTCCATTGTCACCAATATCACCAATACCAGTATTATTATTATCATCACTGCAGCGTTTTAGAAGGTCTGGTTCAAATCTAAGCTTTTTCCTAAGGCAGTAAAGCAAACAGGATCGATGTCTCCAGCAAAACCTGAGAATGCAGAATGTCTAGGCTTAGCAGGTTGTCCCTCTTCTTTTGCAGCTTTGGAGTCTGTATATAAGCCAAGAACACTTTCTCTGGTGTGAGATGGTAAGCACAGAAAAAACTAACTGACAAAATAGAAATAATATTTGGAAAGTTATACTAATTCTCAAAACCCAACAATGAATGAAAAAAAAATCAGTCCACACGTGATACTTTTTAAACCTACCAAATTTTAGGCCAAATTGGATATGATTTGTGAGGGTTTGGGTTTGCAATGTTATTAGTATTTTCAGAAGCTCATGCTGATATTCTAATTAATGTTAGAACTGTGTCTAAGTAAATTGGTTTAGATGAAATAGCAGCTTACAATGCATACAGGAGGAGACTAAAATATGACTTCTAGACATGGACTCCAGGAACCTTTCTGTCCTTATTTTACATTGGAAAACCTAAACACAGTTTAAAGTTTTCATTCCTAAATTTTACCATAATTTTTTTTCTATATAATTCTCCTCTGCAAAATTTTGTGAGTTTTTTCTTTTTCTGATGGTGAATCTATGAGTGCAAATAAGGAATAATGAAGTAGAAAGTTGAGATTTCTATCAACTTTTAATTGGAAGCAATTGAGTCGTCTACAAAAATCACCATCAGGCTGGGGCCGGGATAATACAGTAAAAAAAAAGTCATTTAGATGTTAAGGATGAATATACAAAGATTAAGTTAGGAATAATTTCACTGAGCAAAATTTAAAAATAAATTTTTATTTTAAAAATTAAAAAATTTGAAATAAATTTTGCCAGGTATAGATATCATACCTATAGATCTCATTTGTTTTTGTTTTGGATCTTCAGCAAAGATATGTCATATTATTAACAACTTTTTTAAATATTTCAGAATGGAAAACTGTTGCATGAAGGCCTTGTTGCCTTTGTAAAATCATGGTTGGGGCCTGTTACTTCAGGTAAGTAGAAAAGGACTGTGGGAAGGAGACACAACTGAATTAAGGGTAGAAAAACATGCTGCATGACCGTCACGTGTACACATCATGGTATATAGTAGTTGGTTGAATTATGTTTGTTATGCTTTAAAACTATATAAACTGATAACTGGCTAACTGCTTAAAAAAGGTTGGGTTTTTGCAGTAAGAAGTTCTCGTTTACACCTACCTAGAAAATCCATGTCACTTCATATTGCAATGGAAAACCTGTTCAAGTACTGTTTATTTATATGCCCTTTTTTATGGAACAAAGGCTTAATTTCAGCATCAGAGTAATGTCTCTGATGCCATTAGAACACATATTTTAGTATAATTGCAAGGTAGACTAAGAGAAGCAGAGGGCATGCATTAGTAGAAGTAGCTACTGGAAGCAGCCCAAATAATAGAACACCTAAAGGTAATTGCATGGGAAATGAATCCATGTAAGAAGTAAAATACTTAAAGCATTCCCTGGTGTGAAAGTTCTCTTTAGCTGTAATGGTGCTAGCAAGTGCTCCTGTAGTACTTTCTTATTCTGTATATTTTTTACCATCAGATAAGATAAATGGAAATGTCTCTGTTCATTGACAGTATTGTCCCTTCTGACTGAAACATTTTATTCAAGTCTGAAATTTTAACCTTACTGACATGAAATCATAGTTTTCTGTCATCATGTCAGTGACTCACATTAATGTTATAGAAGTGTTGTAGAGAAGCAGCACCTGAGTTCTAGTTTTTGTAAAATAAACCTTTGTGGAAATTGGGCCAACAGCATAAATTTAGCACAGACTTTACTGCTAATGCTTTATCAGAAAAATGCTTATCTTGAAAGCATATTGCATGCCACAGACAGGCCATGAAATAACTGGAAGGATTAATTTTTTGGTAACCCACTTCTAGTCTAACAGCATGATGCTCTGGGGAAATTTATTTATGTTACAAAATAGTTCATTTTTAACGATTTAAATTATATTTTTTTGTGGTGCTATATTTTTTAGTAATAAAGAAAATTATCCAATACTTGTCAAATTATGAAGATAATTTTGCTTCCTTTGGCCACATGAAGTACATCTTATACCAACAAACATTTCAACAAGTACCAGAGTTGTTATTCAGCTATAGTTTTTATTCTGATGAGTGGGATACTTTTAATGTAGGCAAGTTTGGAAAGATCATATAGACCTAATTTTACAATTTTCTTCAAGAACAAACTCTTAAGGTACAAATTCCTAATTTCTGCTCCCTCTTCGCTTGTGTCTTATAGCGAGCAGTACTCTACCTTCTTCACACTAAAGTGCGTGCTCATAACAATTAACAAATGTAATAGCATTTTAAAAATCCCAAATGAAGAGTTATTATGTACTCCTTATTTACCTGCGCATGAATAGAAACCAGTTCTCTCACAGAAAAATGTGGTTTGTATTTGGCTTCCTCCTTTACTATTTATCAAAAAGTCTTTTCTGCTGCTAAAAAAAATTGGTTTGTTGTAGTATCATTTGCAATTCAGGTGAATTTTTGCAGAAATGCTGCTTTTCTGCAGTGCCTAGTATATCTGTTTAGCATATTAATAAGGAAGTTCTGACAAGTTTAGAATAAAAAGTGTGAAAAACAAATATCCCATTTTTATAATATTTTGTTTACTTTCTTATTCCAAATGAAATGTTTCCTCGTCACACAAGTCAGCAATAGACACGTACAATTCACAGAAAAAGAATCATGGAATGTTTTCTGTGGGTAGAAATACTAAAGATCACCTAGTCCCAACCCCACAGTCATGAACCTTCGTCTAGCAAAGCCCCATCCAGCCTGGCCTTGAATGTTTCCAGGGATGGGGCATCCACAGCTTCTCTGGTAACCTGTTCCAGTGACTGATCACCATCACAGCAAAGAATTTCTTCCTAATATCTAATCTAAATCTACCCTCTTACAGTTTAAAGCCATTCCCCTTGTTCTATCACTATGAGCCCTTGTAAAAATCCCTCTCCAGCTTTTTTTGAGCCCTCTAGGTAGGGGAATTAATCTACTGGTAAATGGAAATGTGTTCACATTCCCAGCAACAGAGGAGTGGCAAAATGATAATCCTCCTATATGTTTTCTGGTTTAAATTATGAATTTTGTTAGTCTGTGTCCTAAGATGAAATTACCATGAGGTCCTACTGAATGGGAGACCCTTCCTACTTTACCTGAAACATCTCAGACTTGGAAATTGGCCTGTACATTTTCCTAAAGGAGTAAACTGCATGCCTGTCTCTTCATTTTCCTCCACATGCCGTTATTCTATCAGCACCTGACTTTTTTCACCCTTTGCAGGGCTGGAAAAATATTCTCTAAATAATGAGAGAAAAACAATGAGTAACTTAGAGTGAAAGCGGCATGAAAATCAGACTACTTTTTTGGCTAGTTTAAATTTGTGGAACTCTACTGATGTCTGTGGTTACAATTCCTCAGATAAAACAAATGGAACAGTTCCTCTGCTTTGCCTACCTGAACATCGGGTCCAAGATTTTGGTTTGCAAAGGAAGTGACAGAGTAATGGTGTTTCTCTTATTACCATTTGTGTCTTCTTGGTGCTTTACGAAACAAGATGAGGCTGAAAGTAGTAACTGCTTTTAAGAGTCACTCTGTACAGATTAGTACAATTTCTATCAGAATTAATTAAATTAAAAATAAATAGCAAAAAGAGTAAATAAGCTCAAAATCCATGTAGTTCTAAGGTCCATGTATGTAGTTTTGCAAATTTGTTTCTCTAATGTAAAGGGCAGGTAGGACAATTAAGAGTGAGTTAACAGCAGACCTGTGAGGGGGTGAGGGACTTGGCTGACGAGCAGAGGATTTGGAGTGAGGTGAACAAAAACTCACCAAGATAGAACTCCAGTGCAGGGCCACCTCCTGCACCTTCATGTAAGCAAGAAAGTGCCTGTTCTGGAGCAAACACCACCACTGTCCCAGCCCTTTCTGACAAACCAGCATGCTGGGGCGCCGCTCTGAAGTGCCTGCACACTAATGCCTACAGCATGGGGAACAAATACGAGGAGATCTGTGTGCAGCTGTAGGGATACAATCCTGTTTGGATCACAGAAGCTTGGTGGGATGCCTTCTGAGGCTGGAGGGATATATGGTTTTTAGGAGCAATGTGAGAAAACAGCTGGAATGCATGGAGTTCTGCTTTAGGATTGATGGGCCAACAGAAAGCTTATGGTCAAGGATTAAAGATCAATATGGCTGTAGTGTCTGCTAAAACCACCTGACAAGGAAGAATAAGTGGTCGAGACCACTGGACCTCATGATGACTTCAGGCATCCTAGGATCTGCTGAAGGAACAACACAGCAGGGCATAAGCAATCAAGAATGCTTCTGGATGGAATCCATGACAGCTTCCTGACCCAAGTGACAAAGAAAATGTAATGACTAAGGCATGGACTCAGACGGGCAGGGAATCAGAAACATTTATTCAAAAAAACCAGCTGGTTTTATGCACTTCTTCAAGACCCAGTATTTCCTTACAGAGTATTTTCCACTAAGTAACATATCACACATTGCCATGTCAGTAACACACTTTCTTAATGTCCCTGTATGGGGATGATCACGCACTGCCCACCCGCCTGGCAGCTTCCAGCAGGCTCCTCTCCACAGGTCTCGGCCCTGTCCCTCTTCCCTCCAAATTCAGGTGGACACAAGCTTCTCTGCACTGCCATGGCACTCTGTAGGTGCATCTCACTGCCTGTAGTTCAATTCCATCCCCACAGAAACCAATGATCTGAGATGCTCAGCTGGATCTCATGCTCACAAAGGCGCATTGAAATTGCAAAGGTTGGAGGCAGCCTTGGCTGCAGTTGGAGACCCCGAGACGTTGGAGTTTGGGATTCAGAGAAGAAGGAGTAGAGCAAAAAGCAAGTTCACAACCCTGGAGTTCAGAGAGCAGACTTGGCCTCTTTAAGGATCTGCTTGGAAGAGTCGCATGGCACAAGGCTGTGGAGTGTCTCCATTCAAAGGGATCCTAGACACAGTCTATGTGTCCTGCTTAAGCAGTGGTATTACATAGGATGACCTCCAGACGTCCCTTCTGACCTGAACCCTTCTTTGATTCTGTCATTCTGAGATTCTGTCAACTGGTACATAAAGATTAAGGAACAGTTTACTTGACCTACATTTTGAAATGGCACGCATGATAATAAAAGTAATAAGACAAATATCAATCTTACTTAAACTGACCACACTATTCCCTTCCAAACTATCCTTTAATCCTATACTTGGTATTTGGGTGGTTTTATGCTAAGAATTAGTAGCTATTTCTAAAAGACAAAAATATATTCATAATGTGCAGCATCTAGACAAAGTGATCCATTCTGTGTTTAATACAAGTTATCCTCCAAATGAAATTGAAGAAGGGAGATAATCAGAAGGTAGAACTACAGCTGTGTTTGGTATACGGCTAATCAAAGAAAGAAACTGTTTGCTTTGATTCTTATCCTGCTGTCCTATAAAGAATTAATGCGAGCAGCTGACACTGAGCATTTACTTTGTAAATGGGGAAATAAGGAAAAAGGCAAAAATCACCGCAGTGCAATTACAACTGTCTCTGAAAAATGGAGTAACCTAAACAGCAGTGTATTTCCTCAGGTTTCAAGGCTTAAAAAAAAAAAAAAATTACATCTTAGCAGATTTATTAGTGCTCTTTATTATCTGTTCATGGCCAAGATTTCTCATATGTAAAAATTGACCTTTAAATTACACAAAACTTCCCTTTCTGGTGAAAATAATTCCAGAAACCTGACAGTAGTTGCAATGAATACTTGTGTCCCAGTTCTACACAGTGGACATGTGAATAGATACTGATAAAGGCAATCTGAACTCTTCTCTTAATCCTTCCTGAGGCATTATATTTTTATTATTCAGACTGGAACTGTGCAGTCTCCTAGGTACAAGGGTTTATTATTCTGTGCGTATGTTTATGTTTGTGTATGGATGTAAATATATAAATTTACAGAAGAAACTATGGCATGTTCCAAAACTCCTTGGCAGTCAGTAAAACAGATGTGTGTGCTTTTTAAAAACCTTTATTTTTGTTTTTTTAAAGAAGTGAGTTGTTTAAAAACAAATATTTTCACTGTCTGGAGAATACGATTCCATTTCCAAGGTGTGGCAGCGAAATGCAAAGACACCTGTACAACCTGCGTTTGGGCACTTGGACGCTGTTGTAAACTGTCTATGTACCAGTGAAAGGTATAGAACTGTACACCCAGAAGGAAATTAGGGCCCTAGTGCAGACGCACTTGCAAGGTTTTGAGTAGAAGTAGCTCTGTATTGTCATACACTCTGTTCTAGAAGCTGTATTGGTTTTGCATTTTTTTCATCAAATTATATATCTGATTTTTTTCATAAAATATATTCCTGATTTTTTTCCAATAGGGCAATAGATGATTAAGACAGCATTTACCATGAAAGAAAACAATATCTAATAAGATGCTCAGAATAAGAGTTGTAATGGAAGGATTCTTTCAGCCTGAACTCCTGGCCACAATATATCTGTCAAGCTTCTGAGGGCACTAAAAGGCTACGTTAGCCCTGATCAGTACACATTATTGCCATCAAAATTTACAGTTTTTTTAGTGAATACAAAGAAGATTATGGCTCCTTCACTGTTGCATAACTATTTTGGAGAGCCAGAGACCATCTGGCAGAGCAAGAGAAGAAACTGGGGTGTGACAGGGGCTGCAGACTTGGGCTCTGGTCTGAGACCGAAGAGAATTATGAGCAAGGCCTAAGGATGTTACCAAGTGCTCTTTGTTCACAGCTCAGGCTGTGCCCATGGCTGGGCTCAAAGTGTTGCACTCATCATCGGTGTAGGCTCCTGGTGTACCTGGCACGAAGGTGTAACTCTCCCACAGCCCCAAGGCCCTCAGGCCCTGCACCTGAGGGGTCAGGTCCCCACAGCGGGGCAGTGGTTCCCAGCTCCACAGCTGTTCCCCCCTGGCAGCCAGGGCAGTTCCTGGCCTCCCCTCCACTCCCCCATCATGGCCTTCCAGGGTGTGGGAGGACAGTGTCCATTCTCAGGGGTTTGGAAGCAGCTGATGATCCCCTCCTGGAGGGGAGCCGCAGGATTCCACAGGTGACAAGTGCAAGGTGAGTTTAATCAGGCACCTAGGCTGAGCTGGTGCTGTGTGTCTGCCGTAAAGACACGTCACCCCGTGGATCAAGGGTGTGTTCAGACTCATGTTCAGAGTACGTATGTTAGAAACAGCAGCCTACAGAAGGTCTGTGGAGTGGGATGGGCTTCTGGAGACACATTGCCGTAGAACTGAATATTTTCCTACTTGTGGATGCTGAACTGCCTTGGAAGCTGAATGAGGAATTGCTGTTTCCTTCATTTATGGCCAGAAAAATTCATGACCAACTGGAATTTATTGGTATTTTTCTCCTAGAAAACCTAATAAACCCTCTGCAGTAGGTCAAGTGCAGCTCCTGAGTGCAGCTCCTGGGGCTGGCTCCTGTAAAGCCTAAAAAATTTCTCTCTCAGCAATGTGGTCAGAGTTAACCATCAAGCTGTGAAGCCTCTAAGACCCTTAATACACAATAAACAGAGAAAAGTCTCCCTTTAAGATCAGTTTTCCTGCTTTTTGCAACAATGCAGAGAATTGTTAAACGTTGCAGATGTCTCTGAACTAACTGCTTGTCAGAGATGAAATTGCGACTTTCCAGTACCTCAACACCCATTAATATGCTTATAAGAGAAGCAGAGCTTGAAAAATATGTGAAACTTTTTTTTTTTGCTGCACCATGAAATGTCTTAGCTCCCATTTAATTTTATCCATGATTATTTACAATAAAATTACTTTCACCTACCTATAAATCCTTACCTGGTACATTCTTTTTCCAAATTGCTTTATTAATCCTTAGTTATTATTAATTAGAAATGGCACAAACAGCACAATCATTTCCTTAACTCTGGCCGACAGCTGGGCTTTAATTGACTACCAAGCATGACTTTGGTATCTGGAATTTATTTCTCGTCTGAATTAGTGATGTCACCTGGTAGCAGAAGGCAGAAAAAAAAAAAAAGAGATCTATTTCTGAGTGTTGTTTTAACTATGTAGAGACAACATTTTATTATAACTATAATGGATTAAAACTCGTGGTATATTCTGAAATAATGCAGACAGACAAAGCAGTGAGCAGCTTTGTATTCACAGTTATTAGCTGGGGTTTATTTAATAATTTTTCAAACCCTCTACCGTAGGTATATTTTTACTTGTCTGCTGCTGCCAACATTGGTCTCTCTGTGCCATGTTTGTGGGACCCACAGACTATATGACGTGTGAAACAAATTGTGTAACTTCCCTGCAGTGACAATTGATCTGGAAAAATATTTATGTTTGACAGTGCAAGATTCTGGTAATTGCTTGGTTTGGGAAGAGCATGATTTTTCCTTTGGTACTCTTTATGTGCTTGCTGACTCTACTTCTTTGAATGTTTTTAGCCAACTGCTGAAAGTCTTATTAATGACATAAAAGTCAGAAATTGAGTACCAGGGATGGAGGAGCTTTCAGCTTCTACATCTAAATAGTGAGCTGAAGAGTGGAAGTACTCTGATAACAGTGAAAATAGTTGAAATATTTGCATTTTGTGCATATCATAAAAATGAGTGTTTTTTCCCTGAACAGCAGCATTATTACTTTTACTTACATTTTGCACCTAAACTGTTAACCTACAGGTTAAAAGTGAGACTGGTTTCCCAGCTGATATTACCATATTCTCAAGTTCACTGTATATCCTGCTTCAAAACACAGAAGAATTTAAGAATCCTGACCTTCTTCTCTGTCCAAGCATTTGTAGAAGGTGCTTTGGAAATTTGAGAAAATTACCTACTTCTGAATTAAAGAAACACTTCATAATTGGATGTGGAGTTTTGTTAATGTAATCAGGACAAAGGATATAAAACTGTACAAAATAGAAAATCTGTCATATAGAAAGATATGAATGTTCAATGCAAATGTAAGAGCTATGGCCCAAGGACTATGAAAGTGATCCGATGAAAGAATTACAATGGAATCTCTTATAAAGGGGTTTGTGTTATTGACGTCTTAGACATTTACATAAGTGTTCAAGGAGAGGAAAATGAGGACTAGTCCATGTAAAAGAGACCCATTTCAGGAAAAATGAAAAAACACAGTAGGAAAAAAAATTATTGAAGTCTGATGAGTCACCACGAAATAAGAACTTGCTATCAAAACTTCTATTTCTTTTAGACAAGGAAACTTAACTGTTTTAGAATAATTTCTAAAAACTTTCCTATTTCATCAATTCTTAACTAAGCTAATAATTTTTATATTGGTTCAAGAAGCAGGGTTTCAGACCTAAGGCTAGGAAAAGTCTACTGCTGCCCCCAGCTACTTGTGTGACCTTGAACAATTTAATTTTTTCTGGATTTAAGATTCTGATTCCTAAGGCCTATGGGGCATATCCTTAGTGGTAAGGTAAAGATTGCTGGTGATTTGTTGAAATGCTGTGATAACACCATATATGTGGCAATACAGCTCATTCTGTGGATGAATAAATACTATTTAACTACTGTTAAAAATGTTAACATTGTTAACAATGAAAGTTAATTTATATAGTGTTTTAGTTCTTTCCACTCTTTAACCATCTTTGCTAATGCAGTCTTGGAAAAGTAACTCCTCTAAAAAATCCCGAACAAAACCAGCTTTTCTCTTCTGCCTACAAATTGGCAGATTTCCATTCACAGAAGTGAGTGCTATTGTTGGAGTGCCCAAATATTCCATCCTCCCAACACTCCTCATTCTATTTTGTATGTTTTGAATTGTACTGTTGTATGTTTTAAAACAGGTGCTGAGAGATTCGAAAAACAGAGACTCGCTTCCTACCTCTCTGTAAGACAAAACCCACTATGAGGAGCCAGTCCCTGAACAAAGCATACACACTCATGTGCTAAAAAGTAGTTACTCACTATAACAGTATTTCATTGTAACACATATTCATGTGCATTATGTACTTTTTGGCTCAATTTTTGCTATTTGAAGTAGATCTAAAAAGATTTACTTACACCTTAGATGGGATTCTTGTGTTAAATTCGTCCATTGCATCTGGAAAGAACCAAATATTAAGAGAGAAAGGTAGGATAAGAGGGACTACATCTACACATCAAATTCCTTTTCATACAGTTTCTCACAGTACATGCAGTTTCTCTTTTTGAAAACTAGGGTTAAGCTTGATGCTTTCAACCAATTATTGCTGAGACTAATAATGGGAATTTTTGCCCAGTTTTATTAAATCAACCCAAGCTACATAGAAGAAAGAACCTTTTTTCTACATAGAGCCTTGTGCAGAACACTGTAAAATGTCAGAAACACTTAACTTCATGCTGAGATGTTTTATACCTACTCTGTCCCTCTCTTGATATTTGCTGTTGTGAAAAGGAAAGGACAAGTAAGGCAGTTGAAGGTTACCCTGACACCTCTCGCACACGCACACACAAAGAAAAGAAAAAAAAAGAAAAGAAAAAAAATAATGTTTTCAATTATAACTAGTGAATTCTAAGAAACAGCTGCAACATGTTTCTGAATTCTTTGTTTCTGACTGCTTTCCCTTCATGCCTTGAGCAACCAAAAGGATTAATTCTGGGTAGTTATTTAAATATAGTTACTTGCTTAAAATCCTCTGCCAAAATCAGAGAAAAGGGATTAGGATTAAACTGTTCTAATCAAAAGTAGTGTGGGTTGGTTGATTTTTTTTTTCCCCTGATAGGAAAACTCTTTTACTCCAAGAAACAAGTATTAACACTGTAGGGACTTCAGTGTTGTATAGTACAAAAGTCTCAGTGCCAGTAAATACTAAATACAGAAAATTATTTTTATAGATTTCTTTTTTCTATAGATGTCAGTGGATGAATTAAGGGATGGTAAGGATAGTGGTAAAATACCATGTTGCAAAATAACATCAGCACTAGGTGCGTTTCTATTTTTACCAATTTGTATTATGACTTTGGCTTGTTTGATTTCCTTACAGAAGTCACACACAGCAAGTAGGTAACTTGCTTCAGTTAGAGCTCATCCTTGGTGGGACTGTAATTGTATTAACAACAATAACCAGAATGTCTTCCTGTCGTATTTACTTTGCTTCTGTAATGGATGAGGTACAACAAAATTGTATATAAAAGAGATGTCAATGTTAGGATAACATCTTAAGATCATGCTGTCCCTTTGGGTCTTCATTTCCATTATTTAATATCTTTTTCTTTTTTTTTTTTTTTTTTTAAATGACTGCTAGTGACTATTTGCAGATATAATGATTCTTATTATATTTGAATTAAATCTAGGTATTTAGTTTATTATTGTTATTATTATTATTTAGTGTGCATGAGTGTGAAAATATATTTTTCAATGAGGCATAATGGATATTTTAATGATGAATAGTGTGGACATATTGGTCTAAGCTGCACTTCAGAAGGATATACTGCATCTTACAGTGGTCGCAATAGGTTTATAGTTTTTTTCAGTTAAACTGGTTGAACAGCTGCAGAGATCATGGATTACCCATTCCTCTGCAGCATAGAAATCAGGAAAAAAATTGTGTTTCTGGAACAAATAGAAATTTTTAGGGCTTGGCTACCAAAATGCCATGTCCAGTTAGTGCTTCCTGAAAGAGATGTTACTGCCTTTCTGTCTCTAGTCTTTTGCATGGTCCCCACGGAGGCAGGAATTAAGGATGCTTCAGACAGTTCTTCTACTCTTGGAGAGGACCACTTACTGCAGATTATTTTCAAGTATTCTATTGCCCATTAATAATCAGAGAATGAAGGGTCAATGGACAAAAGTGCAGTGGTTGGGGTAGCTGAACTGCTCACAACTGTGTCCACGGAGTGAGGGAGGTCCTGGCAGATTTGGCACTAGGATGTAGTCCCTGATAATGTTTAGAAGTGCTTTGATGAGAGAAGATTGTCTGAGAGGGCAGAACTGGTGGAAGATGACTACAAGTATTTCTGTTGAGCATCTATGTGAAAGAGAAATTGTGCATCTCAGTGTTGTTCTTCCTTAATTTAATAATTTGTGTGGCTATAAGACTGAGTACACTGTTAAAAGTATCCTTCCTTTCAGAAATTGATTGTAATCTCATTGAAGATAAATACAAAATATGTTCCATCACGTTGCTGAAATATCTTCTTTTAGTAGAGGAAAGCTGGCTCAGATGTTGTGGAAACATTTATTGTTGGGATCATGTTGATGAGGAAGCAGATTGGAAATGAGGTTTGGAAAATATTTCTATGGTGCCATGCAAGCATCCAGCAGTAGGTTAGAGATAATTTAGATGTTAATTTCTTGGGGACAGAAACTGTCTCTTTCACAGCACATACGAATCAGAATCACGACTGGGCAGCATTAGCAGTATTGCAGGTAATAACAATGTTGTTAGCTGTCCGTTCTGTCCTGTGATAGTTGGCTAATCTGGCCTCTTGATAGTCTCAGTTAGGTGGAGAATTTCATAGAAGAGTTTTTTAGCCAGTCTATTGTTTCCCTGAATTAGAAAGTTCCAAATAGGAAACTATTTGCATTTTTCTCTTAAGTTTTGTTTTAGGGATTTTTGAATGAACTTTCCTGGTCTTCGGTTTTTTTTTTTTTTTTTTCCCTGACTTCCTTCTGTTTCTCTTACAGAGACCTGTGCAAACTTATCTCTTACCTGTGACGCTTGGGGGATAATCTGAATCCTGAGGATGTCTCATTACTGACTTAGTTTTCAGGAGAGGCTCTAGTTAATGTTGCTGTAAAGATCCCCTTTCTAAAAAATGGATCCTGATATCATATTTTCCTTCTTTCAGCTTGATGGGAAAGAGACTGATTTTTGGATAATGCTGCTGGATTCCGTACTGCTGGGCTCCAGCTCTGTAGAGTTAGTGCATCTTGAGTTTAAATCATTGCACCGTGATTTTCTTGTTCTAATATCATCTAGGGTTGACACTGAGACAAAATTAAAGTTCATGTGAAAATGCTGCGTGTACAAACATGTAAAGAAATTTAGAAACAATAATTTAAATACTTGTTAGATGGATATGTTTTCAATTACTTAACTTCTTGTCTAAAATCCCGTGCTTTCATCCTTTGAACTGTGTTTCTCACAAAACACCTTCTTACCCTTGCCCCCTGCTCTGAATAATCTTTCCTGGCAATTCTCAGGGAGGATCCTTTGGAGATAGGTTTTGGGATACAAATGCAATTGCCTTTAGTTGTTCTTTGGGAATCCATGTGCTCTGTTTTTGGGGTTCTTGTCACTCCTACTGGGCAAACAGATCATAAACAGTAGAGATTTTTTGGTTGTACTTAGGTGTAGTTTGCTTCTGCATGAGTGGTCACGCTATTTTATACGTTCTGAGTCTCAGAATCTCTGGAACAATATTGGTACAAACGATATTATTTAACTAAACTGACTGGCTTAGTTAGTTAGGTGTGTTGTTTGGTAAGAGTATGAAGAGGAAACCTGCCTTTCCCATCTTCTGATGCAGGTTCATGTCACATAAACAGATTTTTTTTGCTATATTATCCTTTACGTCAGAAAATGGCTTCTTGTGATTATCTAAAATGAAGGATGATACCTTAATCTACCACTACAACCAATACTATTCTTCCTTCTCTTTTCTGTATAATAACATTCTAAATAAATAAAGTAAGGTGTTAATGATGCCCTCATACTTGTAACCGATTGGGTGAAGGAGTGTTCACACAGAGCAGCTTTTTTAACTTCCTGTTGTCCTCTGTCAAAAGGCCAAAAAATAAAAAAAGAGTCCAGCATTTCCCTAAAGAATTAAATGTTATCCATGTCAAAATAACTGGCGCAGACTCCCATTATTTGAATAGCTGGGGCAATGCTCTATACACACCAAAATTCTCCTAGAGAAATATATAGGACACAGTTTAGCTGCTTTGGACTTCCTTTGACAAAGTAACTGATCTCATAATGCACAGAAGATGATGTGTCAGTCTGCCCTTCAAAGGGAACAAGCATATTTATGGAAGGCTTTTCCTTGGGTCAAGTGGTTGTACCTCACCATGAATTATTAACAGGAAGGTACAGAAATATCATTGGTCTTCTGGCTTATGCATACACTTTCACTGACTTGTTTAGAAATTAATTTAATCAATTTTTATACTGGATGTATTCTCAGTATTGCCAAATGCTTTGTTTCATTTTCATGCATACAGATGTTTGAGTCTTTGTGCTTTTTTCTTGGAGCCAGATGGAACTTATCCAAGATATGACGAGTCCTGCTGAGCCTTGGCACCTGACTGCTCTTATATTGTCAAAAACCTTGGTAGCTCAAGGTCCTTCGAGAGCATACACTGCTCTATTTTCTGACTTTCTGGCAGTGCTTTTACTTTGTGTAGACTGTCCCTAAAGAAAATGTTACTTTTTCCTCTCTAGGAATGGAAACATGTAGGTTCTTCTACCCAGTGTAGTTGTATGTTTAGTTGTGATGTGAGATGCTGGACTTGTATAAAAATTAGACACGATGGGGAATTGTCCTATGGTGCAGCATTCCTTAGCTACTGAATAGGTCCAACATGGATGCCAATTAACTCTTGAGAATGTTTATATCAATGAGTTCTAAAAATGATTAGTTCAGTGCAGGTCAGACTAACAGATTGTCTTTTTCATAACTCAGCAAGGGTTTGGGATTTTAAAACAGGTGCATAAAAATTTTTAGTAGTCTGGCTGACTCCTTCAGGTTTTCTTTTCTTCTCTTTTAGCCATACCAAAGATGTATTGGGAGTTCTCAAGAGGTTACCCGGTGTATTCAAGCCTCGCTGAAACTGAACAGATGCTTTTCAGCTTTGTTGAAGCTCAGTTCCTAGGAAATTCATTAGCATTTTACATGAAAATCCCTTGCCTTTATATTTGTATCCAGGTGACAGTGGCAAAAGATTGGGAATGTATTTGTTTTGCATGACTTATTTCTTGTTTACTTAAAGCTAAATTTTCTCTTCAGGTTTTCTATGCATCGATGGCTACAGTCCTAAAAGCTTTTACCATTGTGAATTACAGGTAGATTGTATGTGAGATGTCATGAGAGAATGTGAGAATGTTATGTGAGAGTTTAATGCTGAGTCCCAAACCTTTGGAACGTATCTTGCAGAGATTTTTAGCGGCCCAGCAGGGAATGCCTGTTGAATGAAAAGAACATTCTAGCTTGTGCATCTGTGTCCTTATTTCTCCATAACATGATCTTTAATATTCTTCAGATATGTGAGGCAATACAAGTCGGGCCCAAAGGAGCTGATCATCGTTGAGAAGAGTAAATCATGAGATAGTCAATTTTCTGGATAAAGTGGCAGTGTTCTGACAATGGGGAATTCTTTGAAGCTGTGAAAGCTTGTTCTGAAGTGACAGAATCAATGATCATGACACAGATTTGAATGCTTTCCTATTAGGTAGTCAGACTTGTTGCTAGAGTACTGAGGGATAACCTTAGCTAATCACTGACATTACCCATGACAGGAGTCTGTGAGGCCATAAATGACTTACCCAAGCTATTTATGTGGGAAATGTTGTTGTTCAGAATTGTTCTTTCAATGCATTATGTAGATTCATAGTACTCCTTACCAAAGCATCTGAAATTCAGTCCTAGCAGGAGAAGTCTGGGAAACTGCTGAACTCAACAACCACTTTATCAAATGCTGCTTTCAGTAACATGGTAAAAATCGTAGGGAACTGGTGAGAACAGACTGGTCATCTCATGTATGGTTTAAAAATACCATAATGCATTAACCGAATGGTGTCTGCAGTAAGTGGACCTGCAGTAAGTGCCAAACTAATGCTATGTCTCCATCTCATCGTGACTAATATGAATTTCAGTTCATCTGCACAGATGAATTGAGTTCAGTGCTTACTGGCATTGTTGGATTTACTGTACCTGCCCAAATCACCTACTTCACTGTACAGGTGCTTACAAAAAGCACATTCCAATCTCCAGGTTCTGCCTGAAGGCCCTATGGGATTCCTTGGCAATGGAAGGAGGGACTCAGGCATAGGATGCCTCATGTAACCAAACCAACCCATGGAACCTTCCAGATTCTCCTCTGAAGGGTGGGGAGAAGGAGCATACTGGACAAAATGTGGTGGTTGCAGCTTGCAGTATCTTTCCTGAGAAGCCCATGGAGCTTCACTTGTTATGACCTGGTAGATTACCAGATGGATGCACAAACGTGTGGAAAATGCACACACACTAGTCTGTATTCATATAAAATGCACTAACTTAAAAGAAAAAAATCTGGCATCATACTCCAACAGAAAGAAGATTTCATAAAACTAACACTTTGAGTTTATATGATATACAACAGAATGATAATGTTGCACTAATAGAAAAAAGGAGAATGATGTTGCATGCTATTTAACTAAAGCAAGTTAAAATGACTGTAGGAGCACCATTGGATAGATTCCCAGTTGGGTTATATTGTTTAGTTCCGTTGATTTGAGTGGAATTACTCCATTATGAACTGAGTAAATAATTCACTAGGATTTAATTTGTGCGCTAAAATCAACACACAAAGAAATTGTCATAGTTATGTTCAGCCTATTGCTGCAATCATCCAAAAGCCTGTGTCAAAGGAAAGTAGATAGATTTCCTTATACGTAATTAAAGCAACATCTATACAGCACAGAATTTAGTCCATGTATTCACTTTGAAAGTTACACCCGGGTCATAAAAATCTGGTTATCTTCTTATTTACAGAGTTTTTGTAATAGACTGCTGAATTGCTAGCATCTTACCTTTACCAAGACCTTAAAAAGTATAAAAATCCCTAAAAGACATGATAAGTATTTATTTTTATACTCAATAAAAATAATTTGAATTAAATTTCTAAAACAATTAAAATGATATAATTTAAACCATTAAGATTTATACTAATAATTACCTTAAATATGTAGTTAAAAGGTTTTTAAAGTTTTTTATGTTTTCCTTTTTTTTAAATAAACGTATTTCGTACCATTCATGAAGTTTTCAGTTCTTTTCCTTCAAAAGAAAGAAGACTGTCAAAATACAGTATTGAAAAAAAAAATTTTTTTTTTTCTTTATTCTCACAACTTTCACATTAATTAACTCAACTATAGGCTAGATCTTTTTCTGTCTCTGGTAAGCTCTGGACTTTTTGGATTGTACCCTGAAGCCAGACATATGCCTTCCATTCAATCTTTCTGCTCAGATTTATGCAAACTTCTTAAGTCATGGGAATAGCTTACCCCAAATGAGTCTAATTTGCCTGATGTGCGACATGCCAATGCCTTCTTCTGCGATTGATTATGTGGACTACGTATTTAGTTCAGATTCCTCCACTGGTTTCTAATGGCTAATTTAGGGCTCACTCTGTCCTGAGCAACATACATGATTCAGCACAGGATATGATGCCTTAGGTTTTAACTTTTATATTTTTCTCAAATCCTGTACTGCTAGTGTAACTCTGAAGTTTCCTGTATCTGATTAAGTCCTGTTCTCTATGCTAAGACAGACATTACAAAGCCTCTCCAGCTCGCTCTCCAAGGACACCCAGACCAAGAACTCTAAACCTTCATCTTGGGGAGAGGGGGGCAAGCTTGGGGAAATTCCATCATCGGCTGGGTTCTGGTTGGTGAATTCATGCTGATATAAAAGTGTGAAGAACTCGTGGCCTGTCATCCATTTTGGGATCCACTGAGGCAGGATCCTCTGGAGCCCAGAGTGTACATCTGAAAGTCTTTCAAATAAATACCTCCTTTGTTCCTTTATTCCTGTCTTGTCTCTGTTTCTTGGTGGCAATTTAAGGCATCAGATGTGTCTGAGCTTAAAATACTCAACTTCTGAGGGAAATGAATAGGAACATGAGGAACATGACCTATGAAATTTGGCTTTTGCAAAGTATCTTTGTTCTACCTGCTATCTTTGCACTTGAATTTTTGCACTAAATTTTTCTATTAAAACCATTGGTAGAAAATAAACAAACCATATTTTTAACAGCTGCATTTTTTCAAAGGAGCGTTCCACCGGTTTCGGGACAGGCGACTACTCAGCAATAGATAAGGTTGGAAGGGACAAAGGTGGGGTCCAACATCCCTGCCACAGAAACTTAGGAAAGAAGCAAAATTCCATGACTTAGGAAACTGAGATCATGCACAACTTACTGTTCTACACAAACTCAGGTAGACTGGTTGACCCCCAGTCTTTAATATTTATGGAGGAAATACTGATTTAGGTATAGCAACAGTTAGTATGCTTAAACCAATATGTAAGTGTATATTTGTGTAACAAATGTGTTTAAGTAATAATTGATGCCAAATAGTATTACAGTATGACCTTAAAAACCATTACTGATGAAATGTTAAGCCCATTTCTGGACAGAGTCTAACCCTGCCACATCACAAAGTACCAATGAAACCATTCAGAGTGTACACTCCTTATATGCTAGGTCTCTGTATCAGTTTCAAAGTGTTAAAACAAAGATAAAGGAATTTACATATGAAGCTGTTCCTTTCAGCCCACTGGAAAAAAAAGAATTGCAGCCTTTTTTCATGACTTACATTATCATAGATTTATTATTTTCACATACTAATTGGCCTTTGAGGTATTTCTTGAGATAGTGTGGAGAAACTGTCTCTAATTTCCTTGTCCAAATGGACATTTCTCATGCTGGTATCTCTTTATATGGCCATTGGGAGTATTTTTTTTTCTACTTTTTGACTTCTGTCTGGTGTGTTTTGTTTGCAAAGCCTGTTGCCTTCCTCACAGCCCATCAGCTGTCTCTTTTTTCAGTTGCTTGCACAGACTCATGGGATGCAATTATTTCAGAAATGTTCATTCTAATAGAGTTGTTATTCGTATGCAGTGTATGTTTATTTGGAGGTGTTTGAACGTAAGGGCCTGAGAGTGTAATTTGATCCATACTACTGGAGTCCAGGTTTCACATGTTTTTAAGGCTATGGCATTCTCTGTTATTGTGAGTTTTATCTTTGATGCACTTGAGATATCCTTGTCTTGTAAGGTTATATTGAACTTTGCAAATACTGATATTACAAAAGCAATTCTACTTTTGATTTCTGCTTCAGACTTTCCTTTGTGATGCTAATTCTGAGATATCTGAATGAATTCACTCATTCAAGTTCCTAAACTTTGATGTAAATTTCTTGTGTATGAGAATTTTCCATTGTCCTTTATGTATTTTTTCCCCTCCTGTTTGATCATCAGTCCACGGTTAGCTTTTTTTTTAGATCTGCTAGCTATGGTTCTTTTTCTTCCAATCAAGCTGGTACAATCTACAAAGTAGAGATTATAGATCTTTTACCACTAGCTGAAATCTTTGTCCTACCAGAATTTTCAAGCACTTTGGATTTGCTACATTCAAGGAGAATATGAATAGACATGCTGCCAGGAGGAATCTTTCAGTCAATTCTTGTCAGAATCATTTAGTTAATATGTACCCTGTGAAGATAACACTTTTCTAAAGCTTTTGAGTTCTAACGCAATCTAAACTTGCAGGTTTTTAGGAGAGAAACAATTGCATTTGTCTGTGAAGTTGAAGGAACTGCCTTTCTGTATTGATGGAATACTACTTTACATAAACATTTCTAATTTTACCTTTGCTATTCAATTATTTTTGATGACTGAAGTATTTAAAAGAGCTGTACTCCTATGTTTGCTACAAGGAATTTAGTGACTTGTAATATGCTTTATGTCAGCATTCACTTCAGACCTTAATTGCTGTTTGGTGGAACCTATGCTCTTATCTAATATGTGGAGCAGCTTCTGTGATCCACATCTGCTTTGGGGGAAGGACAACACTTGCAGCCTATTCTGTGCCGAGGCCTATATTAGTAATTAATCTACCTCACAGGAGAGAAACAGGTGTCACCTCAAAATAATCTATACTTCTGTGGTTAGGGCATACTTGGGCTGGCAGGCAAGGTATGTGATTTCTTGTCAATGGAGACAAAAAATGGTTTAAGATTGGATCTCCCAAATCCCCAAAAACTGTACTAACTTTGGGGTATTTATTGAGTAAATAAAGAGGCAAGAAAATGGGGCAGTGATACTGTTTACTTTTTCTCCTTTCTTGAAAGGTCTGACCTGATTTCACCTGATAATCTCAGGAGATGGTTCATAGCTGTGGCTCTTGGAAAATTATGGACAACTAGCTTTATCCAGGTGCTGAGTTTGCAAATGAAAAATTTGTAAGCTTGGTACATAGAGGAGTTCAAGCAGAGCTGATGCACAGAGTGACTCAGAGATACTTGTATGTTCTGAGATATTTATTTTAGTATAGGACTACAACCAAACTAATAAGTCTTGACTGTCAGCCAGCTCTCCTGCTTAGTGAGGCATGCACACCCATGAACTACATAGTGATGGGGTCTAAAATACATGCCTTGGCCTGGTCTTCTTCATACTTATAATTCTGTGTCTGGACTTAAGTTCCCTGTTGTCCAGATCCTAGAATTTGCTATGTCCCCTTAAGACTGTAGAGAAAGGAAAATTCTGTCCTGGCTTTGGAGACCATGCAAAAATACTTGAATTGATGAGTCTAACACTAATCCAGCCCCCCCTCCCGTTCTCAGTTTGATATAGGTTTATTTCAATTTTTTTCAGTTTTTTATGCAACTGCTAGCCAGATTAAACATTGGACAGCAGTGTTCCTCAGTATCAGTCATGCTTAGCTCCTACTTTACAAGTTGTCATATTCCTGACCATGCAGTGAAAGACTCACAGATTTTAAATGATTTACTGTTAGTGAATAGGTGAGAATTCTTGTACCTGTGGCTTGAAAAAAAAAAAAAAAAGAAGCTATTGAGAATTAACAATGTATTTGGTTCTCAGCACTCATGAGGGAGGTGCTAGCAAAGGGAAAAATATGAATCATTGTACAAAACTTCAGTGCAGTCCCCCAAATCCCACTCCGAATTCTGACCTCAGATCTCTTTCTCTAAAATTTGCTTGTTGTCTACCACTCTTACTGGATGTTCAATAATCACTAACTTGCTGAGTGTAGTCAGTGATCTCTTAGTTGATGTACCTGGAGCAGATGATGGAAAAAGTAGAAAGGATGGGATTCATCAAGGGTAATGTTTGTGCCCTGGGCTCCATTCATAGTCAGTGAAGATGTAGCCAATATAGTGGGTAGAGTCTGAAGTGCAATTTGTCTCATCCTAAAGCAGCTGTCTAAGAGAAGTGAAATGAATCAAACCTTGAAAGTGCTCATTACTCTCCACTGACCTGAAAGGGAGGCAAGGGGGACTAGCTTACCAGCTTCCATGTAAGCAGACAGATATCAAGCATTAAATGGTTTGAGCCCCATCCCACACAAATAGCATTATTTAACAGAAGTGGAAAAGTAGCTGTGGGTTTGTTACAAACAGGCCTATTGTGTGAGCAGGTCTGTGATCCCAGTTTGGACAGAAAGTATCACACACACAATGCAAACCACTTGAGTTTGGGCACACAGTTACACTTCTTTCTGTTCTAGATGTGGATGGTCAGCACTGATTTGGGTAGAGTAAAGAGGGAAAAGCAGAAAAAAGGAGTATGATTCCATGTAGTTAAAAATATCTGGGTTGTATCTATGAGATTTCAGTAATACCTTACAACTAGGCTTGTTTAGCTAATGTTACTTAAAATTATGGCTGATCTGATCTGAATGCAATGCCAGAATTCTTGCCATGCAGAGAGGTTTAGAGCTATAGAATGATGATTTTCTCTTTGGGACTGCATTCCTAAAACTTGAGTTTAGTTTAGCACTGAACCTTGCCTATCCATTTCAAGTTCCTCAGGTTAAACTTCAAAACTATAAAACATGCTTTCTGTATGGAAATCACTTTTCTCACTCCAAAAGCAGAAAAGGAAAGAAAGGTTAATGTAGAAATGTAATTTATATCAAACCCTTTTCCCTTTCTGGTGTTCTTCTGTAATCTGAAATTTACGTCCTTTTTCTCCCTGTGTTAAATTAGAGTGAGAAAAGGGAAAAATAGCCAAGCCCCTTGATTTTATAACATTAGGAAATAATAACAGGAAACAACAACTTTTGTTTGTTCTTTGGTGTGAATTGGCACAGGCATTATGATGAAGTTAAAATGCAGAGGATAATTGAAAAACGTGATAAAGAAAGCCCCTTGAAAGTCTCTGAATTATCTTTCCTGGTAGCATTGACAGTCTACTACTATTGGGCACTAAATCTACTGCAAATTGCTGGAGAGTGAAAAGAAAAGAAAAGAAAAGAAAAGAAAAGAAAAGAAAAGAAAAGAAAAGAAAAGAAAAGAAAAGAAAAGAAAAGAAAAGAAAAGAAAAGAAAATGGAAGGAACTTCCCCTAAAGTTAATTGTCTTTCTGTTCCTTCCACCTCATTCCAGCTCAGTTATAACTGGGAAAAGTCATTCTGCCTAATTTACATTCATACAACTCTATGGAAAAAGAGCTTATACAGTAAATTTGATTTTTTTTTTTTGTTCCCCTGGTTTATTACGGAAAAAAAGGAAATCCTGCAGAGCAAATTGCTGTGGAAAATTCATGAAAAAGTTTCTTGATTTTTTTTAGTTGTTTTGCTGTCTGATAAATTCTAAACATTTAATGTTAGACAGGAGTAGACAGTCTTTAATCACAGGGCATAAAATGTTGAAATACCTGCTGCAACTCCATCATCTCTGGTTAACTCCCTGTTATTATTAAGGCAGAAAATGCTCTAAGGTTTGTGATAAATTTAGCACTTTGCCTGCACTTGTATGTTTTTTCATATTAGCTTTTAGAAAAGTTCCATAAATCCATGCTTATGCTGTGTTTAGAAAAGAAGTCCAATGCACGATCCTACTGTGTGTAAAGCCCAGTGGTGTAAAAGAACTCAAAAGTGTCTGTCAGATTCATATGCAGCACCATGTTTCCACTCAGCATTTCAACTCACATTTTAATAAACACATTAAGGAGGCTCAATAGTTGTTGGACCCAGGTTACATCTAATTTCTCATTGAGATGGTGAAGAAAAACAGTATGTTTTGCCCTAAATTGTCAGTCAGTATATGAGCTCAGTCTGCCTCTTCTCAGTGCCTTTTATATTAATAGGTGAGATTATCCACACAGGCTTTATTTACAATATACTGTGTTTATAGTCCCCATTTGTACATCTTGCTGGAGCTAACATTTTCATAATGATGAGGAACAGCAGGCCAGAAACTGTTGCTTCTCGTTAAAAAGACATGTTTCTGAGCTTTTGGGGATTCTTTATACTAAACCAATACATATTACTGACATTTTGCCCTTTTCATTTTCCTTTAGCTCTTCACTTGTTGAATATCTAAGGTTCAGGACTCTAAAAGCATATCTGAAGTGCTTTTGAGAGAGAACCTAGGAGAAACCTGCTTTGGGTCAATAAAGATCCCAGTGAACTCTGAACAATAAAAAATGTGGCCTGGACAGAATCCAGCTTGTAAGCTGTACTGTTATCTATTTAATAATGTATTTTCAACAAGGTAATCTCCCCTTAAAAGGCTACTGTTCTATGCTGCTGAAACTTTGATGACCGCTGTGTTCTGCTCTAGGAATGGCTTCATTCCAGGTGTGGATATAGTTTCTTCAAAGTGAGTTCAACCAGGAGAAGATAAATAATGAGTATTGTACTAGTTACACCAGAAGCTTGTTTTTCATTTATAGAGTTTAGCAATCATAGGAGGTCCACCTGAAGAATCATTAGTCTTGGTTTTATTGGTTAAAAGATTTGATATAAAAGTATTTGTGGTCACCTACTTAGTATAAAATTGACTGGTTTTAGTATTTTGTCACTTTAAAAAGAAGTGGATCTAAGCTTGAAAGCACGTTCTACGACTTGAAGGGTTAAACATTGTGGAAGGCTTCTGTAGTTTCCGTTCAACACCTGACTGGAATCAATGGCCAATTAGCAGAGTTCATGGTGCTGCATCAAAAGACCAACTAAGTCTGGTACAAATTCAGCAGCCACCTTCTCCTGTTCCGTCAACTACTGCAAATATTTGTGGTGACTGCTTAATATTTCTCAAGCTTGTGGCCATTTCTGTCATTATAAGTCCCTGTGAGAGGGACTAAGGTTCTATGTGTACAGTCAATGTTCACGTGGCACTGGGATGCACCACACAGAAATACGTATTTCTGTGACTAAGTGAAGGTAGTGGAAGTGTTTTGTAGTTGTATTTTGTAGGAAATAATATATGTAGTAGGAAACAATATATATCCCAACACAAATTTTAGAGATTGAATAAACAAAAGACATGCTTAAACTGTATTTCCAGCTATATTGAACTAGACATTTTGCATAAATTGTAGCTGTGCATGGAATCAAACTATGCCGCGTGCCAAGTGTATTTTAAAATGGGCAAAGTTTAACCAGAATACATGCACAAAAGAGAGAACCCTTCCATATTATCCGTAATTTAAGCAGGACTTGGGCACAGTGCTGGTAGACTGAAGTCCCTGCCTGATGCAAGTAATATGAATGGTAACATCTAACTGAAAGAAAAATTAAAAACATGGAAGGAAAAGAAAAAGGGGTAGGAAATGCTACTTGCAGTCTATGGTGTTCAAAGCTGCAAGGATTGGAGATTTAGTCAGGATTCTTCCCAATACTCCCTCTGCAATCATCACTTTCTGTCTGACTCTCTAGCCAGGACTATGACTTACACTCACTGCAATATGAAAAAACACATTCTAATTAATTACTGTTTTCTAATCCAATATATGAATATATTCAACTGAATGCCTAAAAATGTGAGATAGATAGATACATGGATAGATAGATAGACATAGTAATTAAATATCTGATGGTTTTTTTATTGTATTGACAGAGGAATAAAATTTAACAAGTTATAAAATATTCCATAAATATTTCTGCTTTTGCTGTATCTATTTCTTTTGTATTAATCCCATTTGGCTTTCATTGTGCCTCGACTTGAATTTGGTCAACCCTGAAATTCATAGCTATGGCATTATCTTTGCTAGTTTTCTGAGAAAGCCCAAACAAAACAAATAGTTATTTGAGGTGGTGTGTCCTCATCTGAATAAATCTCTAGAATGGGATTAAGAGAACACGCTTGAGATACGTGAAGTATCTAGAGCACATGTCATATGAAGAGCATCTGAGGGATCTGGAGTTGTTCAGCCTCGAGAAAAGGAGGCTCAGGGGAAACCTTATCACTCTCTACAGCTGCCCGAAG
This sequence comes from Vireo altiloquus, assembly GCA_013396875.1. Classification (NCBI taxonomy): domain Eukaryota; kingdom Metazoa; phylum Chordata; class Aves; order Passeriformes; family Vireonidae; genus Vireo; species Vireo altiloquus. The sequence goes on along the minus strand of VZRF01012840.1, from coordinate 202,867 downwards.
GGAGGTTGTAGCAAGCTGGGAGTCAGTCTCTTCTCCCACAGGATGAGAGGAAATGGCTTCAAGTTGCACCAGTGGAGGTTCAGATAGATACTGGGAAAAATTTCTTCACTGAAAGGGTTGTCAAGCATTGTAACAGTCTGCCAAGGGAGTCATCGTCCCTGGAGGTATTCAAAATGCATGTAGATTGGCACATCTGTAGAGAGTCAGGGACATTTCTGCTCAGAAAAGTGAATACTGAAGATGTAGCTCGTAATAAATTTCTCAGTTTGTATTTATAAAAGGTTGTGAATGGTGAAAAAGAGTATCAATACTTTCCCCTCCCCTTTCCCCAGTCAGGACGTGGGAGAAAAAAAGACTAATAAGCCAGAACAGCAGGAGGTGCTTCATGCTGAAGCATGAAGAGGTGCATCCCAGAATGGACTGTGGTCTGTATATAACCCATGCAGAAGCAGCTGCTTCCCTGAAGGTCCTGTGGCTTGTGGACAGCCCGTGCCAGAGCAAAGGAAATTACTTGGAAGGAGCAATGGAAGAGGAGAAGCAAAGACAGGCTGAAGGAAACCCTGACACCCTCACCCTGCCCTCCTGAGGTGCATGCTGCCTCACCAAAGGGACTGAGCGCAGCTGGTGTCAATAACACAGAGGATGAGCAAGTGGGGAAGGGAGTAGCTGTCTGTAGTGAAGCTGAGCCTGGGAAATGGAGAAGAAAAGTATTTTCCCCAAGTGTTTAAACATTTGCTGTTTTGTTTCCCAATACCCAAGTCAATAACTAAATGTTTCAAATTAAGTTAAATTCTCCAAGACTGTTTTGCCATAACAATACTTGGTCAGATTTTCTTGTAGTTTTTTTCCAAATGCATGAGTTTTCTCTCTGTTGTAATTCTTATTTTCTCCTCTTCCCCTCTTGGGGGAGGAGAAGAAGTAAGTAGCTGTGTGGATTCTTGGCTACTAGCTAGCACCAAGTCACCATAGCCATCCCAGAATCCAAAATTAGATTGAGGCTTTCTTTATTCTGTTGTAGTTCTATGTGTTAGGGACAGCATGGCAAAATCTTTTCATTTTCACTTGTTTGAAGTAACTAGGAGGGTTCACTTATGTCATTTAAACATTGCAAGTTTTCCGTACATATTTGGATCTTGACACACTGCAGCTATAACAGCTACATTAATTCTGTTGTCAAAACAGGATTGTAGGCATTCAAGGAGAGATAAGACTTAGGTCTGAAACTCTAAAATCTAGTATTCTACGTAATCTTGAAATAGGATTCAGCTTCTAAAATATACATGTGCTCTATATTATGCTTACCTCTGGAATCTTGACTAGGATTTTTGCTGTGTTCCTTTCTGTTGCAAATGATCTATTTCAGATTCAGTAACAGAGAACACCCAACTCTGCTATTTTTCTCTGTAGACTAAAGAGCTTTGCCCTTTTTATCCAAATCTGCAGGGAACTTTAAGAAGCACTGTGCTTTTTCGTGTGTTTTGTATTGCTTTAATAATGGCAGAATGAAGGGTGAGGGAGAGGCAATTTTTATGGAATCAGGATGTGATTTGCATGTCTTATAGGAAGTAGCTCTGCATTAAAATGTTTCAGTCATCTCTATTTTTCTGACTTCTTTTGCAATTTGGATTATCTGAACACAGATGTCTCAGACTTGCTCATAAGAATTCCAAACAAATAATGCCACAAGATCATAGAAAACTTTTCTCTGAATTTAATTTTTTCAAATGTCCCTATTATTTCTATTTTTATATTATCCATTTCCCTATGTTCTCATCATTCCAGCACTCCCCCATGACAATTATTGACATCATGATTAATGAACTGGAAGGCAAGTCAGAAAATACTGTCCAAGAATGAATGACTGTTGACAGTATATACATGTTAATTGGTATAAATTAGTTTTATACCCTTTTTGCTCATCCTTTTTCCTGCCTTTCAAGCTGTTAGTTCTTTAAACTTTGGCATAGGTATGTGGTGAGTGGAAACAGCTTCACTTAGGTTGATACCTAACACTAGCCAAGATGGTACAAACTGGTATGGAAATAACATGTGATGAACTTTATGCTGTATCTCAAATGTTTTTGTTTTTTATAGCAGTCATAAACATGTTTTTGTAGTAGGTCAAGCTAACAAAATTGCTTCTTCAAGTGAGAGAAGTGAACTTTTGGGTGGTAAGCATTACATGGAAAACCAGACATAATCAATTACAATACAATAATGTTTTTTTGCAGTCCACTATCCATTTGCAAGACATACCCTTTTTTAATATATAATGACAGGAAAAGGAGGAGAACTCTAGGAAGAGTTCTCTTATCGTGTAACATTAAGAAGTTAGAAATATCTGTTTACAATGAAATTCCAGGTATGCGTGCATAGAGGAATAGATGTTATGTGCCCTGGGCTTATATTTTTCTCATATTTGACCATAACACCTGGTGTTATACATTTACTTGATTTTAAGCATGGGAGTAACTTCATCACTGTTAGAATCGATCCAGGACTCATTAAGCATGTACACTTTACTACGAAGATGTGCACTTAAGAACTGACATGAAGTGGCTAAATCTTAACATATTAATTTGGGAAATAAAATATTTACATCTTCTCTGACTGTGACATAAATATATGCACCTTAGGAATGGATAGAGTACTGCCTGCACATCTCTATTTTAATTTCCTGACTAATGAATGTTTCTACTGTACCATAAAGTTATGTTTGTTGGAGAGCTCTGAATTCTTGCTGGGGTACTGGGAGATGTCAAGAAGTTAATTGTTAGTTAGTTGGTCAAAATGGAGGTGAGGGTGTCAGGGCTGAACAGAAAGAAATTATGATAGATATCCTTGTGAAACTCAGTCCAGGGTTTGAGATATTTTCTGTTACCATTTGCCAGGATGACAGTCGGTTTGACTGTTCTGGTTAAAATGTCAGAATGTTTTTTTCCATCCAGGCCATTGTCCTCAGGAAGGTCTCTAATCAAATTGACAAGTTTTCAATGTGTGTTCTGGCATTTGCATCAGAGGTTGGGAATTATTTTATGAATTTCCTGTTGAAACCCTATAAAATCCACAGTAAAAGAATATTAATTCTTAGATGCTCTATTTAGCAAAACTACTTGTGATTTGGGGGCTACATAAAATCTTTAAATTCTTCATTAATTTGGCATTCAAACTCCTTAATAGTTTTCTATTATAAATGATTTTGTGGTAATTCTAATTTGCTTGCACAGTCAATTCAGATATTCTTAACACAATTAAATTAAGCAGCTTGAAAGATAGGAGGCATTATTGTTGTGAACAAGTCAAGTCATTAAATCAGCATCAGGTTAGCAAGGAAGGTGTGATGTCTGTGATGACATTAAGGTGAAAAGGAAAGTAATGATAATCTGAACAGCGACTGTGTAAGCAATTCATATTTTATACTGTACTTAGGAAACCAATACAAAGGTAATGTTATCAGTGATAAAAATGGAAACAAATGCAAATAATAAAAAAGTCAGGCGTACTTCAACAGAAAAAGAAAATGACTGCTGAAGCAGAGATGTGTCAACTGTAAGACTCTTGTGCCCTTTTCAGTAAAGATTAATTTTATTTTCTTTCAACAGAGCTCTCTAGAATAACTCTAAATATTTTATGAAGTAACTCTTGACAGATTTCTTTGCGGATTTCCACACGACAAGGAATTTGAGAATTTTAAGGTGAAAGCTTGTAAATGAATGATTTGACAAGTGGCCCCGGGGGACCGATCTTTTGAGTTTAAACTTTCTCTGCTACTAGTTAGCTCTTTTCTTTGGCAAATCACTATGGAATATAATCCAGAGCATCAGGTATTGAGTTTTTAGACAAGCTATAAACTCCTACTGATTTTAGTAAGCATTGGGTCCTCATTTGCATGGGTCTGAAGACATTTAGTGAAAGACACTTGATTAGAAAATGCATATTCTTTGAATATTGCTGAAAATATTAAACATACATGGGATGGCAGTGCTGGATAGTTATGCTCCCTCTACCTCTTTTCACCCAACTCTAAAACACTTAGGTGTAGTCAGAACTCTTGCATGATGATTACAATACTCAAGTTGTCTCATGTCCTCAGTTACTAGAGTGCAGTAATTTCAGCTGACTTAGAGCCTAAAAGTAAAAATAAGAACCGAGAATTATGCCGGTGTAAAACATTTCAGAAGATACAATTCCTTGGGAATTTTCGGACAGTCTCCCCTTTCTTCAAATGGCAGTTTATTGAAACTGACTCTTTGTAGGTTTTGAGGGTTGTTTTTTGAGGGTTTTTTTTGGTATACTAGCCTAACAGTTTCAAAGCAACTTTCACTTAGTGAGGTGTTCAGGTCTAAACGTCTTTTCTGGTCAAAATGGATTTTCTAGACAAAACCACATATATGCTGGCCATAGATATTTAAAAGCTATTATAGATGTTGACAATGTAAATTCTACTTTTTCTTTTGTCGTATTTGAAACAGGTAGAAAGTTTAATTTGGTCTCCCATGGAATGAGTGATTGCCTTAATCATTTACATATATAGTCTATTACTCCAGTTGGATTTTTTTTTTCAATACATAGTTGTAGTGGGTTTATCCTGGCTGGAGGCCAGGCACTTGCCAAAGCCATTCTATCACTCCCCTCTGCAACTGAACAAGGAAGACAAAATATAATGAAGGATTCATGGGTTGAAACAAGGACTGGGAGAGATCTCTTGTTGAATACCATCACAGGCAAAACAGACTCCAATTTGGGATATTAATTAATGAGAAGTAAAATAAATCTTAGAAACACCTTCCTCCCACCCCTCCCTCCTTCCCAGCTCTCCTTTCTCACCCCGGCAGAGTAGGGACATGGGAAATAGTGGTTACGGTCAGTCCCCCACACATTGTTCCTCTTGCTGCTCAGGGAAAAGAGTCATTCCCCTGCTCCAAAGTGGAGTCCCTCCCATGGGAGATGGCTCTCCATGAACTTCTCCAGTGTGAATCCATCTCATGTGACATAGATCTGCATGAACTGCTCCATCATGGGTCCCTTTTCCACAGGGTGCTTTCATTCAGGCACAAGCTGCCCCATCATGGGTTCCTCACAGAGTCACAAGTCCTACCAGGAGACCTGCTCCAGCATGGGCTCCTCTCTCCACAGGCCTGCAGGCCTCTGCCAGGACCCTCTTCCAGCACAGGTCTCCCATGGGTTCACAGCCTCCTCTCAGACATCCACCTGCTCTGGCATGGGGCTCCTCCACAGGCCGTGGGTGTATCTCTGCATCCCTGTGGTCCTCCATGGGCTGCAGGGGCACAGCTGCTTCACCATGGGCTGCACCAGGGGCTGCAGGGGAATCCAGGTCTGGCACCTGGAGCACCTCCTGCCCCTCCTTCTGCACTGACCTTGGTGTCTCCAGGGCTGTTCCTCCCACACGTTCTCACTCCACTCTGGCCACAATTACGTCTGCACAATAACTTTTTTTCCCCCTCCTTAAATATGTTATCACAGAGGCATCACCGCCATTTCTAATTGGCCCAGCCTTGGCCAGCAGCACATCCATCTTAGGAGCTGCCAGAGATTGGCTCCGTTGGACATGGAAGAAGCTCCTGACAGCTTCTCAGGGAATCTATCCCTGTAACCCCCCAGCTACCAAAACCACGGTAATCCAATACAGTAGTATATAGCACTGAGATTCCTTTTCTCAAGTGTTTCATGGAGCACATAGCTTACACAAGGGACAAGATGTAAGGCATTCTGCAGAATGGTTGGGTTATCAGGCAACTTGGATTTAACTCTGTTCTAATTTGCAGGAAAACTTTTGCCATAAAAGCCTTAACAACTATCAAGACAATATGATCTTGTTTCCTGAAACTGTTTGTGCTTTACAATTTGTGACAAAAATACAGTCACCCAAAAGACATCTGAAGCTAATAGAAATATCTAGCCCAAATGGTAAAATTGTTATATTTGCCTCTTATTATTTTGAAACTTACTGGTAAATAGATTCCATTTTTCACTGCAACTTTGCTGTTTTTTTCTCACAATTAATTTAAACTGTTGGACCTATTTAAAAGTCTTTCTCTCTCATTACCTCTTTCTCATCTTTGGGCAGCTTGGACATCAAGAAAAAAACCTCAAGATGACCTACTTGATAGCAGCATAGCTGTTGATGTGAAATTTTAACCAGTGTGATTAGTAACACCACTGAAATCTCCCTAGATGTTCTGTGCAGCTGTAATGTGGAACTTCAGATACTGGCAATCTTAAAGGACATTGATACAATTATTCTATTGTAGGTTCTCCTAAGGCAGGCACTCCTTAAATGTGTCAAATCAGTCAGTGCTTTCTGTAGCTTGAAAAGACATGCTTGGGAAATGATGACTTAAGAAAGGAAAAGCAATCATTTGCTAAGCCTTAATGGCTATTGTGGTGGCCTAGATCAAGGTGACAAAGTAAATGTTCTGAGAACAAGCCTTTACCTAAAGTTGAAGGTAAAAGTAAATGTTCTGAAGCAAAATTTTGCACTTAATAGTCAGCTCATTCTGTAGTCTTTCATGCTAAGATGAAGTGTGGTATTTTTTTTTTTAATAAAATCTGAATATTAGGTCCACACTATTCAGAGCTCAAGGACTTGTCATTCAAAGTAGATTTGATTGATCTACCTAAAACAAATATGCTTTTCTGACAAAGTGCTAATAAACGGCTTCTGGCAGTCACAGAGTGCTTCTTTCAAGATCTTACTGTTTGTTTTTTGAAGTGATGAGATTTGTAGGGACCTGTTATAAGGTTCTAATTGAATTTCACAGAAGTAGTCCTGGTGTGACCCAAAATGGAGAAAAAAGAAATCCTCAAAGCTAGTCTCTGTGGAGTCAATGATTAAAAACACTAAATGGGAAAAAGAGGTCCAAGCTAGAAACGATAGCGAGACTTAATGAAGAATTTTTGAGAGAAGTTAAGGTTGATAATTTCTGAAGATATTAGGTAGATGAAAAGATTCACAACAGAAAAGTGTTTATTAAAACACCTTTTAAGAAGCCTTGGGAAATAACAAAAGCTGCTTTAAATCTTCTTATTAAAGTGAAAACTGGGTGAATTAGAAAATTTTGCCACCTGCAGCCTTTTGCTTAGCTCCTTTTGCAAGGTTCAGCTGACTTTGAAGAACTTTAACAATCATTGTTGCACAGGCTTTTTATGAATATGGTGACTAAAGAACTACATAAATTCTATTTTCAATAACTTTAAAAGTGAGGTAATAAACTCTCCTGTTTGTGTCAGAGCAATTTATAAGTCACAAACTAGCTTTGTTATGAAGCTAAATAAAAGGCATGAAAGTTTTATGTAGACTTTTCCTAGTTTTTGGAGACCTTCCATTTTGGTTTCTGGTTCATAATATAGCCATTGCTGCATTTTAAGTTCATACTTTGATAAGATGTGAATATAGGATAATTTTGTTCTGCTCCATCTTGCCTCTCTTGGACATATGAAGAGTCAGCACAGCTGACTGTAACAGCTCAAAAAGTAGGTGAGAGGGAAAACTTTTTCCTCTCATTGCTATACTTAGTAAAGATTTCACACTGGAATGTGAAACCATTTGCAGATAAGAGGAAGTCAATGCTGAAATCTGGAATGATTGTTAGTTACTGGAATAATGATGGTATCTGTGAGTCCCAGCCTACAGTCAGGTGTCTGCTGTACCAGATGTTGGACAATTGGCAAACTGCCTAAGCTGTGCATTTCCTTGTGACTGGCACAAAAGTCTTTAATGCCTCAGATGTAGTTTCAATATACAAAATGCTTTATTCCACTCTTCCTTTTTTGGTTAACAAACAGGACACAGAGGAAGGTATTTCTTTGTGTCTAGCAGCAACTGAAATAGGAGATGTTGTGGAGAATTAGCTGTCTACAAAGCTGAGTAGCATGATTAATGTAACCTGGGAAACAGGTAAAGAACAAGATGAGGAGTTACAGGCATTGGTGGCCACTTTTCACTCAGTTGACCCATGAGCTACCTTTGAGGCTGAGTGGCAGGAACTAGAGCAGGTACAATTCTCACCAATGTACTTCAACATCGTATAGGCATGAGCTGGTTTGTGTCCCATCAGTTCAGGCTATGGCTAAAGAGCACAATTTTAGGGCCTGTGCTCTTCAATATCTTCATAAACCACCTGGATGAAAGACTGGAAGGGTTACTCAGGGGAGGAGCTGTTTACCCCCTCAAGGGTAGAGAGGTCCAGCAGAGAGACCTTGACAAATTAGAGGGCTGAGGGATAACCAACAGTATGAAGTTTAACACAGAAAACTGTTGGATTCTGCACCTGGGATGAGGCAACCCTGGATGTACAGACAGACAGAGAATGAGACGCTGGAAAGTGCTGTGAAAAGGGGCCTGGGGGTCCTGGTCAACAAAAAGTTGAATATGAATCAGCAGTGCCCTGGCAGCCAGGAGGACCAATTGTGTCTTGGGGGCATCAGGCACAGCATCACCAGCCGGGCAAGGGTGGGGATTGTCCCACTCTGCTCTGTGCTGGGGCTGACTCACTTTGAATATTTTCTGCAGGTTTGGGTGCCACAATATAAGAAAGACATTAAACTATTAGTTCCCAAAGGAGGGTTACAAGGATGGGAAAAGGCCTTGAGGCGAAGCCATATGAGGAGTGGCTGAGGTCACTCGGTCTGTTCAGCCTGGAGAAGAGGAGACTGAGGAGAGACTTCATCGCACTCTGCAACTTCCACACAGAAGGAAGAGGAGGGGCAGGCACTGATCTCTTCTCTGTGGTGACCAGTGACAGGACCCAAGGGAATGGCCTGAAGTTGTGTCAGGGGAGGTTTAGTCTGGATATCAGGAAAAGGTTTTTCACCCAGACGGTTGGGCTCTGAAACAGCTCCCCAGGGAAGTGGTCAGAGCACCAAACCTGACAGAGTTCAAGAAGTGTTAGGACAATACTCTTGCATCCATGGTGTGATTCTTGGGTATGGTCTTGTGTGGGGCTGGGATTGGACTCAATGATCCTTGTGGGTCTCTTCCAGCTGAGGATATCCTATGATTCTATGATCAATTTTCTAAGACAATTATATTAAACAATTAGGAGCAAAACCTTCCTGTAGGTTTCCAGTCAACTGTACATTTTTGGCTTAGTCTTTAAAACTGTCATTCAGTCCTTGACTTAAGGGTTCAGCAGCTGCAGTACTCAGTTTTTAAGTCTGCCTCTTAAATTATCTGGATATTCCTACTGGTATAGAGATGATGTCTGAGCTACTTTCTGAGCTACAAAGAGAGATGTATGTTCTTTTAACTCTGCAGGTTTTGCCTGGTGGTTTCTGACAGTAGATTGAGAAATTTGGTTTTCATCTGCAACATCCCCACATTTTTCGGGCCATAAAATAGGACTTGCTGATATGAAAAACGGATTTTGGATTTTGTTCTCAAGATTGGCAAAGGAAATAGCATATGTATGCTGACCTTTGTGACAGCATGTGAAGCCTCTGCATTTGAGCTGATGTCTGAGAAAAGCTAAGGTGAAGAGATGGCACAGGAATGGATTTTCACTCCAGCAAAATAAACTTTGTGGATGGGGAATTGGAAAATGTGTTTTTGAAAATGTCTATTCATTTGCTTTTTGTGCTTCTCTTAGGCTTCAGTCTAATTACTTTGTCAAAGACAACTAGACCCTAGGACCTTCATCTTAATGTTTAGTAGGCTGACACAAATTTAAAAAATATCGATGCCATTTTGTTAATGCTGAATTCTCCAGTATTCTCTCAATCTTTTTCATGTCTCCAAGGTTCTACTTTAGCAATCACAGATTGTCACCACCTATCACCTTAATTTGCATCCCACCTATTAAAGCCACATAAACAGTGGGGGCGAGAGGGGTAACCTTACAGTACTTTCAGCATCCCTCACCTTCATTTTGCAACTCTATGTTGCTCTCTGTCACTTTTCCCCGTCACTGTCACCGTAGCATCAGTGCGACTAAATATCCAACTGGATAAACATTAATGATTTAAAAGATTTAAATGTTTAGATGAAATAAATTTTGACCTACTTCAGTACATTTTCCAGCAGGTTTATGGGAATCCTATAGTTTTCTGAAGGCAAACCTGGTATGCTATTTGTATGTGTGTTTTAGGAGATGGCACTATAAATCACATTCCAGTGCTGCTGAATTGAGATGCATGTAACTGTGGATATAGCTGTACTTCCATTATTCACACAGTAAAGCTAAAAGCCTTCTTTAGAAATTTAGTTGCCTCATAAACCAAGAAAGTAAATCTGATTTGAATTAATTAGTGAAAGACTAAATTAATTTAAATACATTTTGACACTAAGAAAGTAGGCTAATTGATGGCTAATTTTCTCTATCTATCTTGTTTCATGTCCTTTGGATACCCATATTTAGTAATAGATTACTTTTGTATTTATTGTTGATGCAATTTTGAGGATATTGTGATAGCAACTGAAGTTTCTGAGTGGATTAAATCATTAAAAGGGTCCTTGTAGCAGTCAATTGATTCGACTGTATAGTAAATGCCTGTTAACTGAAATACAAATTAAATACTTATTTTCAGCACATCATATAAAGCATTAAGTGTATTTAAAAAATTGTATCATAGACTCACAATGTGGAGCCAAAACCAGGCAGCTTCAGAGCACATTAAATATCCTTAGCAACCTGCTAAAATATGACATGGGAAACAGTTTACACTTGAGCAATTATCTGATAAGAACCAAGCAGAGTGAGCTCATTGCAGTGTGTGTACACAGATAGGGTATGTATAATTGAGCGTGTGCACAGACCCACAGAAGGGCGCAGTATATGACTGCTTCTATATGTACATCATAAAAAAAAAGTTCATAATATGAATCAAAATTCAGTAGGCATGTAAAGATTAGAGATGGCAGATATTAGAGGGTTTGAATAAAGAATGGTTTAGCTGGTGGTGATGTAGCTTTCTTGTAACTTCGGTGGAAGTGTACTGAAATGCAGCTGAAGTAGTACAGTGGTGAATTAAGACAAAGCATTACTGATGATTAGGATTTAGTGCTTTCCACTAATTTAATGCAAATAAAAAATAAACAGACTTCTACATTTAAGCATTTATTCAGCTTGTTTTGGCTGTCTTTTCAGACTGAGAACATTTTCTGTTCCTTTGGCACATTGTGAGAAAGGCTATATGCCTTCTTTTTGAGATGTGTTCAAAATGAAGTGAAAAGTGTATCTGCTATCTGTATTTCTCAGGTAGTAAGAAACTATACAGATGAGGGAGTTGAATGAAAGCTCTTCTAAGTCCCCCTAGATTACATGATCTCCTATTTAAGGAAAGTTTTCAGAGTAGACTGACGTCTTTGATTATCCAGCTTTTTGAGACAAACCAAGTTCTCAGCTGGCATAAATCAACTTAGATCCTCAGAAACACAGTGCAGTACTGAATTTCATGGCTGCAGATCTTTACCTGTGAGATCTGTGGGTTTCTGCTTTTTTTTTTTTTCTCCCAGATCTTAATTTAAGTGAAAAAAATGCGCATCTTGTTGCCCTGTCTGGTTCTTTGTCTCCAAAAAAATGAAAATAAGATCTTTAAACAGAAAGAAGTTAAATCATAACTAGACAGGGTGCTATCCACTTTGCTGCTACAATATTTGATATACCTCATTGAAAAAGTGGAAATGATAGGCATTTCTTAAGAAATAATCAGAGGAATTCTGAATGGGTAATTATATTTAGGAGGAGATAATATCCTTTTATAAAAACTAGAACAATTGTTCGGTGATCTGATTATGTTAGCTCCCCAAAACCCACAGGGAAGTCCTTTCACTCCATCTGTGCAGCCAGAAAGATGAGAATTGGCATGGGAGCTGTTAGTCTGGCTCAACATCACTTTATACTGAGACAAACCTCTTGTGATTATTCAAGAATGTTTGAAAATAAACTGTATGGGAAACTATTTTACGTTCCCAGTATAATTGAAAGACATAGGGAAATGTTGTCACAGTTAGTTGACAATTTTAAAACCTGGAAATAACAAACTGAAATAAAATTTCAGCGGTCTGTTAAGGAAAGCTGAAAAAGTGGCCCTCAATTATTTCTGTTTGAGTATAAACATATTAATCTACAACTGACAGTAGTGGTAGGTATTAATGACCAACACTTTTCCAAAATAAATATCCCTTTTTCATTAAGTGTCCAAAAGCTTCCAAAAGCAAAGTCAGGTGAAGAAATCTTTCATTATGTCATGGTTTCAGTTAAGACAGAGTTTATTCTTTTCCAGTAGCTTGTAAAAGCTGGTATAATTTTCTTCCAGCTCCTGTGTTTCTTGGATTTAATATGCAGGAAATTTAGATAACATACTGATGTTTTAATTTTTTCTAAGTAGGGCTTACCCTCAGCCAGGGACTTGTCAACTTTCCCTGCTCTGCCAATGAGGAGGTGCACAAGAAGCTGTGAAGTGGCATAGCCAGGACAGTTGACACAAATGTCCAAAGGGATACTTCACACCATAGAGTGTTATAAACAGCATATAAGCTGGGAGGATGTTGCCAGGAGGGGCCAATTCCTGCTGGGGGACAGGCTGGGCAGTGGTCAGCTGGAAGTGAAGAGTTGTATTGTTAATCACTTGTCTTCCTTGGGATTCATTTCTCTATGTTGCCTCCTTTTCCATTGCAATTACTATTATTGTTATTATAGTATTACTTCACTTTGTTTCAATTCTTAAACTGTTCTTATCTGACCCCACAGGGTTTACTTTCTCTGATCCTCCTCTCCATCCCACCAGGGGGAAGGATGGGGAAGTGAGTGAGTGGCTGTGTGATACTTAGTTGCTGTCTGGGGTTAAACCACAATACATTATTGTTTAAGTTCAAGATTTTCTCTAACCTCCATGTAGTAGTGAGATGTAGGCTGACAAACTTGAAAGAGGCAGGATGCAGGCCAAGGAGTAGGGCTCCAATTCCATTTATTTAGAAGGTGTTCCCAGTACTTGAGATGAGGAATATCTACATTTCTATTCAGGAAAAGATAGATATGTCATGTGACACATTACAGAACAGCTAGGGAAGTAGATAAATATTTATCCTTCTGGAAAATACTCCTTTAAAACGTGAAATTTGTTTGTTGTATTAACAACTCTCTAATGCATGATGTTTGTTTGAAATTTCTTTCTGAATATTGAACTTTATCTCAGAGATTGCATATATCCTACCTGCATTGTTGTGTTTTCCTGATCTAAATAAAATTTCATTTTTATTTTCTTGGAAAATTTTCCTAAGGAATAATATTTACTCTTTCTTGTTTAGTACATACATTGACACCAGCCTTTGGAATTCTCTTGTTTAATGCCATAGACTATTTTCTGGGTGAATGTTGCAGTAATTGCATCTTTATTCGTATTTGCACAAACATTCTTTCACTTTGGGAAAAAGTCATATGTAAGGAAGAGAATATGACCATGTATTGGCAAATTTCCTTTGCCATTTCTGAGTCAGAAAAAATCAAATGAAACATTATTATTCCAAAGGCATGAAAAGAAAGTGCAGTTTAGGTATTAGTTGTGGATGTAACAGCAGCTAATCTCACTCATGAGGTTATCAGCTTCTGGGTGATCCTATTTAAATCACTTTGGATACCCCAGCAGGCCTTATGAAGCATGCACTATCTAGCTTTGCCAGTGAGAATTAATATTATTCACAGCTATCAAATGTATGTTAAAACAATATAGCTCTGTTCATGCAAGTATATTTTCATATTTCTGAGAAGAATTTATATTTATGTGATGCTTTAAATGGCTGCCTAGAAACAGAGACTAGACAGGAATAAAGGAAAATGGTGGTATTTATTTGAAAGGCCTTCAGATGTACACTCTGGGCTCCAGAGGGTTCTGCCTCAGTGGATCCCAAAATGGACCACAGGTTACGAGTTCTTCACACTTTTATATCAGCATCAATTCCCCAACCAGAACCCAGCCAATGATGGAATTTCCCCAAGCTTGCCCCCTCTCCCCAAGATGAAGGTTTACAGTTCTTGTTCTGGGTGTCTTTGGAGAGCAAGTTACAGAGGTTTGTTATGTCTATCTTAGCATAGAGAACAGCACTTAACAAGCTACAGGAAACTTCAGAGTTACACTAGCAGTACAGGATTTGAAAAACGTATAGAAGTTAAAACCTAAGGCATCACATGTTTCAACTGTGAAAACACCAAACCCCCAAAATTTGCTAATTTTTAAAAGCTGAATGTTGTAACCCTTGGGAGAAAATTCTCATGGAAGAAATCCATACTGATGCTTCAACAGCTTAATTCTAAGTACAATTACCTGAGTGAAATCAGTAGATTCAGTACTTCAAGAAACTAAGTAAGTGAAACTTATTTAAGCTATAATGACAGTAAAGTTTGAAGTATATTTTGTTCAGGACTGGAATTATCAGAGACTGAAAAATTTAGAATTTAGAAACCTACTGGTTGAGTTTAATTGTATTTGTAAAAGCACCCATTGCAAGAGGATTTAAACAGCAAGTAAAAGTATCACAGAATCACAGAATGGGTAAGGTTGGAAGGGATCACCGTGGATCATCTTGCCCAGTCTCCTTGCTCAAGCAGGGCCATCCCAGGGCACATGGCACAGGATTGCGTCCAGACAGTTCTTGAATATCTCCAGTGAGGGAAACTCCACAGCCTCTCTGGGCAACCTGTTCCAGCGCATGGTTACTGCACAGTAAAGAAACTCTTCCTTTATTCAGGTGGAATTTCCTGTGCATGAGTTCCTGCTCAATGCCTCTTGCCCTGTTCCTTGGCACCACCGAGCAGAGCCTGGTCCATCCTTTTGGCATCCCCCCTTCAGACACTTACAGACACTGATGAGGTCCCCTCCCAGTCACCTCTTGTCAGGGCTGGAGAGGCCCAGCTCCTTCAGCCTTTCCTCATAAGAGATGGGCTCCAGTCCCTTGATTGATTTCGTAGCCTTCAGCCGAGCCCCCTCCAGGAGCTCCATGTCTCGTACGGTGCTACATGTCCTGATCTTCCCTTGAAGGACTAATAAATGCAGCAAGTGGCTGTGAATGCTGTGCCTCTGATCTCGGCTCTTCTCCATGGAAACTATGCTAAGGAGCCAGCAGAGTTTCTATCCCTGCAGCAGCAGTCACCAGCAGGATAAAAAGAACTCTTCCAGAGGGCTGCTACAAAAAGGGGCAGTAAGGATGCAGCTCTTCATACCACACTCTAAACCTTGCACAGGAATTTGCCGTTTGGAAAGTAAATAATCTCTTTTTATAGTTCGAAAACTAGTTAATTTCTTATTTTAACATTTATTATTCACTCTTTGTTAAAATTTTATCTATATGGGCTGTGTTTGATGGAAAAGATTATGAAGTAGCATAACATTCTCGAATAGCATCAGGAAGTTGGATCTCTGGCCTGATGCTAAATAAAGACTCTTGGGAAAAAATAAAAAATGTTGTTAGGTGGAGATATTTAATTTTTTTCTTTAAATGGAATTTCAAGAAATATTTCACTTCAAACACTAATGATAACTATAATTTTTGTTTTGACATTTTAATTTTATGTTTAACTTCAAACAAATGTATTTAAGTAAACAATTTAAATTGAAAAAATGTTTTTTAAAAAATAAAATACTTTAATTTTAAAGTTTCAACCATGTCAAAAGGCCTCAGTCCAACCATTGTAAAAATAGAACATTTTAAGACCTGTAACTTCTCCTCCTTTTTTTTTTTCAATATATCTCCCACTAAAAACCCACAAAAAACCTATGAGAAATTTCTGCCTAGTCCTGTCATTTTCATGAAGGAAAAAAGGAAGCATGATGTAAATCAATTCAGTTCATTTTCAGAAATTTGCTGCTTCTAAGTGTCATCTCTGTACTAACATACCAGACAGTCATAGTGAGAAGTTTAAGAAAACTTGAATGATTAATCCTTAAGATGCTGGGTAAAAGAAAAGACAAGCTGCTTATCTTGGCTATTGAAACTGTACAGCAGTATGACCTTACCCACACTGTCAATTTATGACTTTATTGTATTTCATCCTCTAGCTAGGTCTTGTTTCACCGAGAGAGATGATGGATAATTTTTCAACTCCTGTATTTCTGGAACATTTGCTTCTCTGACAACTATTGAAAATGAATATATTGCCTAAAAATCCCTGTGCTCAGAAGTAGTCACATCTCATTTCACTCTTTTTTCTTTTTCATTTATAGATGTTTGTCTACATTTTTTTTTTTATTATAGGTCAGTATGCTTTCTTTCCACTTTTAGGGATTTAGTGAGTATTTTTACTGTGTTTTAGTTTCTTTTTTTTCTACACAGAATAAAAGAAAAACATTTTTCTCACTTTATACCCCATTCCCCCACCAAACATTTTCACAAAAACAGGAAAAAGCATTGGCTTTTCAAATTTGAAATTTATCTATCCCATAGAGAGTTATTTTGCAATGTATCTTTGTAAGACTAAAAGAAAAGTAAAATGTATTACTGTGTTTGTTTTGCTATAGCTAATAGCACAGTGAATTTTTATGAATGCCATATAAGAAACAATAATTAAGAATGCCAGGCTAGACATGCAAGAGTTTAAAAATAACAGATTTATAGTAACCTTAACAAGTGCAGAATTTTCATATATTTTTTAGTTGTGATTTTACACATTTCTTCCCCCAAATTCCCCCAGTTTATTCAGTACAGAGGTGAATTCACACCCATGAGGAGGGACTGGTATGACTCTTTACAGCTCCTTCCAGCTATAACATTGTGTGCAGCCTTCAGATGCCTTGGTTTAGAACTACTCCTAAGTCCACACTATGCCATCAAAAGTCAAAAAACCTCTTTTGTACCTTGAAAAGAAACTCCAGGGTCAGTTTGGCTGCGAGACTTCAGCAGCAGAAGCTGTCAGAATTATATTGGACTGTTCATGCCTAGATCAAGACGCTTGAATCCCACATTACACCTACCTACTCTGTGCTATTTATGCTCTGACACTGCATATTATATCTGCAAGCCCTAACCTTATCTCCCTCCACCATGTTACTCCATAACTTCCTAGTTTTCTCTACTCAGTTTCTATCCCAGGCTTGCTTCTTTCTCCTCTCATCCACTCCAAACAGATCCTCTGCATCCCTCAGTAAGCAGGACAACTGGAGCTCTCTGAAAGAATGATGACTGTTTTTCTTCTACATTAGAGACTACAGGTGCTTAATATGAAAGAGAGATCTGAGAGAAATTGCAGGAAGGAAATTCTGAATCTTTTTATTGTGGTAAATTATTACTTGATTTAACTGTTTGAGTTTCCTAATCTGTTAAAGTCTCTTTATTCTGGTAAGAGATTAAATATAAATATCACCTGAAGTTTTTATTTTAGTCATTCAGTCTGCCTATAAGAATGGTAAAATCAACAAGTACAATAATCAAAGACATTCCTTTGCTGAGGTCATACTAATGTTAAAAAAAAGCACAAGACTAGAAAAATCTGAATCAACTTTAAAAATATATGTGCATAGGTTAAATTACTCATAATTACACAAATATATGTATATATGTTTACATAAATATTATGTTACAATCTTCACTGGATTTGTGTAGAATCACAACAAAGAATAAGAGCAGTCTGCTTGTGTACAACCAGAGACATACACACACAAGCACAAGTTTCACACAAGTTTCCCTTCCTTTCTAAATTTTGTACTTTGTTTGGGAGTACGTTTCCACTTTGGTATTGGCATCAGGGATTCAAAGGAATATGGTAACATAGTAAAACATGCAAATTAACAATAAAGTAATAAACACCAGGCTGAGACGTATCTGGAAACCTCAAGAAAGTGATATTAGAGACTTGTTACCAGGCATTTTTGTCCCTGACTTATCAAACTCAAAATTTTGTGATACAGTGGAAGCAAGTGCCATAAAATGATAAATGGAAAGAAATAATATATTTGGTGATAGTGATCTCACAACTTTGGTGTACTTTCAGAGCTTCTGTATTAGGTAGCATTCTGTTACTGAGATTGCTGCCAACATCCGCTTCCATGTAATGAAAAAGGTATTGCTTGATGTAATGTGCTGACAAATTTGTGTTCAGGGTGTAAATTCACTTTGATTTACTTTAAATTGTGAGACAGTGATAAATTATTGTGTAATTATCACATTTAAAATGGCAAGCTGAAGCAATGACAAGTCCTTTCAGATTTTTCTTTCCACTTCTACTAATAAGTGTACATGCAGTAGTTCAAAACTACTGCTTCATTTTGTCTCTGTCACAACATTATTTTTTCATCCGCTCTCTTTAATGTTTTTGAATAGCTTCCTCATTCTTTTGACCCTGAACTGAAAATTTGTAGCTCTTTCATTTTTGGCCTTTACCTGCATAGTTACACTTAAGAGAACTGTTCTCAAATATTGCAACCAGATTAAGTCCTTCTGCAGAGATACTCAGAAAGATTAACAATGTTTAATTTGTTGTTAAACTACATAATTTCAACTAACTTTTTTATTTCTAACTTTAGTTACTATAGCCGTGTTGTGTCCTCACATTAAAAATCTTAGACTGGGCCTACTGTTGAATTATGTTGCATTTTACTGTATAAAATAGCTACAGTGCTCAGAAACTATGTGCAGCTGGACAAAAGATATTCCTAAAAGACTTGAATGTAAAACTTTCAGCTTCTATCGCTTCCTGGAGTGAGGTTGTCTACTTCAGGGCTGAGTGAAGGCTTTTTAATTTTTGCTCTATCCTAAATTCCTACTGCTTCTTTCATACTTACACTTAATTGAGAACTGTATTTAGTTGTTTTTTTTTTTTTTAAAGGTAAAAATCTAGGTAAAATATGTCTTACTAGAACATGTTTAACATACACTATAAGATGAACATGTACATAAAATGGGTTTTTAGACTTTTTAACAGTATGTCTGAGTCCAGAGTGGGCATGCTTCCCTCTTTACACCCCTAAATAAGATTAATAGTCCTTAATAATCCTAAAGTCATTCACAAACTAGAAAGCAGAATCCAGAATCTACTGCATTGAAATACCTTGGAGATAATCAGGGTGTCTCTGGAGCAAGATATTAATCCTCATCCTTTTTGCTGAAGTGATGCCAATGAGTAGCACACCATTAATGAGAAAGAGAATTTTGATTCTGTGCTCCGGAGACTTACCTGGGAAGAAACACCCTGATTTCTGATTGCAGGAATTTTGATCCACACTATCTAGTTACTATTACCAGAATGTCTTAAATAGCAAGAATACTGTGCATTAGTCTGTTTTATTTAAAGACAGAACATTCTCTCATGCTTAAGTTCTTCTGGTTGAACTTCACTGATTTCCCAAGCAAATGACCATTGATCCTGAGAGTGCTTTTTAAAATGAAACACTACCTTCAGCTTATATTGGTGACATTTTTTCTTGACCTGCCATACCTTAACAACACTGAAGTGGAAGCTGTATGAGCCTTACCATGGTTTAAATCTGGAAAGCTTTACTAAATGTACACTTATCACAGTCTTGTTAAGTATATGAACTGTTTACAAATTATTTTAAAATTATTTATAAATAATAGTACTATACATAAATGTCCACTATTTAGAACAGGTTTTTACATCCTGTTGCACATCCAATATGCTTCTCTAACAAAAGTAAAGGGCTAAACCCAGCCTGAAGGTCTCCCTGATAAGTCATAGGAACTCTTGTTCTCCCAGCTGGAGTTTGTTTCAAGTACTCAACGCTTGAAAAAAAGTTGTGAAGACATGGGAAATGGCTTCACAATGATTAATGACAATCAAATTTTGTTACATCTTGAAAGTCCATTTTGGTGGGAAAATTCACCTGTACTTGAACACTGTTCAGCATTTCTAGGATTGAGTCTGCAATATAACTATTAGGACAGAAAACAATGGACACTAGTTGACACAGTCAAGTTCATACAATGAATGTGAAAAACAAATGCAAAACATTTCCAGAACTTACTCTGTCACAAAAAATTTACTTCTGTTGTTGCCGTTCTGGCACCTACAGAGAAAAAAAAACCACCTGCTCATGCTGATAATCTAAGAATATTTAGGAAGGAATTGCTGTTCTTATGGGAGATGGGAGAAACTTTCCTGAAAAATGTTCCTCTCCCAAAGGCAGTGTCATAAATTCTCTAATATCGTCTAAAGAAATCACCAGGCCCTAAGTTTCATATTTAAGGTTACGCCTCATTTACTCAGCAATGTGAAAGGCTGTCAAATTATTTTTATGCTGATTGCACTTAGTC
Organism: Vireo altiloquus; assembly: GCA_013396875.1. Taxonomy (NCBI): domain Eukaryota; kingdom Metazoa; phylum Chordata; class Aves; order Passeriformes; family Vireonidae; genus Vireo; species Vireo altiloquus. The sequence continues at coordinate 182,649 of VZRF01012840.1, read as the reverse complement.
TGCATTATAAAACTTTTACATTAAGAATCCTGTGTTTAAATGTTTGAAGTAACTGAAAGGATGTTAAAATATATGAATATATGCTTTAATAAAAGAACTCCTGATTCGAGTAAAAGTACAACACATGCTGGATAATTCTTTAAAATACTTAAACTTAAATCCTGAGATAACATAAGCTGTTCTTCATATCAATTAACAGCTCTGGGAAACAATTGACTAGCAAAGACTTTTTCCAATGGTCAAAAAAAATCTCCCACTACAAACCTGTGTTGTTATTAGCAAGTAATGATGGAAATATCTACTTTTTTGAGCCAAAAATAAATGCTTTCTTAAAAAATAAGTATTTTTTAATGGGGAATATAAAGTTAAATAATTAATAGAAACAACTTCAATGATTTACTCTCTACCAAAAGCCTGTGGTTATTTTTTCCTCTCAGTTTTGCTACTTTGTAAAGTTTTGCTAATTTGCAAAGATTTTACTGAAGTCAATAGAGTTACTCTAGTAATGTCAGGCCTCTAAATCAGAAGAAACTTAAATCCAATGCAAGCACTAATTCTGGTTTGTAAATGCTTGACATTAGTTATAAGCACTTAATTCATATCATATACAATGCTGAACAAATAATCTTATTGAAACAGTGACTAAATAGAGAAAAACAATAATTTATTTCCATTATAGAGACCTGGAAAGTGAGGCTCCAGGCACTCCAGAAGCAAAAAGAAAATCTTAGGAAAGAATAACAGCTGGATGAAACATAGTAATTTTATTATGCACTCTAGCTGTTATCACGGAGACATCTGTTTTGGAAGGTGAAATATGGGAAGGTTACAATGAACTTACTATAAATGAATATTTTCAATGAGAAAATGAATGAAAATTAAAACCCGTAAGTGCTTAGGAAGAAAAAAACAACCCAACATAGAAATTAAAAAGAGCGAATGAGGACTTCTTAGAGATGAGTTCTTGGGTATTTTGTGAATCTGAAAACAGCATGACTGATTAAGTGTGGAAACTGAACCTTATCACTGCAGTGAGTGGGATATATCTCTTCTAAATTACATGTCTGAAAGTCAGAAGTCTAGCACTGAACTGCTTGCCCTAGGCTTCCTTTATAGTCAATAGAGAAATCTAGGCATCTCTAGAGGGCGATTCATCTCTGACTAAAATAGGCATCTGAGATAGGTCAAATGAATTGCCCTCTAGAGGTGCCTGCTTCTCTCCAGTTCAGACTTAGATGTCTAGCTTTTAAATGTCTGAAGGTAGGCGAGATGAATTCCACTTCTGATCTTACATTGCTCCTACATTCAACAGTGGAGTGACCATCAGTAACCGAAAATCCCTAAGGAATGTTGCAATGTGGACATCCAGTGCTGACCAAGGAGCAAAGAATAATACAGTAGATGGACTCTGCAGTTAATGTTTTCAGCCAACAGTTTTAGTGTAGAACTTGGCCGAGATTCTATGGCTTGTAGAGCCTCTTACATTTTACTCACAAGAGGACTTCTAAATGAATTGTGCTCCTCCTGATGACTATTGAAGTGTTGTGAGATGTTGGGTTTGCACTAAATAACCTGTGCTCTGTGTTTGGAGTTTGACTATGTTGCTGCCTGCAATGTTACCTCATTAGCTGAACCAAAGTAATTCAGTATTTCCCTCTTTGGATATTTCCAAATATATCCAGATATATATTTCCAATCATATATCCAGAGAGGCTGTAAAATAATAATTAAAGGTTTCTCCCTTGGAATTTTAACCTCCTTTTCTGGAAAAGCAAAAGCAGAATCTTGTAGGTAAAGTGTTAGAATGCAACCTCTCTGTGGCTTAATCTTCTCTCTCACTGTGGTCAGAGGGTGAAACACGATTTGTTTCTTCCTTCCACTGCTCTCTGTATCTATAAGTTCTGTTGCACAGACTGTCTACTGTAAGGTGCATGAACAACATGGGAGCCACGAGTTTGGGAAGAGCCTTTGATGTAACAAAGCATACTTCATGGTACTCCTAGGATGTAACAAATGTCATTTACCCATAAAACCAGACCTTCTCTGATTCTTTTCTTACTTTTACAGCTTCATGTAATTTTATTTTCTAACATACATATTAGTGTGGAATTCCATTATTTACTGTTTTACTTGTGATTATTCCCATAGAAAAACATGCCTTTTCCTTCACTGTCCTAGAGCACAGAACCAAAGCTCTTCATGAGACTGTAATACATAAAACAGTTATCCTTGGAATGACTTTCTGCCTAACACAATGAAGACACAGATTGCTTTCTGCTGGTTTCCCAACATCCTGGTGATTCTTTTTCATGACCACAAAACGTAATATATCAACCCAAAGTAAACCCCGATTCTTCTCCTTCCTTTGCCCTCCCCCAAAAAAAGGTTAAAAAGATATTATATTTTCTGGTTTTTCTTAGAAATTATACTACATTTATTTAGATCTTCTGGGAAACACAATATAATGGATAAAATGACAAAATTAAATAAAACAATTTTTGATAGAATAATTCCATAGAAGAAAAAGACCGTTTTAGTAATTTTTAGTAATGTATGAAGGATTTAGAAATGCACACTATACCTTGAATATGCATATCAAATTAAATATCATTAAATTGTATACATAAATTAATTAAACAGTTGGGAAATTGAATTTAGCAATGGGTCACTGGCTCTAAACTACACCTTGGGCTAAATTAAAAAGTAACCACTTGGTGTTTTGACATTTCATTAGCAAAACTGCCTTTGCCACAGACTACTTTGAATGATAGAAAAGAGTGAATGCTAACTGTGTGTGTAAAGGATTTACTGCAAGATAGAATAAACCTAATCTGAAAGGAAAGTAATTGGAAAAGTTGGGTAGATTTGTAATTATTGGAATGAAAAATAAAGACAAACTTTGTTTTTCATATTCTTTCTGAGAAACAGTGATGAATCATTTACTCAGGAAATTAATATACTATTGGCAGCTCTCAATAATGCAAGGTGGAAAAAGAAATGGAAGAAGAAAAATTAGAGTGAAGAAGAAAATGTATCCAGTTTTTTCTTTTTTTTCATTAGACAAAACATTTAGAGATAAAGAATAAAATCAATTTTTATTTGCTGGCATATTGGTTCAATATATGCAAGACATACATTCACATCCTCTTTATGTTGTGGCAAATCCACATGGCCAAGATGCGCAGATGGAATTGGAATATCTGAATCAAAAAAAAAAAAAAAAGTGCATGCAAACAGTACAATAAAAATATTTTGCACAACCTGTAGATGTAGACTTGATTTTTCTGAGAATCAGTCCTTAATTTCCACATTCCTTTGCAATGTTTGTCTCCATAGTCTGGTCTCTTCCTTGAAAAACATCTTGAGTTATTAGTAATGACATCTTACATCAAATGTGATTTACCTATGTTGCCAAGTCTGATAGACTGTTCTCTACCTATACCTTCAAGTACTGCCCAGTTTTTTCTAACACAGCTGATCATATTTTCCATTTTGTCTTTGATTTTTTAAACTCTGACCCTTTGAACAGATTCTTATATTCTCTATCTCTGCCCTGACCTGAGCTAGCGAGTAGCATGTTCACAGTCCTGTGCTGTAGTTTCTCCTCTCCCTGAGGAGTCTTTGTATGAACTTCGCTGTCAACCATGAACCCATTTCCACTGGTATGTTGCTGAAGTTCCTCTTTGCTCCTGACTGGGGCTTTTTGGCTTTTTTCTTTAATCCCAATTTTGCCTCTTAGATCATTGGAAAGCCCCTGAATGTATTAAATAAGAGGCATTTATAAAGATTCACATTTCACCTAGATTTTTGAGTGTGTGTATAAACAATGCAATGAATATTGGTATTAAAACCTTCTCTCTACAACCTCAAGAGAGTGAAAATCCCCGAAAAAATGGCAATATTCCAAGCCTAACATTCTCTGTGCAGTGACCACTAAGACAAATTTTTCTTACATTAAATACACTTCTCAGTGTTTTTAACCATATTTTTTATTTGCCAAATGGTATGCTAACATGTGTTCCGAGACTCATAGACATACGATTTTGTAGTTACTCTCCTCACTCAGAAAATGATAAATGTTATCATTTGTTGGTGATTCCAGATTCTACCAGACATTTTTTTATCAGCACAACTGGACCCATTTGTGGTAGTGAATAATACTAATATTAGCCCAGTTACACTGGATCTCTATGGTATTTTTGTCTCCTATCTTGAAGACTCTCCTTATGAAGGCCTGTAATCAGTTGTGATCATGCTAGATTATGTAAGTATTCAAAATACATGGTAGAATTCCTTCATCTGGGGTTCACTTTCATGAGTATTGATAATTTCAAGTGTTTTTAGTGATTCTATCCCTGATCTTTCCTAACAGAAAAATAAATATGACTTCAGATATTGACACATAAAAAAATGCGAAGAGTATTTAGCCTATGACTCTGCATGCTCAATTTCAGCTATTTACGTGATAAATTTATAATCAAGATTTTTTTCTTAGTGGTGAAAGAAAAGATGAATCATACAATGAGCCTGCTATCAGATTTATATCTCAATGAGTAGATGTCAATAGAGAGGCTTCTTTTTTCCATTGACTGTCTTGTAAGACTGTATTTGCAACTTAGGAGATGCCTGGCAGTATTTAACTGAATTTTACGTGTAATGCTTAGCAACATCAGACAATTTTTCAAGATTATACAGAATAGGAAATTCCATGTAAAGAAAGCTCGCGTAAATTAGTCCTAAACATGGACATTTGTATAGGTTCTGATTTTTAACTTTTATTTTAGAAATCTGGAAATACCTACCTGGGGCTGCTATACATAATAGTCACCAGACTATGTATTGAAAACACTTTTACAAACCCTGACTACCCTTTTCTTATACAGGAAAGGGATAAAATATGAGAAATCACTGACAATGCTCTTGACACTTTCATGCATGTGTGATGAACCAGCTACTTCATTTCATTGTATGTTGGTAGTAATATTTACACTTCAAGTGAATAGCTGGCTCCAATTTTTGTGTGTCCAATATAAAAAAAAACCTGGCAAATTAAGGTGTCTGAATAAGTACCTGGTAAAGACTGAAGTAAAAAATTCTGAAGATCAATATCATTCTATGTCTTGCAATTTGGCCCTGATTTTTATTTGCCCTGAGTGGAATATCTGGGCATTCAAGAGATGTATTGACTAACATGGTATAAAAACTCAGAGAGAAGGAATACTTTCAGGAATTGAAGCAATTTAAGATCTGCTTTAAGAATGCAATTGCAAAAACTCTCTTTGAAGGAGGAAGTTGGCTGTGCCTTGCTGGTCAGACGCCTTGGTCAGTTTTCATTTTATTCTTGTTGATAGTTTTTTGGAGAATTTTTTTCTCACCTCATCTTTATCGATTTTCATGTTTACTGTACATGAAGAATGAACACCTTTTTACTCCCTAAGAAAAGGTCTGTGTTTACCTGTACATTTAACTGTCCCACTTCTGTCTTTCATGTAGTGTATATCTCTTTGAATACAAACTGTATTGGACTTTTCTGTAGCTAGCACATTGCAAATTTTTGCAGTAGTAATAATTAAGTAGTAATAAAAATAATACTGACAGTGATAATTACAGTAATGAAAGGAAAAGTCTTTTATTATACAGACTGGTTATTTTGTCATTTATATTTACATGAAGTCTTACTACTGATTTGAAGGCAAAAATCAGGATCAATTGACAGCTACTCATTATCTTGACATTAGCATAAAACTGTACTGACATGATGCAAGAATAAAAGGTGTCTTGGGGCATACTGAAGCTGGATGGGAAGGACAGTGCTAAATTAGCCTGTGTTTCATTGACCATAAATAGCCCTTGGTTGTTAAAACCTGGCAAAATTCAGAGCAAGTATGAAGATTGCATTGCCATGCAATTTTCTACATTGGATAAAAATATTCAGAATTATATGCATAACATCTGTAGATCCTTTTGAAAGCTAGCTGTATTTTCAAGGGCCTAATCAAAGTAGAATGACAACTGGCATGTATTTAGAAGATATTGTCATGACTAATGTACTGCTAAACATCAAAAGGGTTAACAGGCTTTAACTAGAGGTTAGCTTAATTTAGCATGAATTTGGCTGTCTTAAATTCGGAAGACTTGTCAGTGAAGACAGAAGTCAGTGAAGTGACCTAAAAGGTATTAATTACCCTTCTGTGGTCCTATTTTTAGTCATCAAGCTTAGACAGGAATGAGTGTCTGTAAAGGAGCTATCTGCCCCTCTGGAAATAGGAGAAAGCAAGATTCAACCACCTAAAAACATTGAAAGAAATTTTTTTCCAAATAATCTTAGGCATGTTTTTGGATGATCAGATTTGATCAAACGAATATCATAAATTTTCTTGCCCACAAAACATCCAGTGGCTTTAAACCAGTTAAATTATAGAAGCAAAATGTTATATGGCCTATGTTTTCATGCTTCCCTACAGTGAATATTGCCTGGGCAGAGTGGGGGTCATGCTGTGAACTCAATCCTGTTAGGTAAAATAAAAAGCAGTCTTAATGAAGTAAGTTGCAAAATGCTAAGGAGTCAGTAGCACATTTTAATAACTTCGTATAATGCTTGAAGGTTTTAAGGTGGATTTGGCAACATTTATTAACTAAATCTTTCATCCATGAATAGGTGAAGCTCGTGAAATCTAAGGTAAACTTTTGATTGTGCTGAGTAAGAGCAATTAATAGTGGTGTATCAAGAAAAAATTCTAAATCAGTGGTAATTGGAATGACAGGCAAGGCTCTGCTCAAACACTTCATTAAACTTCTATTTTTATGGGGATTTCTTCATTTCCACTGGAATGAACAAGGCAGTATGCATGACTTATTCTGCAATGAACTTTGATGAATTTTTCTAAGTACATTAAAATGAACTGCATCTTCTGTTAATCCAAAGACCCCCCCACCCATGCATTTGGTGATAAACCCTCTGATGCACAGGCAAGAAGGCAGGAAAATGGGCCTGAAGGACAATCATATATATGTATGTATATAAATATATTTTTTTGCTTGTCGGTAATAACTCTGAACTGCCTACAGCATTCACAGTGCCTCTTAAAAGTCAGGTATTGTATTGAATTTAAAATTCTCTTATGCAGAGAAGGAAAGTGAAAAAAAATCAAACACTTTCTGAATTGGGCCCAAATATCCAAGGTTAATTTTCTGAGAAAGCTGCAGCAGCTAGATAAGGCCATCCCCTGCAAATTAGTTTTGCCTGCCTGGATTACAGCTAAATTTATGCAGCTTGCCTTATCCTTTCAGAAGCGCCTCTGAAGTGTCGTAATTAACTGGCACACATAAAGTGAGAAAATTTTCTGCTTGGTGGCAGCCATTCCTCATTTCATCTCAGTTCTAACCCAAATGGAAAGGTAGTTTCTTATTTTTACTGTCAAAAAAATCCCCACAACCCACCAATATCTTACAAGAAGTCTTTGAAAACAAACATGAAACAGCTTCAGAACAGAGTAAGGGTTTTAAAGAGCATAAATACTGCTGAGGGAGCAAAGTGGAGATTTTGCATAATAGTAAATTCAAAATAGTGGTTGGAGATTGGGTATACATACAAATATATGTGTGTGCAGAGGTAGACACCCACACACATTTAGATTCCAAAATTTCACAATTCACTACAGAGTTTCTGTCTTCTATTTCTGTTGGGATCCACATCCAAGCTATAAGTTAGGACAAAGTAGATGTGATGTATGATTGTTTCTATTTTTACATAATAGTAGACCTTTCCCAGCTGTTTCCTGTATCATGTATGAATTCCTGTGGCTTTTGTCAAGAAATGTCAGGAGTATATTTCTAATTTTTCATGTAATTTTCTTTTCTGCTTATTAGAATATTTTAATATTGTACAAAGAAAATTGTATAATTGAAATAAATCCCCATATTTGAAGTGAGACTGGTACACATATGTAAATTTGATGAAAGCAGTGTAGACTGGAGAAAATTTAATTCCAGACTATGTTAATTCCTTATCTTTTCTTTATGGGTTTTCACCAATCATTTTGTTGTTGTTGTGATTATCTAGATTTTCTATGGTTATAATATTTTATACTGTCTTGCTCTATTATTCATATAAGATCCCCATTTGTCTCACTATTTACTCATTCATAAAGTCTTTCAAACGATTGTGAACTTCTAATAATTTTTTAAAATAGAATATTAGGTAAATACTTTCTCCTCTCATCTCCCTTCGAATTTGTGTGCTATGAAACCAGTGGAAGTCAGTGAGAATGTCTGCTGGCTGTCAGTTCTGCTGATGAATTGCTGCTGTGCAGCACCCAACAGTGTTTGAATTTTTTACCCATTTTTCCATTAAGAAAAGTAATTTTTAGGTTTGCTATCAAACCATCATGCTATCCATTTAGAGTTTTGCAGACAGGGTATTTGGCATATAAGAAAGCATTGTGCACTAAAGTACCTCCTTTTCAACTAGTCTAGCTTAGTGGAAAGCTGTATTTTTGCTTCCTGAAAATTGATATTAGAGCTGAGCTGGGAATTTCCTACAATTTATTTTTACTCAGAAGTTTCAGCTCTTACTCTGCTAGTAAGTAGATCAACAACTATGCTGCGGAGTGTTAGCTGTACAGAGCACACCCCATATAGTAAATCTCCCAACAATTGTGTTGTGGCAGGAATCAAAGAGCCAAATTCTGCTTTCAGTTAGGATGAATTAAATCCAGAGCAAATCCAGTGACTTCAGTGGAATTACTTGGGATTTAAACTAGTGTAACAGCTAAGCAGAATGTGTCCCTTCCTATTTAAACCACAGTTCTAACAGCTACTTATAGTGGAGATTCCTGGGTAGTGAAGCGACTGTCAATGGACTTGCACAAGAAGAGAACATGACACGAGCTCATAGAATTTTCATGTACTTAATCTTCAAGTGGTAAAGATGAACGTTATCACTGTCATGACCATATTAAAGTATCTTGCCTGAAAGGTCTGCTCCATAAAGACTATCTTGTCAAAACAGGAGAAGCTAAAGAAATTTTAAAAATATATGCAATTGGAAATATTTTTAAAAGAATTGAGTGAAGATGAAGGCACCTGGGTTTGAGCAGAATCTGTGACCTCTGATCAGCAAAAACCTTGTGAATAGAAGCCTAATTATTAATAAGAATTTTACAGAGATTAAGTGGTCTTTAACAACGAAGCCCATCAGAAAATATTAAGAATAAATTTCTATGTACTTCAGGATTAGGGAGAATTGACTCCCTAAAAAAAAAGGAGATAGAAAATCTAAGGTTCATTTGTGTTAGCTTTTCTCTCACACCCTTGATATCCCAGTAAAAAATAACTGAGTAGGTGTCTAAAAGATCTCTAATTACTATGAAAAGCATTTAGAAACTTTTTGGATTACAGGTAACATATAGCCAATATCATTGCACAATATTAAGGGAAAGTACAACTTACAGTAGCCTAATTACTGTTTCCCTTCCCAGCACTTCATTTGCAGGAGACACTTGAAATGGAGAACATATAATTGAACATATAAATTTGACATCTGCCAAATAAAAATTGTGTTTATTTTTATAGGACACCAGTGAAAATTTCCTATATATATCCTAAAATGATTGAATGGGTTTGGGAAAAATGAAGTCTTCAAGGTTTTTTCCGTGTTTCTGTTTTTGTGTTTTTCTTCAATGTCTCTAATTTTATCAATTTATGTTAACTTTCCTTCTTTACATGAATTTTATCTCTCCTATCTTTATTTTTGCCACTTTAGGCCAACCTTTTCTCCTATATTCAAGTGAGCACTTTTCTTCTTTCTTTTTCTTGTCTTTCCGTAATTTTAATGTGTACCTCTATATTTTGCAATTGCCATCATTATGTTGTGGCTGTGAGGTTTCTTGTCATCACACATAGATACATATGGTAGAAGGGAATCAGTATCTACTCTTAACACATTCACTTATAGACAGATTTATTGTAAGGGGAGTATTTCTTTGTACTCTTTCATTGCAGGAAAATGACGAGTGGGAAAGGCTGGACAATTTATGTTGCTGTTAATCCATTACAGCAAAAGACCTTTTCTGCTAATACATGTGTGCTTTAACAAAAGACACAGAGAGGGGTACAATCAGAACATCTGTGATTGCAGCCAGAATCTTGCTAAAATACATTGGGAGGTCTTAGAGCGTATAAAAGAGAGTGTCACCTACGCTTTCATCCTTTATTTTCCACTACCCCTTTTATAAATACAGTAAAGACAAACCTGAAAAGCCTTCTAAATTAATACCAAAGAACTGCAGCATTATCTGTGGGTTTTATGGAAATTTGTGGGCTCAGTTCAGGGTTCAATATCCCATATCTCTAATAGCAGTACTTCTGTAGCAGGAAATTAACTGACGCTTAGAGAATGGTCATTTATTCATAGTAATAATTATTCTTTTAAGTTGCTACAGTATTTAAACACTCTTCCATATTCTTTTGTAAAACCATGGAACTAGTTTGTACCGATACAATACATTTTTTTACACTTTCATTTTTAAAATATAAACACATTTTAAAACTGGTATGTTTCTTTTCTCAGATTTATATGGACTATATGTCAAATTTGATAAACATTAAATTAAAGGAGTCTTGCATTTCTTTTCATGTTGATACCAAAATCCATAGAATGATCTCCTATAAATGTGTGTTTTATATAATATTATTACATATGTATGTAAAAGTGATCAGATTTAATAATAGGCATCTTTAAGAATACCAAAGTGAAGAAATTGCTGTTCCTTGTCAAGGCTTTTCGCTGCCTTTTTCCTCTTTACATATCTCAGCTATCCATTTGCTTATATTGAATTTAAATTAAACCTTAAATGAGGAAATGATACATGTATAAAACTAATGAATAAAAATCCTGTTTACCAATTAGTTAAATCCAATTAAAGCTTAAGCTGATAATTGTATAAACCTCTGGTATGAAAAAGAAAAATTGTGCTCAGAGCTGTTGTCTACACTATGTGTTGGAAGATATTTTTATTGGGAACTTGTTACTGTACTGAGACATTGAGTAAAATGTTAATTTAACTGTGGTAAATCAGTGACCCTAAAGTCAAGACTAACAGCTTCCTATTGTCAAAAACTGTCTATTCCAAAAAAAGAACATCCACAAATATAACGAGAGAACCAGTGTTCAGAAGTCAGTGTGATCACAACTGTTCATATTCAGTGTGAAAAAGGTGTCATTTCCAGAAGCTGTGATTCTATGTTAGTTATCCAGAAAATATCTGTCCTGAAAGGCAGATCAGAACTGTGTGGTTTGATGTATTATAGTACAGTGCAAACCTTATAGTTCCTCAGCCGTGATTTCATCCTTTCTCACTTCCAGAACTTGTTCCAACAAAAGAAAAGTTCCCTTCTATTTTCACTGGATACAGAGCCCACAGAGGTAGCAGGCTTTTCATAGAGCAAAGCTCCTAAGTGTCATTTACAGATACAGGAGATAAGCTCTCTGTTGCTGAATTTTGGACTGGTTTTGAAGGCTTTTCCAAATTATAGAAAATTAACTCAGAAAAGCATGTTATAGGTCTGCTGCTCCACAATCTCTTTAACACAGCAATAAACAGACTTTATGCTTGAATTCTACCAGCACATTTGATATTTTTTAAAGTAAAAAAATTAATTATCCCATTAATAGAATTATTACAATGATATTAATGAAAAACAGAGAAGCAAAGTAATAAGTTCAATTATTTCCTATCTGCTGCATCCTCTGTTAATTAAGGGCTGATTGAGAGTAAAATGAAGTGCATTTTGTTACATCTGCACCATAATCACTGAGCTCCTCCTTTAATTTAAATACTCAGTGGAATAACTACCTGAGAAATGTTACTCAGGATTACTGCTATTTCCATACAACAGAGTTCACACAGTCATGCCTTCATTAGTGAAACAGAATGATATCACTTTGTTGAATTTATTATATTAACGCTGATAAAAGGACAAGTTGGGTGAATGAACATATGACGCTTCTTAGAATTCATGGTAGTTTTTCAGAAGGGTCCCTTGGACTTAAAATATCTTTTCCTTATTTATTTCTGCCATAGAGTGAAGGATTTACTTTTACTCCGCTAATTTACTGGTCAACACGGCTTATCTGGAAAGGAATTTCTGGAAGTTGCTAACTTGCTATGGCTACCTTTAGTGTATAGCAAGTAAATTAAAGCAGTCCTCTTCCTCTGAAGGAGGATTCACTGTGGGTAAGGTGTGGAGCTGAACAGACAGCAGGTCTGCAATAGCTCCAGGAGTGTCAATATGAAGCAACTTCTCTTTTTGTTCCCATTCTTGTAGGAATTTGCTTATCTTGCTCCTATCTCCTTTGTCTTTCCACCACTATGAGATTTTTCCATGCTATATTTGCACTCTGTTGTCTGCTAAAGCCAGTCCTATTCAGCTTTCAGGGCTGCATTGCTTCAGTAACTTGTACTTGATAATTTTGCATCCATGCTTATAACTCCTGGGAATTGTCCTGTTCTTTTGTTTTCATGGCCTCAGCTATGATCTTGCTCTTTATATGGTGATTCACTGCTACTAAGGGAAACTAATTAGATCATGGCTTCCTAGCAAAAGATTGCTGTACCTGAAGATATTCTGTACCATGACAATGGAAAGATGGCTGGAAATAAAATAAAATGAAACTAGGAAGTGTTTTTCACATTCTAATAGAACTTATAACTGTACGGAAGTTATAGGACTAAATGCAGTTACTACTCCCTGGATGAAATGCAATGAACGTACCCAAAAACCCATTCCACAATGATTCCCCATGCACACAACCTACAACCATAAGCACATGCTAAGTGGGATGAAATGGAAGGAAACTTGTCAGGCAGGAGGATCTCAGCTTTCATGGGGAGCTGACAGACTAGTCAAATACTAAAGGTTTGAGGAAATTTCCCCTTCTCACATGGCACCTGACTCATGCTCAGAAATATCCTCCCAAGGCCTCATTTTATTATTATTTATGGACTACAATATAGTAAAAAATTTTACTATTAAAAAACCAGACAGTTGTCAAAACAATATTTACCTTTTTGCTAGGTACATCATAAAGTCACTCCAAGACAATGCCCTAATCTATCAGATAATCAGTTGTCATGTAAATGTGTGTTCTTTCGGGTGTTTTTGATTTTCTTTTGGTCAGAATATTTGTTGGATGTTCCCTCGTTTGTTTGGGAGTTTTTTGTTTTGTTTTGTTTTGTTTTTTCTTTTTTAAATAAGGAAGTTAAAACAGTATACTAGGAATTTGGAGATTTGATTCAAGGTGTTGGGCAAGTTGCTTAAAACTCAGATCTCCCTCAGCTGTCTACCTGCCACCTGTATTTTCATATATACTTACTGTTACTGTTTACTGTTACTATATTTACTGTTTTTTGATAGTCAGACATGCAGAAAGATAGTACAAGACAGCACCTAGATATTATAACAGAAATCATAAATATTCACCAGTTAAATATAAAAGGTTTTGACTTAGATGGTAGACTAAGATTCTTTTCCTACATATATCTATGAAGTACAGTAGTAGACATTCCTCTAAAACGATCTTATTTCAACAAACTAAGTCTCAGATGTTTTCCTTAAGTGCTCATAAGGGAACAATATTTAGGTATATGTTTGTCATGCATTGTGACATAAAAGATTATATGAGAAAGAAAGTGGAAATAAATAGTTACTTTACTTTTAAGTGTTTAAAAGACATACAAGAGAAGAAGAAGACTGGGAACAACGGCACTGCCCTTCCATCCTAGCAAAAGATATAATGCTTGCTATGCTTCTGAAATGCAGACGTATTAGGCAAAATGCTATTGCCATAGATATCAAGGGCAAAACACAAATTTCTCTCCTGGAGTCAAGATTTCCCCCATCATTTGTGGATACCAAGTGAATACAGTAGGGACAAAGAAAATTTCCCTGGAGTTTTCTTTGGAGCCACAGTTTTGAAAAAAAGATGTGTGATTGGATAATCCTGGCAGCCTTAATAATATTCTAGTTTGTACAATCCATTCTGATAAGTAACTTGTGCTTACAGTATTTAAATATATTGATTATGTCACGTTGCTTCCAGATTACCCATAAAAATGTTTAATTATGTTACAGAAACATTTACTAAAGCAAGCGGTTTGAGAATGATCCATTTGAATCCTACACATGAATGTGTGCTATCAGTGTGACCTCTGTGTAGAGAAACTGTTTATTTCATTCTGCCAATAATGCCCTAGGTTTTAACTTTTATGTTTTTCAAATCCTCTGCTGCTGGTGTAACTCTGAAGTTTCTTGTAGCTTGTTAAGTGCTGTTCTCAATGCTAAGGTAGATATAACAAAACCTCTCTAACTTGCTGTCCAAGGACACCCAGAACAAGAACCATAAACCATCATCTTGGGGAGAGGGGGGCAAGCTTGGGGAAATTCCATCATTGTCTGGGTTCTGGTTGGTGAATTTATGCTGATATGAAAGTGTGAAGAAAAACCTGTTGTCCATTTTGGGATCCACTGAGGCAGGAGCCTCTGGAGTCCAAAAGTGTACATCTGAAGGACTTTCAAATAAATCCCTCCTTTATTCCTTTATTCCTATCTAGTCTCTGTTTCTAGTTAGCCATTTAAAGCATCAGTTCTTTGGTATAACCTGTTTTTCTAAGAGGACAACTTGCTTTGTGTCAGTGTATTCATAAGTATAAAGGCTTTAGCCATTCCAAACTTATTCCAAATCATTAGCCTCTAAGGAAACAGGGCAGAGAAGGTTTAGTTCTCAGATGGAAAGACTGTTATCGAGCTGCAGGAAAACCTTCCAAACAAAATAGTATTCCAAGGGAACAGGGGTCCTATTGCAGCATAGCAGCTCTCAAAATTGTTCCTGCAGTGGTCAGGAGTTTAAAACAGTTCCCTGCTGCTCCCTTCCTCCCTGAGAAGGAAGCTGGAAGACTCTAAAACGCCTAGCTGGCCAGAAGCCCATCTTTTAAATTACATCCTGAGGGTCACAGATCAGATCCTTTTTTCATGTCCCTAGGTATTCGTAATAAGACATTTATGTGTACGGCAGTAGCTAAACTACTGTTAGCCAAGAGGAATAGCCACTTGTAAAGCACAGTTCATTTGACCTGTTTTAGATGCCCACAAGAGTACAATATTAATTATACTGAGAACTGACTATTTATCTATGGAGACTTAAAGTAATTCAGATGTAGACATCTATATGGTAAATGTCTACAGTTCAGTGAGATGAAGCCTACTAAAGATTAAGCACCTAAATCCTATCAGAGATAGCTTTAAAGTTTTGTAATTGTTATCCCTTTATCATCTCTAGACTCAATATCCAATAGACATCTCCATTGCTTCATAAGCATTACACTACTGGTGGATCATTTCTTGCCTTCTAAATCCACTGGAAGGTTGAACATCCCTAAGAGTCATTACAAACTTACACCAACAGCTAAATATCTGAAATTTTAAACAAGTGCATTTCTTCAAGAAACAGAAAATCATTAGGAGATAATTATGGGGCCATAGGATAAATATATTTGATCTGGTGGATTTTTTTATCTAAGCATATAATTGAAGAACAAATATCTTTGGAAGCTCACTTTCTGCAAATTAATAATTCTATGGTTTAAAATTATGGTGGCACAATGGCACCATATTGGTGGCACAGTGAATGCCCATATTTCCTTTGTAACAAATATTTGCTCAGAGGCAAGATGAAGCAGTAAACACAATTAAACAAACTGAGATTATCCTCTCTTCTTTTTACTGCAGAGAAGACAAATGACCATCCAAAACAAAGACCCAGACCTTTAGCTGTTAAGGAAAAGAGCTTGCCTTTTTTTATTAAGCTACAATGTTGCAATCCATTGAGGGCAAAGATGCATTTGTACTTTTACTATAAAGTCAAACAGTATTTAGAGGTGTGGAAACCATCAAAAAAAGCATGAAAAAGTGCTTTTATGATAATTAGAAATATTTTTTTCTCTTTTTTTTCCTCAATAACTCAATCTACTCAATCTATATAAATAAAACCTTTGCACATTTAGAGAGAGCCTGCTGTGAAAAGATGACATGCAACTAAACTATATTGCTCTGGTAGCTCTTAAAAAATACCCCTTTCACGTTTATTTTTGCTTTAGCTCTGAGTTGCCTTTTCTGACAAATCCATTAAAAGAAATTCTGAGTTTCAGATAGCTTAAATAGGACAGTAGAAATTTTCAAAGTACTTTTATAGCAACTTCAGGTCAAGATGAAAAACAAGCCAGCAATTTTCTGTGTCCAGGGATGTAACAGCTTTTTTACATTTCCTAGTCTATATTTTTATTTCACGTTGAGAAGAGAAGTATTAGATGAGGTATTCTACGTAATGAATAGGAATTGGGACTTTTATGTCTCACTATCCTTTGTGCTTCAGAAAATATCTCCCCCAGTGTCTTTGAGGCTTGATCTAGCTTCCACTGAGATCAGTGAGTATCGATTTTCAGTGAGAGCTGGATCAGGCCCTTTTACATTAGCTAAATCTTGGCTAGCCCAGTACGTGTATGAACTGACAGTGATCACCTGAAGATGAAATGCTGGCTTTACCAGCCACTATGCTGTCTCTTCTATGGCAGAAAGCAAAAACAAAAAATGTGTGCATGTGTAGGGGAGAAATAAGGTGCTGCTGGCTGTACAATTAGTGTTTTGATCATCACTCCACCAGTCAAGAGAAGATATAAAAGCATAGTTAGTGTGTTTCTGCACGTAATGAGATAAGTAGAAGTTTTTAGTTAGCCATTCAGAGCAGACATTTCTACTGACCTCCTGCAGGAAATAGGTTTTTGATGCAATCTCGTATTGATCGAGCTGCCAGCCATTAACTGATGGCCAGACTTTGAAGGATACTGTTTTAAGAAACCTTGCAATTCTGTTTCACAATTCCTTGTCATGTGCTTAGACCTGAAGTACCATGACGGAGAAAAAATGATGAAAATTGGAGTAGTATCATACAGATTTCACTTCCTCATTAGGACCAAAGTGAAACACGTGAGATCAGGACACTAACACAGGGCCTTGGTTTGTGAACAGGGAGGGCACTGACTACGTATTAGGACAAGGAGACATTTATTGTACATTGATCTGCATCTAATCTGTGCTGTTTGCAGAGCAGGTTGGCCAGAAGTCAGCTCTTATCTCTGGCTATTGACGTTTTACATCTTAAGGACCTAGACAAGTTTTGAAATTGGCTTCATTGTTCTGTATTGAAAACATTAAAATATCCTAGTTAATATTCTCTATAGCAGTTCCTAAAATTAGAAACTGGAAGAAATAAAAAGTGTGATTGCAAAAAATGACATCAGAGAATACATTCCCCAAATATCTACATCATCTCTATCTGTCTATATCTACCTCCATCTACCTTTGCGTCTACTGATGTTAATGAAAATATATCAGTAGAAATTTTTTTGGATCTTGATTAGAAACTACTACACACATCACAGTACCAGCTGATTCTGAGGATATACAGATAAAAAACTCTGCCCAGTTTTTAATAGAACAGGGACTAGACCAGAAGTCAGAAATACTAAGTCACGATTTCAAGGTCAGATTTTCAGAAATGGAGTTTGACCAAAGAAAGAGTGCATAAGGAATAAAATATTCATATCTACTGCAATTTTAGACAGAAATTGGTAGTGATTCTCTAAATGTGTATAAATTTCCAAAATATTTTATTTTATTTTATTAAAAGAGTTTAATTATTGAGATATATAACCCTGGTATATGCTAAAATTTAAGTGGAGTCATGGTTATGGAGATTAAAAACAGAACACAAATGTCAATTTTAAATTGAAATAGACTTCTTATAAGCTTTTCAAATTGGTTAAAAGCACAATCAAAAAACCCTATAGTGCTTTAAAAAATAATTTAGTTTTATTTCACTGATTCTCAGACTGATGTCTTATTACTTAAAAATATTTACAAAGTTATATTACTATATAGTGATTTCGCTCAAGCTTTGTTTTTCTTGATAAACTTCAGAAATTGCTGCTTATTTAGTTATATTGATTCATTTTTAAAAAGCAAGTGGCTAATCTCATTGTAATAGCCATAGTTAGTTATCTTTCTGCATGGTTTCCAAGGACAGGACAGTAGGAAGTGGACACCACTGGTTCATTTACAGTTATTTAGGCAAAGAAGATCTAGGAACCACTCTATTTGAAGGCAGAATTTTTTGATAAAAATAAATGGTTAATACACCAGAAGAATATATTAAATATTTGTAGCCGATTTCAAACCCAGAAAGGGTCCCAATCCTGCAGCATGTTGAGCACACGTAGATACTATGTCCATATGGAACAGCTTGCAGTATCAGGTTAAATTTGTAAGACACATGATATAGTTACCAGTTTGAGCAGGCAGCTCTAATTTGGATTTAGGCCAGAATGAGCAGCAAAACATGGGATCATTTTTTGCAAGATGGTGTTATTAAAAACCACCATATTGTGGTTTGATTAAATGACTGAAAAATGAGAGAACTATTAGAAAGAGTAGTAGTTCAGAAGTATGAAGAAAAGGCAATCTGTCCTATTCATGACAGGCAGTTTCATTTTAAGTAAGCAATAGGTTTCCATTTTGTATTTTGCAGTGAACTATTTCAGTGAACTATCTAGTGATTGTGCACCATCAGTTAAGATCATAATGGTTATATGTTTGCAAGACAGGAAAAACTAATTCTAGCTCTTCTGAGCTACTTTGTAGCTTGTTCTGATCCACACTTTTGCTTTTAAAGTAAACATGTGTTTCTATTAATGAGTTCTATCTCTGAATAGAGGCAGCTGCAACTGGGAATTGCACCCTTGGTGTAGGTGAAGAGAAGGAGTGTTTTTTGCATGAAACACAAAGGACTGTTGAAGTTCCCTTCAAGACAGGGCAGTAGACCAGGAAGCCCACTGGAATTTGATGTTGTCATTGCCACGTTATTCCAGGTGGCATTAATGGAAAACTGTTATGAAAATGTAGCATCTGTTTGTTGTCTTCTTATTTCTGAAATAATTCAGGCTTTGAATGAAGACAACAATTTGATTCAGATGATGAAGGACCCAGTGGAAATTGTTGCTGATCCCAAAATCCAGTGGCCTGATCAATTTCTTCTGAGGATTTGTTAATTATTCATAATTTCATTTAAGTATCATCTTTGCCCACAATCTCAGACAGTGCCATGAAATACAATCCTGTGGAGTAAACCTGAAAGCCATCCAGTGCTCTTTGTAGCACGCAGATTCTAAAACCATTTACTTCCTACTATGCAAGCGCTGAAATTATGACAGAGCCATCTGGAGTGCTGAATCTCTGAAGATGATCAATGGGATCGTTCTTTGTTTAAGAAAAACCCAAACCACCACCACCATGAAATAAGAACTTTAGTATCAGCTTTTGTTCATTAGCTCAAAACAAAGTGTCAGCCAAGAGGCAGGAAATGGATTAATGCATTCAGAAGAAGGCTACCCATTGGCATTCTCATATTCTTTGTCTGCTGTGAAAGTAACACTTAGTAGTAACTTCATTTCATAACAGTTAAGTGGCATTTGTCACTGTTAGATGTGACAATCATCTGTTCTGCTCCCCTGCCTTTTTGAACTGTGAGTTCATTTGCTAGTATATGTCAGTTAATCAATTATTTTATGACTCCATTTTATATTTCCTTTTTATATTACCTTACAAGCAGAGGGAAAAGAAAAGGAAATCTGGTCTATAAATCAGCTTGTCTACCCAACAGTTACACTGGTACAGTATACCTTCAGCAATCGTATCCTTGAACCAGAGGCTGAACAGAAATGTGCTGTGAATTAAAAAGAAATAAACCAAAATGCAAAGAGCCCTACTCAGGAAGACCAGAATTTAGTAGCAGAAATTGGTGTTTACAACCAGTCGTTTAATTACTGACCCGTGTCCAGGACAGAACACGCTCTGCTCCCTCCCCTTCATGCTGGATATGATTAACAAAATTTTTTTATGTCATGCAGATCTACAAAATTAAGTGGTTTTTTTAGTCTCTCCTTTTCCATCCATTTTTTTAACAGAACAGCAGGATTATTAGAATCTCTGTATTTTCTCTTCTTCTAGGCATTGCAGAAATGACACAACAGGCTGGCGGAAATATCTTTATTTTCAGGTGAGAAAATCTTAAGGTACAGAAGTAGGCAGGATGCCTTCTGTAACCTGTTCAGTTTTCGAGGGTTACACAAAGTCCTGGGGAATGCTAAATGAGTCACTGTAGCAGGTGTCACAAAGGATCTGGAGAGCAGGAAAATGTGTCACCTGCAATGTGCATTTCTTAAGAGGAAACCCAATAGGCTGCCAAGGATGTGGAAAAGCCTTGTTTACTGTATTGTGTCCAGATTCTTTGCTACTAGGCTTCAATCTGTACCTACAAATATTGTTTGGAGAAGCCATGCATAGTGATACTCTGTAGGAAAATGCCCTTATGCTACAATTGTAGACCACTGGTTTCAGGTAGGTCAAGACAAGAAATCAAATTCTCTTCACAATTTTGAGGATGCAAATTCCAGACAGATTAAAAACAAAAATGAGAGCTGCAGCACTCCAGTTTCATATCAATATAATAGTAGCTATTTTTTTTAAAGTACAGTATTGATCTTCATTCTAATAATTTCCATGAAGACACATGGTTCTGTATTTCTGTTGCACAATTTTGGCAAATCTATCTTTAGAAATACACATTATCAGATTATGTGATGATGAATAATATACTCACTGGATCAAGCAAACTTTCATCAGGAAATAATTTTTATTTTTAATTTGAGAAAGTGTACTTGTATGTGCACAGGCTGAGCTCTGCTGCGCCATTAGTCTGTGCTGCTCAGGTTGAAGTGACACTTCTGTTTCTGAGACTGTCCTTAGAAGCCATTTGTCATTCTGTGCTTTGTTGCACTGTGCTGTGCACATGAGCTCTACTCAGACTTTATTGTTGTAAACTCCATACTTTCTCAAAACCTGCTGCTGTTTGCTGGCATCTTCTACCACTTCTACCACTAACAGTTCTACCACTAACTATTTGAAGTAAGAGCATCACTCTTCGGTGCTTTTTCTTGGAAGCGTAAGCGTGAGGAAATGTGTTTATGTATGAAGGTAAACTACAGCAACAAATGTTCTTGCTAGCACAAAACCAAAGCTAAATTCTTAACTCTTTTTACACCACTCATTAAATAAAGTGAACACAGATACTTCATGTTTATTACTTCTGCCTGGCTAAGAATGATTCAGGATGACAGTTTCCCTGAGCTGCTTCTTTTTTTTCTGCACAGCAGCAATAATTCACCTTCTATTGTGTCCTCATGAGGCTGAGCAGGACTTGTTTGCCTTGGTCCTGTATTTCTGTGTGTTCCAGCACTCCCATCACAGGAATGACTCTCCATTGACTCTCTTTTCTCTCCTGTTGATATTGCATTTCCACTGACAAGGCCCAAACTCAGATACAAGGCTCCAGATGTGATCTTCTAAGGGCTGAATTGAAGGAAATAATACCTTAATTCCGGTGATTGTGTTCTTACTAATTAATGCAGGTCAGTATGCTGTTAGCCTTTGGTGTGGCAACTGAACACTATGACTCGTGACTTTATTAAGGATGACCAGAACTAAGTGTATTTCCCACTCGCTACTCTAGCACTACAAGGGGAACGAGCAAGACATTGTATTTACCCTGAGTAATTACAAGAAATTTGAAAATCAGTTCATTCAGAAGTACCTAGAAGCAATAAGATATCTCCTGCCCTTGCCATGACCTGTGAAAGCTCCAGGCAGAGCTAAAGTACTTGCAGGAAGAAGGAAGTTATGGGAGCCATTTTAATGAAAAACTGCTAAAAGGGCTGAGGCAGTAAACACTTGTTTGAAAAGATCAGATAGTACTGATGTCCTGCACAGAATAAAGTGAGGAATCAGAGAAAGCTTGCAGGAGGAACTGCAGTGTTAGCATCCTATTCTTACACAAAGGATTACTGTGCAAAACCAATGATACACTCTGAAGTCTTTTAATTGAATTCATGAAATTAAAGTATATTTAATTTCTTCTAGACAGGTACAATATATTTTCTTAAATCACAACAACTCAGTAAAATATCCACTGCTGATGAATTGTTTTTCTCTTGTTTTTTAACAGAGGAAATTGGTCTGACATGTTAAAAGCAGCTCTTGATGGGACTTTGCTGTCAATACTGGAGGCTCGTCTGCACAGTTATCCCATGATACTGTGCATAATAGGTAGATTGCTAACTAGTCAATTTTTAAGATAAAAGGATTAATATTCACAAATCGGAAGTAAGTAGACAGACGCCTAAGAGAAACTTAATCAAAAGCTCTTCATCCAATCAGCTCTGCCTTTAGAGTATTTAGAAATGATTGTGCAAGACCTTTGTCAGGGGGGTTCTTCTTTGGACCCTGACATCTGGCCCTGCTGTGTTCCTTATTTCAGTGTCCCATGTCCCGAAAAGATGAAATGAGGCTTCTTTCTGCTGTTTCAAAGCTTGTTTATTTCTGGTTCTTATCAGAGTTTCAGAGGCACAGACTGTGCTGTGACCTCCAGGAACACGAGGGCAGAATGGCAATAGAAGCAGGTAGCTTTTATATCTATTATCAACCAGTTAGAAAACTTTACGTATCTTATTTTGTTCCTAAAACCAGTGAATATCAGTCTTATTGACATGTGTCCTCTACAATAAATTCTATCTACCAATTAACAAGTCACAGGAACTCATGTCAGAGAAAAAAGGGAAGAGAAGGTGACAAAAGAAGAAGATGAAGAAGAAGAAGTTGGCACCCTAGAATCTCCATGTTGGCTCCATATAATATATATAGCAAAACCTTAAAACTACAACTACACATTCTGTGGTACACTAAACAACCATCTCCTCATTTCTTTGGTGTTCTCAGCTCATCCAGAAGTGGAGGTAAATGCTCCCACGAGCTTGGTTCGCAGGCTAAGCCTTTTTTGAGGAGCTCTGAGGGTAAAACAAACACCCAGAGGAGCAGGAAAAGTTCCCAGGCTTTTCCTAGTCTCCAACAACCTTCTGTCCTTAAAGGTGTGCATTGATGAGCATGAGGATCAGCTACTCCCCAAGGAAAGGAGAGCTAAATGCCGAAGGTGATTACAAGGTATGGTGCTGGTACAAGGTATCGATATCCTTCTGTCACTATGGCACACAGCTGTTTGCTACCACTTAGTCCAACTTTCTTACTGCCACAGCACTACAATCTTTGCTTAGTTTTTTACCAATAAAAAAAAAATTGAATCCTCTTCCTGCTTCCAATTTGGGAAATAAATTGAACTCACAAACTGCAGAACAAGCGCTTTTTTTTCCTCCTTTTTTTTTTCCTTGCAATCTGATTTATTCAGATACTTAGAAATAAAGCCTATTCCACACACAATCAAAGTGTAGGCTGCATTTCACCCCCGTCACTTTGTCAATCCTTCCATTCTAATCTCATCCAAATGGCTTAGAGATATATACTGTATATGGACACACAGAAGTAAACAAACATAACACTGATAAGGTATGCTCTCCGACTTGCATTGTCTGTCAGGCAATTCAATGAGATAAGAACCTGTTCTGTTGTTACACACTGTATACCACTTACCTCAGAACTAGACTGCACTATGTGAGAAAGAGCAACATATCCTCATAAAAATCATGTGTATCCATGATCAGCCAGTCTGGCAACACACACTTTCAGGGGAAAAATGTTTCCAGCATAACAAGTAGGACAATTTTAGAAAAAGTAGACTTAAACTTGAATATAATTTTGCTTATAACTTTGCCTCACATCAAGTTCACCTCTCCCTAATCTGTAAATCCATGTCATTTGTAGCCTTACACAAATATGGGAGATATTACTATTGAAAAAGGTACTTGGTACCACATCTGCTGGAACTTAGCAAAAGAGTTTTCCAAGGACCTTGACTGTCAGTAATACGCCTTGTGTTGCAAGTAGTCAGAGGGATGGAAAGACACAAGGATATGGAATTTGCAAGTACAGCTGCAAAACAATATGTGGTGAAGGTGTTCTGCATTACAGAAACTCATCAAGACCTACTTCCAGTCTCATTAGCTGTCTCCAGATCTGTTGGAGAACCTGAATGTCATGAACATAAACAATTTGCATAAGAAATGTTCAAGCTATGAATTGGAAACAAGATTAAAAGAAGAAACAGCTGTGTGTAATTGTCCACCCCCTGTGGAGATTAATATCACACATTACATGAAAAATCAGATTTTGAAATGAGGTTAACAGAAGAATTAACCAGAAGAGGGAGTGAGCAATACCTCCTACATAGTACCATGTTCACCACCATGTCTTTACTGCATTTTAGAAGCTATTCTGTCTTGAAAAATCATCCTCTAGAGGGCTGCAGGATTTGTTACCTTGCTACATTTAACACATTTGCTAACGACAACAAATTGATTTTTATTTATCTGGCAGAACAAACCTTGGTCTTTCCCCCTAATATTTAATCCTCTTTAGCAATGTAAATAATGAGAAAGACACTTGCAGATCTGATTAACCTGCAAGTTCCTTTTTAAGCAATGAGCAATCGATACCAGTACCAACTCCATTAAACAATCCTTATCACTGCTTGAGTCGGTGGATGCAAAAACACAAGTGTATGCTTATTTTTATTATCATTCAACAGTAGTCTAGTTCTGAAATAAATAAAGTTAAAAAAAAATCCAGATTGTGTAGACGTTAAAAAGTTTTTTTTAGCCCAGCCATGCGATAAGTTAGGACATTTTCCCTCCTGACAACCCAAGGAACATTTTTTGCTCTTAACACTGCACTTAAAATGTAAAACAACTTTTTAGAAGTACATCTGTAGAACACGATGTTCTCACGAAGCACTAAAATGTCAGCCTCCATCAGATGAAACTCTTCTAATAATCTATAGAATAGGGGGTGAAAGCATACCATTGCTGACCTATCAATGTTTTAAACCTAATCTGAAAAGCAGTATCTCTACATCAGAGATAATCTCAGTTTCCAAAATAGTGATTTCTCAACTGGAACTACAGGCAAGGAGCTATGACTCACTGATAGTCCTTGAGACTGTTGTGAATTCTTAGTTACTGAAATTTTAATTGTAAATATTATAGGTGGACTATTCATGGACTTCTTAGAATAGCATTGCAAGCCACAGCCAACCAACAATTTCTAACATTCTTTTAAATATTGGTTTCTATAATTAATTTGGGAAAAAAAGTTGCTAAATTAGGTTGTTATGTCCTTTTAAATGGTAAATGGCCACACGGCCTACAATTTTGGGCTATTCTTCAGTACACGATATTCTTCTATTCTCTTCTGAAAGGACATCCAAGCTATAAAGATTATGTTCCTATACTGACAGTATTTCCTTATGGAAGAATTGTTCAGATGGCATCCCTTAGAAGCTTTGGTAAAGACAGTTAACTTGTTGTGATACAGACCAGTGATGACTTGACCCACTGTATTTACCTTATTGAGATTTCCAGGCTCATGGTAGTGTGGCCTGCTGGATATCTGGAAACTGACAGCTTAATATTTTGTGTAAAAGGATGATAAAATTTGTGTCACATGTCACAGCAGATGATACCAAGATGGGAAACAGCCCCTTGGTCTCCTGAAGAAAGTTACCATTAAACAGAGCAACTATGCAGGAGTTTTTGGAATATCTCCTAGCTTGCAAGGATAGAAGCTGTCTCGTGTCCCTGATGACTCCATTCAAAGGTGAGAGGTTCTGCGCTATTCATAGCTCAGGGATGAGATCCTTTGTTCTCTTAAAGCTACTGTATACCCTGTCTTAGAAAACAAAACTGTAAATCTGCAGCTAGATGACAGGTACTCAAAACTGATGAAAAAAAATTCTTCCCTGTCCATCCCTATGAAGCATATTTAACTTATGCTACTCACAGGAGCACAGTAGCCTTCTAGTAGGAATCAATGAGATTCACAGACTAGGGTGATATCTAGGAAGTAATAGAACTTTGTATTTAAGTCCCAATATCCACATTTCTTTTGGCAATACACATTAGTCCATGCTTTTCTTTAGTAGTTAGTTTAATTTCATAGAATAAATTTCATCTTATTCCTATAGCATATACACAAATAAGAATCTAAATATGCCAGGTTTGGCCAGATTCTTTTACATTATGTATGCTCGTGTCTGTGCAGTTATCTGCTGACTTCCCATATATCTGAATAGAAATAAAAGCCTAAAAGCCTTTTAACTGTAGAACACTTTAGGTTTAGGGTGAGAAGTGAATTGCAAAGGTGAAGTCAGCAGGCAGGCAAACATCCTCTGTCACTCCACTCTGTCTCTTAACTCACTTCTTATTACTCCTACTCCATTCAACTGCATCCTGTTGATTCCTATCTCTTATAAAATTTCATGCTTTAGGATCTGCATCAGTTGTTTACTATTTGCAGTTTGAGAGAACTGTGTTTGCTGTGCAAAGAACACTGAGTCTTATCCATTTTTTCTGAAGAAACATTTTAAAAACTACATAAAATATCTGCTTTTTGTCTCAGTTAAAAGTCCATTGGTCTTTAGCAGTAAAACCCTTTGGAATGAGGAGTTAAGAAGCAAAATGTAATAATGATATTAATCCACAAATGGTCAAATTGGGATAATTAAATTCGAATATTTAAGCAAAAAGTTAATAAATGGACTAATTCTTAAAAAAAGATAATTTTAACTGAAATTCTTCCAAGAATTGTGTAAGCACTTGGTTGCTAACTGCCGCTGAAGTTCAAAGAGTTGTGTAGTGGGAGGACACTTTCATAATCAAGTTGAACAGAAAGAAGAAAAACATACTCAGCTTCATATCAACTACAGAAATATAGGTGATTATACAAACCACTTGTCTCTCAAAGCCTCTCGACATGCAGCGTGTCTGTCTTTGGTAGAGAGTTACTCTTGCTCTCAACAATCTTCTTCTCCGATCCCATACAGAAAACCCCAAAGCAACATATATTGATTTAAATGAAATCCTTTCAGCAATTGGAATCAGAACTGTTCTGCTTCTCTGGTAATGAATACAAGAAGATTTTGGAAAAGGAGTTACATCTGCTGCTTGATTGAATATTCAGGAGAACAACAAAAATGATGTTACACAAGGGACAAACTCGTCTTCAGCTTAGTCCGTAAACTGAAGTTAAGTTGAAAGTTTCAAATTAGCCCTGCATACCTTGAGGCTTTTGATCCTTGTAAAATTCTCATAGAAATCAAACAGAACAATTAGGAAAGCTTTTCCCCACCATGATCCTTTGAATTGTCTGCACAGACATAGATTACGTTCATTTTGTTGAACATGCCAAAAGGCTTTAGACTCTCATTCAGAGAAGGCACAGGCAGAGAGGCCTGTCTTGTAAGTTGTTGCCCATTGCCTGTTAGCAGGAATTGTTTTCCTAGAAGAGAGAAGCACATTTGCTGTTGCTTATTTTACCCTACAATATTTCCTGTTGCTACAGAGGGAAAAGGAAGAATTTTGTTTTAGATTTAACAGAAGACATTACAAATAATATACTGGTGCACAATGTGTGTGCAAGAGTGAAATTGTGATAAAACTCTGTCCATGAAGCTTCCTTTGCTCCTTTTGAAAGATCTGTCGATTCTTGATTCAAGGGTGGCCCTATGGCCATTTTCAGCCAAAACTAAAGTCTGCAGCCCAGACTGAGGAATGATATTGAAGAACCTTGGAGTCGTAGAAACCCAGTGTCCAGACTCTCTGCCATGAAGCTGTGAAAGGTTAAGTCAAAACCAAAATTATCAGGTCTTTAGTCTGACATGGAACTGGGAATCTAGACACCTTGAGATGAATTCAATATAGTCCACTTAGGTGGGTTCACACTCAGTTCAGCTCACCGAGAAAGTACATTTTCATATTTCCAAAATCCTACTTTTGCTCCACTTGAATAAGTGGTTAGTTTGGAGAGGAAACAAAACAACAAGAAGAAACCTTTTTCATCATTGGGCTTGTTTGGAAATTTGTATTAAATTTTGAGAAAAAATATTGTATTAATTTCTAGACAAATAAAAACATTAGTTGTCCCCTGAAAAATTCTTTAGCTCACATTCACATAAAGAATATATACCTATAGGTGACTGTTTTTGAGCTGTCACCAAATTTTTTTCTCTCCTCACTTTTAATCAGGGACATTCTTTGAAACACTCTGAGGAGTTAGATTAGCCTTGTGATAATAACTGTGTCGGTCTGTGGCACCAACTGGGACTTCCCCCGACTTCAGGGAAGTTGCTAGGCTACTATCTTAAAGAGACAACTCACTTGATTAATTGCAAATACAGATTGCTTTATGAAAAAGTTAATACATTTATAACAACAAAGTCTGAGGAAATAGCAGACTGATTATTAGAACTTGCAGTATTCCCTGAATACAGGATTAAGGAACAAAAGTGCAGTTTTTAATAACATTTGCAAGTCTGTGCTGACTCCTGTCCTGCTTTCATTGGTGTGGTATTACTGTGCTGCTGGTAAATCACCATTTCACAAAAATCACAAAACATTTGTTTCTAGAGTAGGATATCCAAAATAAACATTACCTCACTCACTTTGTACTAGTGTAACTGGCAAAGAACTGCTGTAATATTCTTGGGTCCCAAATATGCCTTGGAGGAGAGTATATGTCGGGTATATGTTTGCACTGAATGTCAGACTGCTGATACTTTGCTTCTTCATTAAATATCTTATTACTTGAAACTCTTCAAAGGGCTAAGCAGCTTTCATTCCTCAGATCATGCAGTGATTTTATGAATAAATATAATATGGTAATACATATGATAATTAAAAATATATATTTAAAAATATTTGAGCACCTGGTTTCTTATGAATAGACCTTTCAGAAATTATT
Source organism: Vireo altiloquus (assembly GCA_013396875.1). Classification (NCBI taxonomy): domain Eukaryota; kingdom Metazoa; phylum Chordata; class Aves; order Passeriformes; family Vireonidae; genus Vireo; species Vireo altiloquus. The sequence continues at coordinate 153,741 of VZRF01012840.1, read as the reverse complement.
TTAATTTCCATGAAATTTGTTGACAAAAACTGAAGAATAAAGTCTTTGAAATTTTCTTTGCCTTTTTTTTCAAGCTCTTCTTTTTTTTGTTTGCAAAGAAACCCAACGAAGCACCCAAACTCTCTTTGATGTTTCAGTATTGCTTAGAAATCTGAGAATATTTAAAAAATACTTTCTGGATTTTTAAAAGCTACTTAAGGCAAATCAAATATGTTCAAGCAGCTTTACATGTAAATCTTTATATAAGCAGCAGGCATCTGCTCAACCTGCTTCTGATTCTTCTGAAAGCTTCATTAATAACTTCTTTTTCCTTTAAAACGCCAAATAGAATGTCCATGTGTGATTTGGAAGCAGTTTGGTGTGTTTTTTGTGGTTACAGAAATGTGAAGGCATTAGACTTTCATTGGTAGACACACCCTGGTTTAACCAGGAGATGTTAAGTAATGAGCAACCTGCAATGAGCTGAAAGAGCAGGTGAGGGAGTAACAGCACAGCACAAAGCTTCAGTGGGCGAGCTGCAGAGTAGAAAACGTTAAAAAATCCCTGGAAGGAATGTGACTTTCAAACTCAAACCTATGGAGCTTGAAATCATTGAGAAGATACAGACACTGTGAAAAGTCTTCCTGTTTAATATGCAGTGTAAGGCTGACTTGAGGATTTCTCTAAATTGTGTGAGTTTGTATGTGTTGGGAGTAGATGATGGGGAACCTAAAAACTCCAGTGTATTAATAGTCTTTATGTGAAAGCCAAGGAATTAAGATGCAGATGCTCTTCTGGAGCTGAAAGGTAGTGGGGAGAATGCAAGGCCTTGTGCTGCTGGTTACTTTAGATCATTTGTGAGATATTCCTCGCCTTTATTTGTGATAGTGTTCCACACCCCTTTCAATCTCAAACAAAACTGGAGGAAGTTTGTACATGATCTGCAAAGGCTGGGAAATGTAGCATAGTTTGGGGACTACCTTCTTTAGAGTTTTCCTTAGAATGAATTTTATTGTCACAGTCTTAAGATGGAGCTGAGCTGCGGGCACTCTGTAAAACAGGGTGTTATGGCATAGTGCAGCAAGGGAAAGGATGCCAGTGGTGGAGAAGAAGGACTCTACTCCTATTCTGGCCTTATCAATGTGAAGAGGTTTGGCAGTCATAGCACTTAGGGTCTGCTGTAGTGGAACTAAAATTCCACAGATATGTGATGTCTGTGGCTTCAACTGATAAATAGCAAAGGAAGGTTTTGTCGAGAGACTGCCGAAGGATTAAGATCAGTTTAAGGCATAAAGTATAAAGAAAATGTTGGAAAAGACTAAAACAGGTCCAGTAAAAGACCAAGTGTTTTGTATAAAAACTGAAATTATATTCTAGGTGAATATTTTTCAAAACTGTTTTTCTTTTAAAAGTTAGAATTCACTGATATGGAAAAAACCATTTGAATTGGTAATAAGTATTACTTCAGATAGATGAAGGGAGGAATTATTTTCTGGTTTTTGAGATATATTTTCATACCATACTGGGTTAACTTTTTCTTAAATGGGACTTTAAGATCCATCTTCTGCTATTTGTATAATAAGACTCAGAAAACTTACACGGCCGCAATAATTTGCCTTCTACATGTAGAAAACAGGTGCTTGTACATAACTAACAAAGTAATCCTGTTGCAGGCCACCATAAGATGCAGCTGTAGCACTTCTACTTACTGGCTGAATAGAAAGTAGCATGAAATTTTTCTTCAGACTGCTAAACATAATGTTATACAATAAAAATCGTCTTTCTATTAATATCCTTTTAGTCTTCAATTTTCAAATATTATTTTCCCTGTAAATTCTTTATCTTTTTTTTTTTTTTTAATGAATGTACAGGGGTTTTTTTTCTTATTTTTTTTTCCTTCTTTTTTTTTCCTTGTTTTTCATGGTTCCACTATTCTAATTTAAAATCTAAAATAGGGGGGTTGATTCAGAGCTGAAAACCATTTACCAGAGTCCGTTTCAGCCCCTTTTATGCTTTAAGATGTGAACTGGCTATTCTTTCAAATTATCTCTGTCCTTTATAAATAAGATGGAAGAATCATAGAGGTAAATGCATTTTTAACTCTTCTTTTAGTCTCTCAGTTGCTCTTTTTGGAATTCTTGGGTCAATGGCCAACTGACAGGTTTGGTGACTATTACAAGTTGTAATGAAAATCTAGATGATTTAAGTCAGAAAAAAAACTCCTGAGTTCAGAAAATAGCATTATTTATGGTATTTCTGTAGCTGGATTTTCCAGTTTCTGTTATTTTGGTATATTCAGCTACAGTTTTAAACAGGCTGAAGAGGTACATTTTGGATCCCTACTGAAAATAGTACAACTAAGATCTGTTTAAGAATGACAGCATGAATTTCTTGTGCTTGAATACCAAGGAAGGACAAAAATGAGGCAACAAAGCTCTAAACTAATGCTCTTAAGCCAAATTTTGGGTAATGGCACTTTTTTTTCCATTCTAAGTGTATGGAAAGTCAAATATTAAAAAAAGGTGGACAAGCAATAGAAATCTTTTTATGGGCAGCCTCCAAAAACCTGTGAGAAACATGGATCTGAAGAGACAGAGCTAATGCTCCTTCAGTACCAGGGGACGGTGCAGGTGACTTCTTTAATTCCACTATGTTTATTTTTGTATTCTAATACATGATGTTAAGAGAATGTAACTTGGACCAACCTTGCCTAATTTTTGAAGCTCCACCTGACTTTCAAGCCTGGAGAGGAAGAGCTGGACCAGATGACCTTATGAGGTTTATTCCACCTGAATGTTTCCATGATTTTTCCCAAGGATTTATGATTATGAATTCAGATAGGTAATGCAACATAGATTTTTCCTACTGTTTGCTTGCAACTTTAATATCTTATTTACTATCATTTTCATGATAGTAAATCATGATAGTAAATCAACATCATCACAGATAGATGTTTTCTATGTATACATATATACAAGCACACATGAATAGTACACAGATCCACAGTACACTCACATGTGCATATATCACAATGTGGCTTTATATCTTGATCCAAATTGGGAACAAAGAAATTTATCTCTATAAAAATCTTCAGGTGTGTCAAAAGGTTTCTGGATTTCATATTCTGAAAACTGAAAATTTGGTTGTGAATTTCAGAATTTTATAATGGTAACACAAGAAAGTACAAAAATTTTCGAGACACTTCAGAATACTCTTCTTCCAGTGCTTTGGAGACAGTCGGACAGATGAAAGGACAGAATGGCCGTTTTGTAATCATCTCCAGTCTGTAGAAACATATAAACAGAAACTCCTTCTGCCATACTGTGTCACTGCACAGCTAGTGCTCACTTTGTCCTTGTTCTATCTTTGTTTACTGAGCTGCAATCAGTATAGCAACATTAAACAAACCCTAAGAAAAACATCAAAGTCTACCTTTAAAATAAAGAGAAAATAAAGGACTCGTCAAAAATCCATGAAGTGTTAAGAAATGCCACCAATCCATGTCCAGCCAACCAGCACTGGCAGTTTCTAGCTTGTAAATGTACATCTATATCAACTGTTAAAGTCTAAAGGACTGTATCATCAGTTGGCATAAATCAGTGTAACCCCACCAAAGTCAAATTTTAATGAGAGTAGAAAGGACTAGCTGTTCTCCTGAATACTGAGATATATTACCAATATCCTGCTTATTTTTCTGCATACTTGTCACACAAAAAAAAAAGCCACAGTAAAAATTGTAGCATGTCGGATTACTTGCTTCAGTCTGAACCCCAAATGAATAAGTGTTGTAATCTTCCTGACCTGATGCTTATATTCTTTGTATACCCTGCCAGTATTTCATCCTTGTTCAAGTATTTGGAATTTCCCACAAAAGCATTTGTAGTCACTGCAGAAAAGCCACTGTAAGTGAGAGACTTAAATAATGTGTCCAGCAAATAAATGTAAAAAACTTATCATTGTGCTGAATAGAATGAATGCTTGCTGTGCCACTTCTCTGCTGCTAATAAACCCTATCGAGTCAATTTACTCTGTCCATTCAGGAATCTCAAGGCATCAAACCTGCAGCTTCAGTGCTGGTTTCACTGTTAGGCTGAAAAGTGGCAGCTGCTGCAGTGAGGGAAAAATGCTTTCCCTTTCTGAGCACTTGCAGCAAATGCTTCCTTCTGAATTTCTCTGAAGACTGGTGATAAAACCTTATTTTTCATTGGATCAACAACAAAAAAATCTTTTTACATTTCTTTGCTTTACTTGTATTTATGCCTTTTTAGTTGATACTTAAATAAAAATAGACAGCTCTTCCTTTTTTTTCCTTTTTTTTTTTTTTTCACGCTGCACAAGAAATTGGAAAATATATGTTCTATCTGGAAGAAAAATAAAAAAACTGAGACCTGCCAACAAAACAGTGGGGTATCAGTGTTCATGACATTTTCAGTTATAATTCTTTCATGGGTGTATGTTATCTGCAGTATAATTATTCTGTAAATAGAATATGACTCTAATCTCATATCTGAGTTGACATCACCATCAGATGCAACTTGAAGTTTAAAGTAGCATATTAATAATTTTGGCTACCCCATTGTTACAGGATGGTTTTAAGGATGCTGTTACACAAACTGTATAATTACTGAAATTTAAGTGGAATTGCTCTCCTTCATATTGAAAACCTACCTACCTGCATATTTAAAACCTTGTTTAAAAATATTTTTGACTGCATTTCTTTATCTTTACTCATTCTAATTAAACTTGTAATTAAAGAATATTAATATTATGTGTATATTTCGATGGTATTTTCAACTCTTGTGCAATTTTTTCCTATCAAATAGAAGCAGAATGTGGGAAAAGACATTAGCTTCAACTACACTGGGGAGGATGAAGCATGATAAAGTCATTTGATGTGATTTGCACTTAGAAAATAACATCTTTGTTGTCCAACAATTCAGCATTAAGGAACAGGACAAGAAACAGCAAAAAGTGTCTGCAGACTCCAGCTCATTAATTCAAGGATTACTTAGGTTATTAAAGATCTTTTTTGATGTTTAAACCATTAATGCATATTGGCTTTGTTTCAAATTATGGCTTTATAATGTTACTTACATTGAATTACCAATGAAGGTGAAATCTGCCAAGAAGAAAACACCAGCTTCTATTTACTGTGGGAAATAAGAGCAACAACAACAAAATATGTTAAAGCAGCCCCAGAACTGATAGCCATCTTTACTGTTTTACCTCACGGCCTCCTTCAGCTTCTTGCCATATGTTAAAAGTTCATTCTCTGATGAGCCTTTGAGCTGTCAGTCTGTCTTCCTAGCTTTTCTCTCATTTTCTCTTCAGTGTAAATGGCTATTTGCTGGAAATTGTTTTATATCTCGCCTGACCATTTCACTGCAGGGCATAGTTAGTTCTCATGTCTTCTATTAGAGCGACAGTGGATGCAGCAGGCAAGCTAGGCCAATTAAGTGGCCACTACCATTGAGATTAACCTTTTTGAAAGTCTGAGCATTATGTATTAGAACACATTTGGTTCTAGCATTACTGGATCAGTACCTCAGGGCAAGAAAAGTGCAATTTAATCACCAATTTTCCATTTTTTTCCCTCTGTATAAAGGTGAGGCCAAAGTGTGTTTTGAAGGGCACAGTCATCAGCTTGTGGGTCAGTCACCCATCTATGTCACATCGAAAGGAAAAAGTTAAAAAAGCTCCTGATTTGACTGCCAGCAGTGCATCTAATTAACGGTAATATTCTCCTGAAAAGTCTGATGTTGCTTTATATCGACATAAATCTTCTAAATGCTCATAGCTTTGGGATAAATTTTCACAATTTTAAATATGTATCTGAATACCCAACCCTTTTCTCCTTTAATTCATCTTACTAATAGTCCTGCTTTGGGAATAATATGTTCGTTTTTCATTTTCTGCCCTTGTCATGTGGCATTTCATTTGGAGGAAAAAGTATGGCAGGGTTAGTATTCTGATGTCTGTATTTCTCTAGATGGTGCTCTGTGCCATATTGTTCAATTCTTATTATCCTTGCCTGATAATCTGATTTCATGCAGAAGAAAGAAGTTAACTTTCTTGTGAGTTCCCACTGGTACCTTAGTACTTCCACAGCTGATGAATTTCTGTTCATCTCGATATGACTACCAAGAAATGTTGAAAGGAGAGAATCGCCTGTAGTGCAATTTGCTGCAACAGAGCAAAGAGCAGTAGACTTAGTAGGATGGTTTTCCTCTGGGCTGTGTCTGTGACTGGGTGCACTGGAGGATCAGGAACTTCTGAAATAATTAACTATTTTCTGCCCTTTCTTCTTCCCCCTGCCAACTGCACCATTATCTGCTGGTTTTTTTCAGGCCTTATATTACTAAATTAAGTTATGCTTCTTTAATGAAGTAAGGCTCTAGCCATATTTTTGATTGTAGCATTAAAAACTTTTGAGATTCAGATCAGTTTTAACAGTCTTTTGAGCATCTAATTGTCTCTGTCAGTGATGATATAAATAACCTTTAATTTTGCATAGCTTTTCCCCTTGTTAAGCTGTTTTTTAAACTCTGAATCAAGTGATCGTGCAGCAAATGTCAAGTTGAGAACCAATATGCTATGAAAATAAAAGAAGTTGAACAAAGGAAAATAACGTTCAATGAATTTTCAGGTAAAACTATGGTGCTGAACTGCTTCCTCTGACACATGTGCTTTTTTATTTTTGTGGGGATCAATTACAACTCTTTACTCGTATTTGTTTCAAACACATTATTGTGCAGGTGTGTCTGGGCTTGTGTGTCTTCTGTTCTCTGAATCTGTTCCACAAAACAATGGCATAACAAGAATCCCATATGGGAGAACTCAGCACTCTCTGAGCTCCAGGCGAGTCCTGATGTGTCAGAAGCATTCCTATCTCCTTATATCTGCCATCCCCACTTGGATCTCTCTCATATCTTAGGACGTGTCAGACAGCACAGTGAACTCAGCAACTGAACTGAGAACTTGCTGACTACCTGAGAGTGAACTGGCTGTTATCTAGAGCTTGGAGAATGTAATTTCTACATCTCTTTCCTCTGATACGAAGTTAAGACTGCTGGATTACAGGTAGAACCATACTTCTAAGAATGTGTCCCATGTCGGCTGAAGTTGTTGGGGAGGACAGCTCTCAGGATATGGCCTTTTTAGCAACATTTTTTGATGAAAGGCCTTCCAGAAACTGATTTTTGCTTCCACTATTATTTATGTTTTAATAATATACCCCATGTAAAGTCTTATTTATATAGGACGATTCTCACAGTTGCTACTTACCAATGAATGTAAACAAAAAGCTACAGAGAGATATTTATGAGCTATAGTAAGTAAACCAAATGAAGAGACTATCTTTACACGGCTTACTTAACTCCGTAAATAATTTTCCATGAAAGATTTGCAACAACTGTAGGCACATGAAGCATTTTCCATTACTTTTGGGTAAAATAAATGTGCCTGCCACATCTTTTCCTGACACCACAGCACAGCTGTTTGCACAAAAGTGATACCATGGAGGAGGAATTGGTCATTTGACTACCACCCAGTTCATAGCGGATTTAAAAGATGTGGTACCAGAATTGCCAATGTGATGATTTCGTTGAATGTGAAGTACTGATACACTGCAGAACTTAGTCAGCTCGTGCTGGTCCTGGCAAAAAGAATAGCTGTGCAAGACAGTATTGTGAAAGCAGCGGATCTGTATTTACTCTCTTTTTGTTTATGGAAGAAAGATATTTTAAAAAATCAATTTATTAGTAAGCATATCATTCTGATCTGTAGTTATTTCCTTCCCTTCACAGGAGTAAGATACTACAAAAAGCCATTTATTAGTGAGAATGTCATTCTGCTTATGTGAGTTTGCAAGGTAAAGAATGTATTGAGACTTGGACAGGAAGAGAGAAGAAAAGAATGGTGTCAGTGTGAGTTGAGCATTCAGTTGTGCTTGTTACAGGTGCATTTTCTAAGATATAAATCTGGTCAAGCAAGCTTCAGTTGAAATGTGTTTGCTGAATGAGCAGATAACTGCAGTGAAAGGATGTAAAGTGAGAGAAATAAAGAGCAACCCACACTGCTATAAATGTGAACTACAAGCCATGTAAATAGCATAACTCCCACTGAGAATGTGACAAGCCTTTCAGGCACTTTTATTTCGAGGCTTTGCCCAGGTCCAGCTATCAGTGCTACAGATTCTAGCTAGTTCTTAGCAGACATTTTATGAAAATTCACACACATATTTCAGAAGCTAATAAACTGACATTTCATTATTATTCATCAGTTGTATGTACCACTAACTGTTTTGAATTCATTGTAATTTGTATCCCATGCACTAAATACTACAGCAGCAGGGTTTGAAATTAGTGCCATTAGGTGCCTGGCCTTGATATGTGTGTGATAAGAAGGAGCCTTTCACTGAGGGTAAAAAAGTGTATTATTTAGTAAACTAAGTGCTTTTTTACTGTTGCTTTTAAAAGCTGTGTCACTGACATTAACCAGCTCAAACTTGTTGGCAACAGCTATGTGGAAACTTAGAAAACACCTTTTCTAATGCAATTTGCTCACTTCAGAAACTGGGGTGGGTTTTTTCAGTTTTTTATTTTTATACCTGTTGGCTCCTGTCTCATCTTTTCTATCTAGTTGCTTTTGAGTGCAGTAAATGACCAGGGAAAAAGTTTTCGCATGAAAAAGATAAAGTTTCTTGTCTTTTCTGCATGGTGCAGAGGTCATGATGGAAGATCAAAGACAGGAAGCAGCTTATCATTTTGTGAACAGGTACAGGGACTCAGAGCTTTGTTACACTCTACCAGAAGCCATTAGAGACCTGTAATAAGCTAGGAGCACCAGCATGGGGCTGGCAATGAGGTGTAGTTTTGTTCAGGAATAGGCAGGAAGAATGCACTGGCACCAGTTTGGAATATACATGCATGTTTTCATACATACGTTTGAATCCATGTGGATCTTCCTTTTGATATTTGATTCAACACAAAATAAACATAAAGGTTTTGTTGATCTTCACCCCCCCCAGACCCCCACACCTGTCAAATACAGCAGATCAAAAGATCTTTTTCTCTTTTTTTTCTCATGCTGCTTAGCTACTTTGTGCCTCATATGAAGTGCAGCACTGACCTGGCCTCTGGTTCCTAAAATTATGGGAGTAACATCTTTTTAAACTTGTTTTTCATTAAAAGATTAATATTTTCTTTCACATTTTCTTGAACTCACTCAGGAATGAGATTCTTGTGAGTCATAAAACAGTACTACAAATAGTAAATATTTTTCATGATTGATTCCATAGGAATTTATAGTAATTAATACTGATACCAATTAAATGTCTATGGTACCCTGTTATTTTCCTCTACAATTCATACCATTGGATTTTTCTATGAAAAGCAAAATCTTCTGAAAATATTACCCTTCTACAGTGGACACCTTTTTGGAAATTGTTATGCAATTCCAAATCCTGCAGACTTCAGAGGGAATCTGTGACAAAAGTGAGACAGGCACAGATACCTCTACTCAGGCAATTCTTTTGATTAAGGTTCTCTGCTTTAAAACAGAGTTTAATCAAGGATAGAAAAACCAGAGGAAAACGGCTTTCCAGGTGTGCGTTCTTGTGCAGATGGTGTGCTGCCAAAGAGAATCAAAGGAGACTTAATTACAAGAATGATCAGCAGAGTCAGACAGGATGAGAAATTGTGCACTCTGATGGAAGCTGCTCATTACAAAACAACAGCACTGCTTGGCACGTAGGGAAGGACGAAGCCCCTTCTGATGGATGACAAAGGCTTTTTGAAGTCTGCTGAGACTGAGTAATCCATGCTATAGTGTTCGAAGCGTTTAGAGGAGGTGACGACCGCTTATCCTTTCTCTGGACAAGTCCAAACCTGCAGGGGAACCCATGCTGCTCACTTTCCTGGGAAAATGGACAGGCAACAGCCCTTGCCAGTCTGCTTCCTGACAGCCTTTAAAATGTTATAAGGAGTGGCACCAGTTCAATGCGGTACTCGTGTCTGTTTTGCAGAAAGAGGTGATGTTGCTCCTATATGAATGAAGTCTATTGGCTAAGATAGATCTGAGGCACTGCTGTGAGGCCTCTATTTGCTGCAAGGATATGGGCATGGTCTCTGAAATTTTGCAATCTCAGTAACCTTTTGAAACTGCCTTTTGAGGCAGTTGAACACACCTCACCATGTACCTGTACCAGAAATATCAAATGTTTAGAGTTTAGGCAAAAGCTAGAGGGGGATGTGGAATCCTTCCTCATCAGCAAAGTATTCTATCATTTAACTTTGATATTCACTCCTGTCTTTCTCCAGTAACAATGGTTAAACTATGATTTTTGCAACTGACTGTTTGTGCCTGCACCCACAAAGAATCCCAGTGGGACTCCACTCAGGTACAGCATCTGGCTACAGGGAGCTGCAGGCAGAACAGCCTCATTAGTATGTGCTGAGAGATAAGCCCTGTCTTACTACCTGTCTTGTCTGCTCTGGGACATGTAATCAGTGGTCCATAAACAGTCATGCATTTGTCAAGGTACTTTTGATGAAACAAATTGTAAACTCTGTTAATTGAAATGAGATCAGAGCTCCTCCCCGGCCTTGAGGCTGGCACAATGCACTGCACTGGCATTGCATTTGCATGCCTAGTTTGGTGATAGAAAACCCAAATCTTCAACCAGCTCCCCAGCAAATAGTAATGCTAATTTCTCCTTGGATAGCATTTTATTTCTGTTTTTTTCTGGAAGGTTCTACAGGCACTACTGAATTCATTTTAGCAACACCACGGAGTGCACAGAGGCCTAATCCCCTGTAATCAAGGAATAGATTGTCAGTGACTTCAATGAGCTTTGGATTTGGCCTAGATGAATGAGGCCTAGGAAAGAAAAACAGCCCTGCCAGCAAGCAAGTGGCAAAGCTGGGATTTAGATGCCAGTGAGTCTTAGTAATAGGATCCTACATAGCTCCCACAAAGGGACCCTGACAGCATTCTGAGGCAATAGGTTGAAAAAAGGGATTAAAATGTTCCAATAAATCTCAGAGAAAAATGGCAAGCAAGAGGAAAAAGATGGTAAAGTCCATCTGCAGAGTGAAAGAGGATAGTGGATGGGCTTATCTCTTGCCCCATCATCAGTTTAGTCTTCTTTCCCTTCCCATCCTTCTTTCTAGACTATCAACTTCAATAAGTTTTGTTATTCCAGACTTCCCAATATAGGTTCTGCATCACAGCATTTTACAAACATTAGTTAATGAAGTCTTGCAATATCTTTGTTAAAAAGGCAAGATTTATTAGACATCCCTTCTGGGAAAAGAGAAATTCATGCATCTGCCTGCAGATCCTTGTACAAACAACATGAAATCGTGGCATGCAGAATCAAAATTCTCTTCTGAAACTACTTGAAATGCATAGCCTTGGAAGAATCAGTAAGTAAGAATTAGATTTAAGAATGTGAATGCTTCAGCCTACTTCCACCAAGAAAGGTGATAATGAGTAAAATTAAACCCAGTGAGGTAAGCTCATTATTGATGAGTTTACCTCAGTATTGATATCAGGCAAGTAAGTTGGAAGGCATCAGGCAAAATTAAGAAGGTCTCAAAACACCATTGCTTTAGTCTAGTCTCGCTTTGGATATTTAGGAAAGTAGACATATAATCTGTATCTCAGCAGGAGATATAAATGCTTACAGTTTTTTCTTTCTGATACTGTCTGGCTTTTTATTTGCCCAAAGACACAATAACTATTTCAGGGAACTTCACACTGTGACAAGGCCTGTGTTATGTAAATGAAATGAAAACACTCAAGACTGAATTAACAGATGATGTGAGGCAGGACAGCTTTGGAAAAAATGGTGACATGATTTTTAGCATCGTCTAAAACTTTCTTTGCAATGTTGACACAAGCATAGGCTTGTTTCCTTGTTTATCTGTCTAAATGGATACCTGCTGGACAGTTCAGTTTATCTCCTAACACTTGCCTTTTCGCCCCAGTAAGTTTGTTCACTCACTCCTGTAAAGACTTCTCCTGTAAAAGGTAAAAGGACAGATCTGAAGTTACACGTTAGGGATAAAATGTGTATTTCAGGCAAGAAACTTTCTGAGACATGGTCATAGATGGCATTTTTAAGAATTGTAGCCTGATAGTCAACATATGGTATACTCTGGATATTACATAAGAAACAACCCAGTATGCACAATACTTCTGCATAGAAGACCATTGCCTGCAGGAAACATCAAGGGACCAATCTATTTCAGAGAAATGGGAAGCGCAATGAAAGAGAACAGAAGGTGAGAATACCCTTTGCATTGTGAAAGAAAAGTCCATCTGAGGTCATGGTTAGTATGAATCTTATGGGGAAAGAATGGCAGCCTATGTGGACACCTTCCAGAGCTGGAGAAGAAGCCAGTGCTTAGGTAAAAGAAAAGTCCTTAGGCTAAACTGCAGGAGCTCAGATTTGTGGAGGCCACAAACATCTCATGTGTTATTGGCCATGTCCTTGCACAAGTTGTTGTTGGACGAGGTTCTCTCTCTCTGTCAATTATTAATCCATTTTAAATGTATATGTCAAACTTCTGTACTCCAGTGGCTACAAAAGAATCTCAGCATTTCAGATGACACTGCTCTGCTTTACATCTTAAATCTGTGTTTAGGGAAGATGGTGAGAATCGTGTCTTTTAAATCCTTACTTTTCCATTTGAATAAGAAGCTAATTTTCCTTCTGCACTATCAAATATTTCTTCAGATTTGTACAGTTTCCCAAGCCTGCAGTGGTGTGGTGGAATCTAATAATTCTACTTATGATGAAAGGCCACAGTTGTGCCCAGAAGTAACTGCCAAGCGGCTCTGAGGGATGCAAAGCCTTCCAAATCTCAGATTTGCTCTTCTCAAGGAGGAAATATAATTAAAGTTAGAACACAAACTCTATTGCTGGAATTCATAGTTTACTTAGGAACATGTAGCATAACTATGAAGTGGAAAATACTTCAGTGAAACAATGCACCACTGCTATGCAAGATCAGTGTCATACATGTGATTCTGAATAAACAGCAACACAATTATAAGCTAATTGGGAAAGTCAGAATTAATAAATGAATTTGTTACAAGCAACACATTGCATAATTAATTTTAGTACATTTTTACTCTTATTGTGTGAATGTTTCAGTTTTGCACATTGGCCTGGAGACTAATCCTCTGTATCAACCTGCTAAGTTTCAGCTTTTAAAGTTCAGATGCTTCCTGCATAAACTGAGCATATAACTCCTTTATGTTGAGCATTTTTTAATCCTTACAAAGGTAATGAGCTGATTTTCCTCACATTTACCAAAAATAAAATAAATTAAAAATATTGTCCTTTGTGTATAGAAAAATCAGAGTAAAAAATCAGAATTTTCCATCTAGGTATATATATGTGTGAAAATACAGAATTTTAATAAGGATGTTCTACTGCCCAATTGTGAAATTGAAATATAAACTTCTGTATTAGGATGATGGAATACCCTCAAACTGTAACCCATTTTCTATTAACAATATTTATGGTTGGCAAGCAACTAACAATCCTCAAGTCTCTGCCCAGAAATACTGAACATCTTCCTTAGATATTTGCCTGATTCGTCCTGTCACAATTTTTGAATCTTCACAAGAGGCAAGGAAATAATTATTAAGGAGAGCAGCTTGGTAACATATGTCAGAAATGTATCACTAGGAAGTGTGTTAAAGCATTCTCTTGACCGTGACTTTGGTGACAATCTGCTTACTTGGTTCTTGGCCTACTGGTGTTACCCAGCTCGTGCAGATTTCTTTTGCTTTGCTTTCCCTTTTTCCTGTTCTGCTAGGTGTAAGTGAGCTGCGGTGGTGGGTAGGCCTGTGTGCCATCCCTTGCAAGTGCTTTTTGGTCCACTTCAGAGGCTCCATTGTTTAACCTAGCCAGGGTGATTTGAACTTTATTTAACAGGTCTGTAACATTCTACACTGCTCCTCATTTTTTCCTGCTGCTGTCAACTGCAGCTTCAAAAAACCCCTTCATATATGCTGTCTTGTATAAAAGAGTACAGAGGCAGAATAGTAACCTACATTTTCTATATCCTTTCCAAACTTAACGTCTTAACTAAAAGTAGGCTTGCTTTTCAATCCTCCTCAATCTTACAACCTGTTTCTTTCAGGTCGCTACTATTCCAAGTGTTCCTGGTTGTAGTGACTTAACACCAGCTGGCAACTAAGCACCAGGCAGTCACTCACTAATTGCCCACCTCTGTGAGATGTGCAGGAAAATTGGATTAAAAAAACCCCAAACCTCTGAGTTGAGATAAGAACAGTTTAACAGTTGAAATAAAGTAAAATATAATAATAAAAATGAGCATAATAAAAAGGATGGCAACTAAAACAGAGAAATAAAGCCCAAGATAGACAATTGATGCAAAATACGACACCTCACCACTTGTTGACCGATTCCCAGTCTGTTCCTCAGCAGCAATCAGTCTGTCACAGCCAGTTGCCCCCAGTTAATATCCTGGGCATGATGCCTTTTGGTATAGAATATCCCTTGGGCCAGTTTGGGTCATCTGTACAGGCAGTGCTCCCTCCCAGCTTCTTGTGCACCTGCTTTTGGCTGGGCATAGGAAACTGAAAAGTCCTTGACCTAGGTTAAGCACTAATTAGCAACAACAAAATCCAAAAAATACAACACTGTACCAATTTCTAGAAAAAAAATTAACTCTGTCCCAGCTGAAACCAGAACATGGGTAGCGGCAGCATGAATGTACAACTGGAGATACTGCTTTTAACAGTGGAGATGGACATGTCTTTTTCTTTAGAAGCTCTGTGCTTTGGAGCTTTTGGAGAATTATGTGAAGTAAATAAAGGACCAATTTTTCTTTTCATTTGTCTGAACAATGGGTTTATTATCTTTTAATATTTCAATGGGATGTTTACAAAGGGTTAGGTTGGAACACGAGAAAATGGATATCTGACAGTCCTTTTCTAAAAGAAAGATAAATAAAGAAGTCTCTTCATTAAATGTATCCTAATTATACAAATCATGTGTTTCATAGAAATACTGATACTTCCTGTTCTGAGAATATTGTTAAGAACCCCAAGCATTACACAAAATATCCAAGACTTTATGATGGTAATAATGAAATTAGGTACTGTACATAAACAAAGGTGATGTGAATGTTGGTGCATCCATATTTAACAGTCAATACAGACACCTGTGCAATTTATTTGGGCTAAAGAAATGCACCATCTATAGGAAGTCATAACTTAAAACTTTAATGGTTAGTCAAAAATTTATTCTTAATCTAAATGCAATGGTATTAGCACACAAAATCTGAATTATGCCATTTCTCTGGTCACTAATGTAGTAATAGAGGTAAAACTAATGTACAAAACTTCCCAATAATTGTCTCTTTCTCTGGTGTTGTTCTGTTTTTCCCATGCTCCTTAAGAAAAAGAAAAGAAAGTTTCATGATGAGCAATCACTATTTAAAGCTCTTCACCAGGAGAACTAGGTTAATTGCTGGAGGTTCTTCCTCCTCTTTGCCAGGAGGGAAATGATGTTAATGGTAATGATTTCTTTCTTCTTACTCTGGGGTCTGTTTTATGTATTTTTATATATATTCCAATACGCAGTACTCCTTATTCAGCAATTCCACATTACATCCATATTATTAATAATGATTAATTAATCATTAGCATCATCATCATCGTCATAACAACAATAAGAATGATGAATAGCTCACTTTAAAAAAACAGCAATGTTCTACAAGAAACACATGAATACAGAACCATAGATACATCTTTTTCTAGTAACCTGTTTTTACCAAATCTACAAGTTACAGCATTATCATTGGTGCATTATGAAAATTTCCACAACACATCACATTAATGCCTTGGTTTGGCAATGTATCTTTACATAATAAGGTGATGATTTCTGTAGAAATACGATAATTGAAGAAAATTTAAGAAGCCAGTATAGTGGTCTAGTTTTTATTTGATTAATTTAAAATACTTCCTATTTTCAGGCTTGGGTTTTTGGTTTTTTTGGGGTTGGGCGTTTTTTTGTCTCTTTTTTTTTTCTGTCTTTTTTGTTTCTTTGGGGTTTTTTTGAAGTTGTTTATTCAGGGTTTTCTTTGTAAGTAGGAAGATTAATAATGGAAATACTTAGATACATAACACCTTTCTTTCAATAGGATTTAGGCATTGTATAAGAAATTAAAGGGAAAACTGCAACTCTTTGCCCATACAAGCCATAACTTTAAATAGACTAGCAAATAACCTGAGACTGAATTTTCAGTTGATAACAGTGAATATGTAGCTTGTATTAAATTCAGATTTTAAAGTATATATCCTCTTCTTGCACCTAAAAATATAGCCTGAGTGCATTAAGAATACTTCGGTCATTTTTCTGAGAATCTAGAGGTTTTGCAGGAGCAGTAACAGTAGCAAACAACTCCTTTTTAAATTGTCATGTATTATTCACACCTTGCCTTAGGAAAGAATGGTGGTTTCTCAACAAATTAAAATGACAGATTTTTGCCCTGAAGTACTTAGAATCAAAATTTATAGGTCTGACTAGGCTATTTGATGTCCGAAAATCCAGGACAAATGGCCCCTTCACATGGCTCATCAGTTCTATGGGACATGCTTTCTGGATACATGGGAGTTTTTGAGCATGAACTGTACACAGCACCTCTGCAACAAATCTAGTGCTTTTTCAGTGTAAAGTTGGGAACTTTGTCTTGTCATGCTTTAAAACAAAAGTTATCTGGTGAAATATATTCAGAAGAATAGGAAGAAAGTCTGAAAGAGGCATGTGAATATTGATACGCTGCTGAGTAATTGTATTTTAGCAGATTGTTTGGAAAATATGTTTGATAAATAAGTGTTCAATATGCATCGTGTTACCTGTGTAAACGTTACAGGTTAGGGGATGAACAGACAGGGACCAGCCCTGCCAAGATGGATGTGGAGGTGCTGGTGGATGGGAGGCTGGACATGATCCAGCCATGAGCACTCCCAGCCCAGAAAGCCAAACGTGTCCTGGGCTGCATCCAAAGCAGTGTGGGCAGCAGGGGAGAGAGAGAGGGGATTCTGCCCCTCTGCTCTGCTCTGATGAGAGACACCCCACCTGGAACACTGCATCCAGCTCTGGGGTCCCAGCACAGGAAGGACATCATTCTGTCAGACCGAGTCCCGAGCAGGCCATCAGGTTGATCAGAGGGCTAGAGCATGTGTCTTATGAAGAAAGATGGAGAGAATTGGGATTGTTCAGCCTGGAAAAGAGAAGGCTTCAGAGTGATCTAATTGTGGCCTTCCAGTACCTGAAGGGAGCCTACAAGAAAGATGGAGAGAGACTACTTACAATTATGTGTAGTGACAGGACAAGGAGGAATGGTTTTAGACTGAGAGTAAATTTAGAACTGATATTAGGAAAAAATTCTTTACTGTGAGGGTGGGGAGGCACTACAATAGGTTGTGCAGGGAAGTTTTTGATGCCTCATTCCAGGAAGTGTTCAAGACCAGGCTGGATGGAGCTCTGAGCAACCTGGTCTGGTGGAAGGTGTTTCTGCCCATGGCAGGGGGCTTGGAACTAGATAATCTTTAAAGTCCCTTCTAGCCCAGGTCACTCTCTGATCCTAAAATTTCTCCTAGTAAAGGCAAGCAAAAATATTTGCTACCACTCTATTGTTGTTTCTGTTTTCTTTCCAGTTCTGCAGATTAAAAGTGACAGTTTTAGACATTGCTCTGAGGGATTCACTTGCTGGTCTAGTTGTGCTCTACAGTGCACACAGGAAGCTCCATGTAAGCTCAGATGGTGCAGCCAGCTTCCTTATCTTTGGAACAAGTACTTTACCAAGTGACAGTATCCTCATAAAAAATATTTATAAATAAAAAATGTATCTTGGCCACTAAGACCACCCTGTTTAAAAGGCTTATTTAACTTTTCTCACTTTTCAACTCACTAGCTTGCTGTCAAGCCCTTGACTTGCAAATACCTTCATTATAAATTACCATATATTATTCATTCAGTGCCTTAGGAAAGAGTGGTGCTATCTAGACAAATTAAACTGACTTATTTGTGCCCCAAGGCGCTTACAATTTTTATAAGGCATAAAAGTACAAGGGATTGCATCGAAGGACTGGACCTAGGTAATGGGAGATGAACCTACAGAAATTGGAATCTTTCTCATGGATGGCTGAGAGATTTTCAATTAAAAAGAGTCTGGAAAGACATTTTGAGTCTTCTATAAACTCTCACACACTGAATCATGGGAACTGATGTTTTTTTACTCTGGTAATTGGCAAATTTTTCTTCTTTTTTTTTTTTTTGTTCATTGCATCAGTAAAATAAACACAGCTTTAAAAAGTACTATAGTTGTAGACATAAATTTGAATTGAATTCCAGCACTCTCAAAAATTACCTCAACCGGTGCAGAAGGTAGTGAATAAAAACCTTGACAGAGGTTATAAGTAGGGAAGCAATACTAGGAGGAATTGTGGCCGGAGTTTGGAGTTCAGAACAGAGCAAGAACTGCCCTCACCTCCACAGTTCCACAGAAAGGTTGCTGTCTAAGAGGGTTTCAGAGAGGCCTTAATGCCAGTACTTTTGCTTCAAATATAATACTGATGTTTCCAACCTGACACTCTCTCTTGTAGAGCTATTGGGTGCTCAAAAAGACATTAATTAGCCCACTTGTTGCTAATGGAACTGCTAAAATGAAGACATTGCTTGATGTAGCACAAAGTCTTTTTGTGAAATTGTTTTTATTATTATATGAAATGTTTCTCTTGTTGTACAAAATGCCTTTCTTAGTACATGGCAAATCGTCTCTGGAGCTCTCTGATATTCCCACTGAAGTTTACATATAACTCCAGTCAGTGTTGCTAAAATGCTAAGACTAGCTGTCAAAACCCTTGAAACTACAGTGTATATGTCAAAATATCTTGAGGCTTCCATCCCCCATTGTTACATCAGCTAAGGAGGAAATTCACTAAATGGAACTGTAATTGTTTCCCAGTCCTAATGCAGAGTAATTGAAGAGATTGACACTATTAAATTTAAATACAGGCACTGTGATATGCCAGCATCCTGTAGTATCACACTGGGGACAGCATATATGGAACACTCATTTGAGAAGCACTTGAACAGTCACAGATATTCAAGATCTTATAGCTGTATTGTTTTAAGTGTGTTAAGTTTTCTAAATTCAGAAAGGGTATATTCAGGCTTTCATACTCTCTTATACATATTTCACCCTGTGTTCCACACTGATGGGTCCTTAGGTTAGACAATCTGATGATGCTCTGAATTTGCTGTGTCCTACCAACCTCTAAGTTTGTTGTAACCTCAAAGTAGAACCTGTCAAAGTCAGGATAGATGTGGCAGGGAGAGATTGAATAACAATAATGTCAAAAATAATTCAGGATGGTTGTGTGCCTACGTGTTGTTTGTCATATTATAGTAGTAAGTTATGCACCCAGAGTCAGAATATTGCAATACAGCTGCTATAAAAAGTTACCCAGATGCAATTTTATGTAATGTCGTGAAGACATCAAGTTATGATTCTTTTAAAGTATTTTAGTACTTTTGCATTTTAAGCAAGATTTTCTCCAGTCATCTGCATGCTTCAAATTTAGTAAATTTGACCAGTATTTAGACAGATGTCATAAAAGAGATTTGTATATCAGCTCCAGATAAAGTCAATATTTTTTCAGAATTATATGGTGATTCTTGAACTCTTATCTTGAACAAAGGCCAATGTTCACAAGCAGAAGTCCTGAAATAGATTGTTAATATTGTCCTGAGCATCTGTGGCATGAGGAAAAAATCCATTCTTTTTGCCAAAAAAGACAGCAAGTCAAAAACAACTATAGGGTATTTATAGTTTGAATTCTTTTTCTCATAGTTCTACAAGAAGTGAAATGCTTTGAAAACACTGATTGCTCCTAAGAGAAGATGCTTACACAGAATTCAACCATCATTACTCTGTGATTTCCAGTTAAGAAGGAAAACAAAGCTCCCAGGTGTAATGGGTGTAATAGGAGAGACTTGGACTAGATTTCAGCTGAACACAGATGAAACTAAGATTGAAAATTTACCCAAGTGATTAAACTGCAAGCTTTTTGTGGAAATGTCCTGCTGGGCTGCTGAACTCTGGTAGAATATTTTTTTGCTATAAAAGGTATGATCCAAAATTTAACACTTGATTTGGATTTGGAGTTCACAAAATTTCAGCTTGAAACTCAAGCAAGAGTTGTATTAGGTTCAAGCAGAAAAAGATGCCAGTCTGTGATGAAGAAGGAAAGACCAGTCTCTCTAGGCTTACAGGGACCTGAAAAATTCAAAATCCCAGAGGAATCTGGTTCCTTGAGAAGTTCTCTTCCAGACTCAGGGGAAAGTATGCATGTGAAGGAAGTGGATGAAAAAAATGTTGCTTCTTGCCTCTACAACGTTTCTCCCATCACTGATAACTGCTCCAAGCTGTGAGGACACACAACTGGTCCTACCAAGGCTTTGTCACTTCCTTGCATTACACCAATGATGGCTGGTGAAACAAAAGGACATGGCTAATCTGAGAGCCACACATTGGCTAACGACAGCAGGTACATACTTCTATATAACCTCTCTGTATCATTTAAAAAGATTATAGCTCAAAAGACTGATATTTAACATAAATTGTGAAAATTAATGGAGAAAATTAATGAAGGAAGATAAAGACATTGAGGAAATAGCTTTTCTAAATAGCTGTAGTCAAGGTTGAAAATATATATCAGGAATACAGGGATCGAGAGCAATAGCAGGAAAAGAAAGAAGCTGTTCAAGAGGAAGAAACAAACATGTATCCTATTCTTAAAATAAATGACAAAATTACTAGTAAGCAGACAGAGAAGACATAAGTGTTCAATAAATCTTGTAACAAAACAAGTACAGAATAGCAGACTTATTTTCTGGCTCTTTAGTTGAAAAGGAATTTTTTAAAGATGTCTACATTTCTAAGGTTGTCTGAGAACTGACAGTATCAATATTTATTAAATATAGGAATCCTTCAAAGATTTTGAATATTCGAGATTGTTGATACTGTGTGAATGCAAAATTAATGTGTCACCATGTGCAAAAAAAATTGGAAAAGTTTAAGCAGGATTCAGTTCAAAATTATTTAAAACTAAGCATATAATTAATGGTAGTCAACATTGTGATTTTAGACAACTGGTTCCATAAAATAAAATTATTTATGTGATAACATTTATCTGTGTTTGAAAATGGTATATATATGTTTATCCTAATAATGTGGACAAGTGACTACTTCCTTTTATCTAACTAAAGAACCTGACGTGATACAAAGTGTCAATAAGATATGGGTTTAAACTACATGACAGACAGGTCTTCAAAAAACAAGGGTCAGTGTGAAATATCTCTTTGGAAGCTGTGTGCTACTATATTAGTGCTAATTGTAAAGGGAATAGTGCAAAGAGATATAATGGTAAGAGCAGGTCATTCAATGACTGGTAAACTGGGTACATTGTTATTCTAGTGAACCCCAAAAATGCAGAACTTTGTTTTTAAAATTACATCTTGAAGGACAAGGAAATTAGGTGAGTCTTGGGAAGTGGTGATCTTGGAGCAGAATATGATTTCCTAATCCCCAAGGGCACCACTTGCAGTAAAGAGCTCTGATATGGTTCCAAGATGCATAAGCAGCTGGCTAATGGATAGTTCACACGCACTGAGGAAGCTAAGACTGGATGCTTCTAGACAGCTTTAAAAATTAGCAAGTATTTAAAAAGAGCCACAATATTGATTTGAAAACTGGAAAAGTTCCCATCATATGAACTTTAGAGCTTTCACTTATTAACTTATCACAGGAAAGATACTGCAGTGCATAACTCTCTTCCAAGGGAGAAAATATGACATTCAGCAAGGAGATGTGCAACAAGAACCAGTGGCTCATAGTGCCAGGCAGATGCTAAGAAGTAAAGCACAGAGCATTAATCATGGGAGGAAACTGCCAAGCAGATTCTCCATCTGTAGGTGTATGCTGATTTTGGCTGGGATAGGGTTCATTTCCTTCAGAGTAGCTAGTACGGGGCAGTGTTTTGAATTTGTGCTGGAAACAGTGTTAATAACCCAGAGATGTTTTTGTTACTGATGAGCAATGATTGCACAGAGCCAAAGCCTTTCCTGCTCCTCACTCCATCCCACCAGCACTGAGTCTGGGGGTGCACAAGGAGCTGGGAGGGGACACAATCAGGACACCTGACCTCAACAGACCGAGGGGATATTCCATACCATGTGGGTCATGCTTAGCACCCAAACTGTAGGGAAGAAGAAGGAAGAGGTGATGGTGTCTGCCTTCCCTGCTAATGGCAACACATAAAAGTGCCCTTGTCTCCTGGAAAT
Organism: Vireo altiloquus; assembly: GCA_013396875.1. Classification (NCBI taxonomy): domain Eukaryota; kingdom Metazoa; phylum Chordata; class Aves; order Passeriformes; family Vireonidae; genus Vireo; species Vireo altiloquus. Next base: position 131,366 of record VZRF01012840.1, on the reverse strand, counting down.
GGCTGAATACCTTCCTGCCCACAGGGAGTGGTGAATTAATTTCTTGTTTTGCTTGTGCATATGTCTTTTGCTTTACCTATTAAACTGTCTGTATTTCAACCCATGAGTTTTCCCACTTTTACTCTAGGGATTCTCTTTCCCATCCCACCGAAGGGGAGTGAACGAGTGGCTGCATGGGGCTGAACTGCCCTCTGGGGTTAGACCACAACAAGATGTCATTCAGCTCAGACTGAGTGTACACTTTTTAGAAGATACCTTTCAGACAGAAGTTATATTTCAGCCAAATGCAAATTATTACAATCAATGGAAGAACAAATTCTGTATATCCAATGACCTTTGATATGCTGCAGTTGACTAGATGAACTTATTTTCCTCTTGACTTTAAATTTTATAGCTGAATTTGAAAAAGAAATTTAGAGAATGAGGGACAGTACAGGAATAGGCATTTGGTCTATAAGTGCTGTAGTGTCTATGGAAGTTTCCTAAAGAAGATAAAATACAGGCAGAAAGACTCCATGTGACAGAGTATCTTGAGTTCTTGCTAGCATTTCAGCATTTTGGGTTTAATTTATGCATTCTTCAGTCAAGTAAATTATTGATTTCTGACTGTAACAGTTTTGAAAATCAATCTGATTTCTGGAACTTCAAATCTTTTGAAGGTCACTCTGAAGTTGTAAATATTAACTTGGACTGATTTCAAACTAAAACTGATATTTTTTCCTTGAGATGGTATTTCTATTTCTCATTATTAAACCCATAAAACACTCACTTTTTACAGAATTTACTTTCATTTGAGATGTCTGACTTAAAAAAAATGAAAAAAGGAAAAATAATTTTCAAGGCCTTCTAAATCTTTTTACAGGAGTTATGTTGTCTAGGCTATCTGGCTTATGAGAGTATGTGAAAAAAGTGTAGCATGTGTTCGGTAAAATGTTTTGCTGAAAGATTTTTCAGCTTTCAATAGCCTTCAGACATGATTAAATAGAATATATAAAATATGTATAATATTTAAGTATAAAGACCAGTTTGGTTTATTTTAGGTGAGCTAGAAAGCTATGTTGAAATAATTTTTCTGGACTTGTATACATTAAAGGGTGCCTTCAGGTGACCATGGGTGAAATGATAAAGAGATTATTGCCCTCAAATAGCCAGAGGTTACTGCGCCCATAAGAGAGATAAAAATGGCAAACATACACCACTTTCTAAGCCATGCCAAATTATAGGGATGCATATCAGCTTTAACTGCAGGGAACAAAGGTGGTAACCTGTGCTAATAGAGCAGGGAAGAGTAGGCCTCTTAAATTTACTGGACATGGATTGTACAGTTATCTGGACTCACTCTAAGAGCCAAGATGGGCTATGCACTAGAGAGGATTCCTTCACTTATTAATCTTTATCTATTTCTAGGCACCAACATACCCCTTTAATGAGAATAATATTTTAGGTTTGGATTTTTTTTCAAAACTGATTTTTACTAAAGTGGCAGCAGCATAAAGATAAATAACAGCAACAGTATAATAATGTATTGCTGCAAATACATGAAAACAAATGGCAATTAGAAAATAAATGAATAAAATTCTGGTCTACAAAGTGTTCATTTACTCTGTCATTTTCTACGTGTCTTCCTATGCATGGGTACAAATTAGTGAAGTCCTCTTGTGTTCATAAATAAACCCAGGAAAACATGTTTTTTTCATTCTACCTGCTAAGTTGCCTCAGGGTTTTGCATTAAAAGAACCCATAGAAGGGTCAAGACTCTACTGCATATAGACTGTATACAAAAACACATTTTCTCCTCGGCTTCATAAGGGAAAAAAAGTTAGATAAGCATTTGATAGGGCAAAATTTATGTACAGGAAAGCATATTTACAGTGTTGTTAACTAAAGTGGCCACAGCTGTACTTCTATAACACAAAGTGCCACAACCCTAAAAAACAGCAGTTAATATTGTTAATGACATTTGATTTACTTTTTTTGTTACATTATCATCTAGCTCTACTCTTTGAAAATGGTACAATGGTTTCACTTTCTGCCAGTTCTCAGAAATCAAGATAATCTCTATGGAGTAGGGTTTTCTTGTAAATGAAGGGAAATCTGGCTTCATTCTCTTCCAATTGCAACTTTTCTCTTTCTTTGTTTCTTAGAAACCTAAGTGTCTTTCTACATCCTTTCCATGGTCTCATTTGAATCTTTGATCACAATATCAGAAGGATACTGAACACCGTCTCTGATAACTGCACCAGTGTGGTAGGACTTTCAGACTACCTCATTTTGACTCTTCTCAAGGGCCTAACGCCCAGGTGCCTTGACTGGAGGGCAGTGAGGGCTGGGCAGTGCACACAGGGAGCACACAGGGAGCTCTGCCCTTCAGTGCTGACCTACTGAATGGGCTGCCAGGGCATGAGCAGTGATGCTCCCAGGCTGTTGACTTTGAAAAAGGGCAAACAGGGACAGCAGCTGACTGAAAGGACCTCATTTCAATTCTTGCATCCGGCCCCCAGCACTAGTGTGCTGTCGCTGTGGCACATAGAATGAAGAGAAAAAATTCTGAGTTCTAGAAAATCAGCAGGGGTTTTTTTTTTATTCTGAGATCTATCTTTTTACAGGGTCTTACGTTACTAGCTACTTGATTGATTAAATGGCACAATGCCTCTTTACTGCTATTGGATGAGATAGAGAGAGCATATTTTGAAAACACACACAAGAAAATAACAAACTAAAGTGAAATCAGCGCTTGTTATTTTGAGAACAAGAGATGTTTACAAAACTTTTATCAATCTTTTTTTGAGAACATGAAAAGCCTAAAAGACTGTTTTTTTTGAAAGTAAAACATTTTTCTTTGGAAAGATTCAGGCTTGGTGTTGGATTTCTCTAAGATCCACTGAATGTCAGCCCCACAGTGTGCTGCCACTTTTTTACCACTTTAAATAAGTTTGAGAGATTTTATTTTTTATAGGGGCAAATAAAACTTCTTAACTAAAAATAATTAAAATAAGCTTCTTATGTAAAAATAATTACTTTTCTAAAATAATTAGGAAATCCATCAAAACCAAGAGAAATTAAGAATTACTCAAAACAGGCTAAAGCTCTCCATGTCTATGCTTAGCTAAGATTGTGTAACAGTAGGATTTGGGAGGGATTTTTAAATTATGTTAATAAATATGCTTTGAATATACATAAAGTTTTTGGAGCACCTTTCTAAATTAAGTCAAAGGATGTCTTTCCATCGACTCTTTTAGGTTTTTGATCAGGCTGTAGAGACTTGTCACTCCATTTTCAATTAAACAGTCTGAACTCCCTTACTCAGCAGTAGCGGGGAAAGATGAGTTGCTGAAAAAAAAATGGTTATTTTAAATCATGCAGCCAGATACAGAAAAAAAAAATCTATTAGGTTTTAAACTGCAAGTCTATCTATATATCCTTGGTTAGTGTGAGATATCTACCAGCATAAAACAGTACTCTGGAAAAATTTAGATTCAATGTCATTTATTTGGAGCTTATGGTTAGATTGCTTGGAGATCTTCAGAGAACTAAGCAGCACAGGAAAAACAAATTTATAAAATCAGCATGTTCCAAAAATTCCCACATTTGGGGTTCTAAAAGGCATGGACAACATCATAGAAACAAAAGCCAACATTTGCATTCAGCTTCTTATGTAAGAAGCAAGACAAAGAGTGACTGAAACGTTGTAGAAGAAGAAAACTTTTTTGATTTTATGCTAGCAAATAGCAAAATGAGTTTGAGAAGAATCTTAGTGTCACTTCTACTGCTTTGAATAAAATTAATTAAGATTTGGATGGCTTTATCATATAAGACAGGTATTTGTCAGGGTTTTTGCAGCGTGTAATACTTTTACATAGTGAAAAGGGGATAGGGGATTTTCATAGTTGGCTGCAATGTGGGGTAACTGAGGAAAGTAAATGAACATCTTTTATGGATTTTCAGAAGGTATATCTGATAAAAATAACCCTATCACATATTCAGAAGATCTCTGATATATAGTTTTACTGTTGTGGTACAATCTCTATTTTAATTGCCTGACTTGGCTGAGACATTCATGCAAACAATGGAAATTACCCTCAAATTACTTCTGAAAGACCATATCATAACTTAAACATTGTCATAAAGTTAATTAAGCAGTAACTAGTAGGGACCTTCTCAGATGTCAACAGAGGCTTTGAAACATCCTCTTTTCCTCGTTCAGTGGCTGTTGAAAAAATTGTTAGAGATGAAAAAATTTGCAATTATAAAGACACAGACCAGAAATTTCACAGCCAGGGGTCCCTCAGGGAGATTATTCTGCAAAAGGCTCCCTGTCTTGCTGAGGCATTCTTGAATAGGAGAAGGGAATTCCACTGGAGACTGGTTCAGCTCTTCCTGAAACTGAAGAAGGAGACTGTCCCCAAAAACCAGGGAAGGTAAGTATCTCTCAAATACTGAGATTTCTTTTGCCTCTTTGAAGAAGGTCCTTACCATAGTCGCAACTTTTATTAACTGGTTTCCAAACATCTTCTTAGCCCTTCAAAAAACACTTATGCTGTCTCCTCAGTTTCTGAATTTGTAACACTGTTTTACAAAAAGTATAGAAGTTAAGAAGTCATAAACAGTTGTATCACTAACAATAATTGCCAATTAATAAATTGGAAAAATAATTTTTTCCACATGCTTATGAGTGTAAAAATCATGTTTTCCATATTCATCCAAGCATTTAACAATATACTTACGAAAGTATTTAAAAATATGAAGTCTGTTCTTCAACAATAATAAGTTTTCAACACATATTTTACATAACTTTATGTCTAGTGGGCGGCCATAGAGACTTCATAACTTACATGCCTACTACCAGAATATGTCTGGGAAATTGTAATCCTTATATTGCAATTTTGTCTCACCAAAATTTGCCTTTAGCTTTGATCTGTGATATGTGTGTGTTTGCACCCCTGCCTGTATGCCAGCTGTGCACCACGAATAGATTACACAATTCTGTTCTATGCCAAGCCCATAACCTATGTGCAATATTCAAAGGTTACTCAGTTACTCAGCTCAAATTTTAAGTGGCCATTTTATTCCCATTTTGCCAGGCATGATGGAGGGGGCTCTTCACAACTCACCGGATGTTTGAAATGCTCTTTTTGTCTATTGGTGTGTTATTGCATTGACATTTTGCAGTGTACTCACAAGAATTCTAAGCTCCATTACTGAGTCCTACAAGAATAAGTAATGTGACTTTCTAGATAATTTTCACATCGTGTATGAGGCAAGGGAATATGGTATTCTCTCAGCAATGAGATCTCTTTGGGGGTTTAGCCTTGGGAGAGAACGTGGCAGTAGTCGCCTTGAAAGTTTCCCAGAGGACTCTGATGCAAACTGCTTCATTATTCTGGCCTAATTTATGAAAATACTTTGAGAGGAAATCTGATTTTAAATGATAAAATTGCTAATGCATTGTACGTAATAGTCAGATTTCCCCTGTGACTCAGCTGCATGGGAGGGGGTGGCTGGAAGAGACTCTTTAGCTGCTGCTGTAAGCACTTTCCAAACTCCTCCTGGAGGCACAGCGAGGGAGGGTGCAGCTATTCTGACCTAAGTGTGTGCACTGATGCACAGAACGTGCATTAGATGCCAATAGAGCTGTATTAGCAGCCTGCGTGCTGAAGGTAACGTAGCCATGTTCGTAGGTTCTGTGTTTCAGTCCTACCTCTGAGCAGAATCCACCAGCATTCTCAATGGCACAGTGAGAAATTACCTCGTTTGCTTACAGTTTCAAAGATGATTTCTTCACTCTGTGCGAAAAAAACCAATATAAGTGCGGAAAAAATAATGGCAGATAAGGTAAAGTACAGCTTCCCCACAGCTTCCCTACTTTTCCTTCCTTTAAATAAAGCTTCAGACCAACTCTAAAATGCAGGAGAATTTAAAAGGGCATGTAAATTTATGTCACTGCATAAATATTAAATTTAATAATAAATTTACTACTGGTATTATCTATTTATATTTAAAATTTGCCATGTTCAGGGCAATAAATACTTTGACATTGTATATGTGTAAAATAACCTAGCATACCTTTTTCACCCTAACTTATTTTGTGTAAAACACCATTAGGTACAATCATAACGATAGCCGAATATATCCTGAGGGGTTGGTGAGCACTAGCAGATGCTCACCTTTTACTTACTGACTGATGGAAGTTGAAATTATGGGAATTTTGCCATCCATCATGCAGGTGCAGAGAGACTAAGGTGATAAGTTCAAAGAGCTGATGGTTAATAATTAAATATAATAAGCATCTGCTATTGTTATTACCCAGAGGCTGAAATGCGCTGTTTAGACACAGAGGAGCGTTATGGACAGCATAACTCTGCATTGCCTCTTGGAAGAATCAGGCAAGAATTGCTACTGACCTGTACAAGTCTAGTTTTCCCAATGACTCCTCTGCAACAATTTTTAAACACTTCAGCCCTAATTTTGATCTCCTAACTCATTCTGATCAGTACCAATATAATGTCAGTATAATTCCTGTTGGAGCAAAGGGCTAATGGGGCAGGCTGTGCAATGATGAACCTCAATTCCATACCTGTACCTGGGCTGGGACTCATCTCTCCTACCTCTAAAATTTGCCAAGCTGGACATTTCATTTCAGCCAGCTGTTCAGGCTTCCTCTATAATCAATCATAGTCAATTCAGAAAGAATTTCTTCTCTGAAAGGGTTGTCAAGCATTGGAATGGACTCCCCAGGAAAGTGGTGGAGCCACAATCCCCCAAAGTGTTCAAGGAACAACTGGATATGGCACTTAGTGCTATGGTTTATTTGATGGTCGTGGTGGGTCAGCCAAAGGTTGGATTCAGTGGTCTTTTCCAACCTTAATGATTCCATGACTCAATAGAAAGAGACAGGCATCTTCACAGGAAACTGAATTTGTACCCAGGTAATTTCTCTGAACTGTCCTTTGAAGAACCTCTCTCTCTTTTCTCACCAACCAGGGAAATAAATATTTAGATTTTTACATTAAATGAAACCCAATCTAATACACAGGCCAAATTAAGAAAATTATTAAGGTAAGTCAATACCTACTCACAATGCCATATTTTTCTGAGTGGAGACCTTAAGGGTCTCTTTTGCTTGTTTGTTTTTTTTGAAAAACAATGAACAGCTGAAAGGTTTAAATTAAATGTTTCAAGGTTACGGCACAAGCGAAATAGATTTCATTGTGACCCTGCTAATGCAACTCTAGACATGCCTAGTAGGACTTCCATTTTCATTACCTATGAGGTAGATGACTTTTTATTTTTTTCTTTTCTTTTTTTTTTTAAATCACAGATATCTTATTGATTGAGGAGCCTAAATAAAAATAGATGCTAAATCGAACAATTATTCAATTCACTCTATTGACTTGGCCATTCTTCAAGTTATTTCAGTTAGCCAATGTTTTTAGAATTATTTGTGCTTAAAAATGTGGGGCTTCAATACATGGAAGGAGCAGAGGCAATGCAAAATTCTAATAACTTTTATCAACTCTTGCAAACTGACTTCACATAATTTACCTATGTGTGTGGTGAAAAAAAAAGCCCAATAGCTATATTTGTACCATCACACAAAGCTAGCATCAATTCTAGAAGAGTTTTTTCAGGTGTGTAGAATTACTTAGGCAAATACATCTAAATCTGTACTTTTTTGATAGACATACACAGAATTCGACATCTTTTCATTGGTATAGCTGATTTTTTTTTTTTAATTGATTAACTACCTGTTATACTTGTTTTATGGGAGGGAGGAACCAAACCTTGTTAGGCTCAAGAGGAATATCTCCCAAAATACTTCATTACTTTCCTAAGCTCTGATAATACGGCTTTATATGAAAGACAGCTTAAACTAGTGTGACAGAGAGGGACAGAAAATGAGGTTGGTTGTACTGTGTGGTCATTTCCAGAATAATGCTGTAGCTCAGCGTTTCTGAGCTACAAAGTGGTTTTTGCAGACACAAAAAACATACTGTGATTAATGTTGTACAAACTCATGTATTTAAACATGACTTAGTGTCATTAGAGTTAGATTGTGGCATAGGAGTGCCAACATGTTTCTATATTTTGAATTCATAATCACTGGATAAAAGATAGACCAATTCCTGGAAACAGGTCACAGATCTGGAACTCTTCCTTTTCCCTTGCCCATCATCCTAGACTAATATTTGTGTTTGCTTGCTTGGTCTCTATCTGACCTTTTATAACTAACTGTTGCTTCTGTGGCTGTTCAATTTTAATCAGTACGAAAATTTTATGACTCCTTCTCCATCTGCTCTCCTTGAATCTTCTGCCTCCTCAAGACCTTAGCATTCCTTGCAGGAGGTGCTGTCTCTAAGACCAGAATCATGGCAGCAGACACAAAGCCTGGGCTGTTAAGCAAAAAATTGCTGCCCCTCTGATATCTAAACTCTGGATGGCAATGGAGTGAGTTGGGAGATAGGCACCTAATTCTTCAGCAGGGTATTAATTAAAATGTGGAGTGCCTAAGTTTAGGCATGTGGAGAGCTTGATAATTAACTAAGGAATGTAGAGTCTAGGTTTAGCTTGGGGGTTTAGGTTAATTTAGCTTGAGGTATGTTCAGTTAAGTGTGCCAAATCAGCAATTTTGGCTGCCATTTGAAAAGTTTGCATCTGTGACTCACCAAGCTCCAAGACCAGTGTAAAACAGCCATTGCTGCATTCTCTTACACTTACAAAGAAGTGTTTTGCTATTAAAAATGGTTTTCTCTTTCTGGCTTCTACCAACTTAAAAAACAGACATCTGGAATTTAAAAATTTTGCAGGTCAGAAATCTAAAACATAACTTGGTCCTGGTAAATATTGCCCAGATCTGAGATATTATTTGAATTAGTGAAGAAGAAGGTACCATGACCATGCTACCTCTAACTTTGCAAAACTTAAAATACTTGAATGAAGGGAACAGACAGAGAGCAGCTGAGGTAGCGACTGTAATGGCAGGACCTCCACTGCCAGATTATGTAAGGGCTTGCTTGTCTTGCTAATAGATAAAGACTTGAGCTTTGGCTAAACTCATAAAGATTTTCCGGTTTAACAAACTGTGCTTGTCTACTTCATGGGAGACTTTCTCTATGAACAACAAAAAAAGAAATTAAAAAATGTAACTTTGCCCAAATTATATTTGGATATAATGCAGTGTGACAGAAAAGGAAGGCGAACCATAGTGCTGATGCTTTTGCATCTGAAATGAATTAGTACATCCAATTCACATACCCATGGAAGCTGGCAAAAGGAATGGGGAACATGGGCTAGACTACACACATTGAAATCCCTCGCTGAGCCATGTGGAAGGGACAGTGAATAGCAAGAATCTGTGAAGTCCAGTGATATGGTGCATGTGGGGTAAATACACCTTTGTTCTGCAGAAAATATTCATCTGGTGCATGCTACTGTAGCTACTAGAGGAGCGTTGGTAGAGTGGAGAGCACATCACCAATTCTAAAATCAGTTACTTTCTTGTCAACCCATAATGGTTGTTTTCTGACAGACAGCAACATGGATAAAGTAATGCCCATGCCTCAAAAACCAAGGACCTTCTAAAAAAAACTTTCAAGATGCCTGGCAAGTCACTTGGATCTGAATTTCATATTCAAAGCAAATTTGGATATTGTGGCAGTAGAAGGGGCAGCAAGTTCTCAGTGATGGAGAAAACACTTAAGAGGAAATACTATATATTGTTAACCAATTTTCATACTCTTTTTTTGGCAGTCACATTTCTACACCAATAAAGCATGATTGCTGGGCTAGTGGTGATGCCTTAGAATTTTAGCTTTTATATTTTTCATATCCTGTTATTCTTTAGTGTATAATTCTAAACTCCATACACACTTTTAGCTACTGTTCTCCCATTTTGGTCAGAAAAAACTAATCCTCTCTAGGTCTGAAACTCAAGGACACCTTAGTGTCTCAGGCCCCAAGAAATGTAAACAACAGTGACTTGGGGGAGGGAAACTTGGACTAAATGACTTTCTTTCCTGAAGCTGTAATTGGAGGATTAACCCCTGATATGCAAATGGACCAATCTTATAAAACATGAAAACCCATGGCCCCATCGTACATTTTTGGGTGTAGCCCCATGGAGCTTGGGCTGCCCTAACATACCTGAAGCCACTTCAATAAATATAGCCACTTTTATTCCCTTAATTTTGTCTAGGTAGCCCCATCAAGCATCTGTGGGACCTATGTTTTAAACTGTTGCAATCACCATTCAGCAAGATTCATAAATGAAAATCTAATTTTTAAGGCAGTCAATCTCACTAAAATTTTCTGAATTTCTTTTAGGCTGCCTTGTGTAATGTCACATATTCCTTGACCCAAGCTGAGCTTCACGGGCCACTTTTAAAACAGATATAAATTGTAATTGCAAAAATGTCTTTTACTTCCCAAAATGTGATGGACTTGTAGGATAGGATGCAGATCTTCATAATACAATCACATTCCGACTTCTTATTGGAATTTAGAAGTACCTTGTCATGTATCATTTGACACATTCTGATGTCTCATAACACTTTGTATTTTTTTTCTGCATAATAGAGATTTATAGCAAGTATATACTTAACTCAAAAGAGCTTGTGAGGAGTAAAAAAAAAGTAGATCAACATAGAAAACTTCAGTCTAGATAATCAAAAGTAAAATTTTAATATGCCAATGTCAAATAAACCAGAGACCAAAAGCCTTTTTAGTAAAAACTTGTAGAAATATAAGAAATATCTAAAATTAAATGTGAGAATTGCAGGCTTTGCAGAAATTATAAGATCAAGACTGAACATAATTAAGGTAGATCAATAAATGAAAAAAATGTTTTTCTTTCACACAGGATGATGATGTTGAGAAGAGAAGAAAAAGTTGGATGGTTAAGAGGAAGGAAGTTATGGAAATTGCTACATCTGAAAAAACATATGCTGAGAATTTAATTTCTTTTCATTAGATAGAAGAGAGCTTGTAGCATAAAAGGATAGTGTTGACACAAGAATAAATGAGAAAACTATCCATGAAAGTATTTGAATTTGCATTTAGTATTCTAAATATCAGTGCGATACTCTGTGACATATTTCTAAGAGGAGAGGAAATTAAATAAAGTCTAATGGTATTAGAGTTGGTCCTGTCTGTATTCTAAAAAACATTAGCATGAGAGTAGTTTTGATGTGGTAGTACTGTGCTACACATTTTCCCTAAATAAGGTTTTACTTACAGATGTTATCTTATGAACTTGAGATCTAAGGCTGAAATTACTATATTAATCAAGGAAAATTCCTGTGTATGGGTCACTAACCCAGCAACATTTATGACTGGATATTTTGCTCCCTTTAGGAAAATGAAAAGTTGTGTTCTGTGGGGTAAGAAAAAAAAAATTCAGAATAAAGCATCACCTTGCAAAGCCACTTTGACTTAGCTTCATTCCGGTTTTGGTCAAAAAAGGCAAAGATATTTGTAAGGCATAGCTACTGGGATGCAACTCAGCTGCCTCTCTTAGGAAACCTGTCTTACACCCAGGTGCCTCGGGGAAACCCCAGAGAACAGTTCCTCACAATCAAGTAGTTAAACTCCTGAGTTAGCCCTCGGAGCACTCTTTCTTTTGCAGTTACTATTAATAGAATTGAGTGTCCTAGTTCAGGGCCTTTATTAGTTCTCTAAAAATCTGAAGTCTGAATTGCTTGGCCAGGCTACAATTTAAATATTATATAAGTAAGGACTAGACCACAAAGCCTCTAAACTATGAATGATGATACATTTAATTTCTTTGTGTTTTCCCACATCAGAGCATCTATGAAATTTGCTGGTCTGATAAAACTGAGAATTCAACTAGGAACTATTTATACTAAAAACTATTAGTTCTGTAGTTACACGGCTGGAAAAGATAAAGTCTTTAACTTCTTTAGCTATGCTATTTGTTACAGAGTTTTCCTTTCTTCTGTATCAAAAGGTATAGTGTGAGTACTTTAAGGAATTCTCAGGAATTCTCACATGGCTGAATTCAGGTTCTACATTGGTTTTGAATCTTTAACTCTTCCTTTTGTCAAAACTCTGGTGGATTGTTAACCCAGTGATTAACAAACTTTGTGCATGATGACATATATTTTCCTTTATATTTCTCTCAATTATTTAAATGCACCCAGTACTTGTTTATATTTCTTTTGTTTTGCTGTCCCTTATATTTTGGCAGGTAGCCAATTTTATAATAGTGCATTGCTCAGGGTTAATTAGATATTGATCTCTAGTGTTATCAGGTGCTTTAAGACATTTGTCATGATCTGAATTTATTTTTGAGCCACTTATTTGTCTGAGTAGGTATTCCAAAGGACTAGTGATTGTTCTGATTGATATAGTATAATCACGAATTTCTAATTTCTACCTTTTTGTTCTAAACTACAGTTACTGATCAGCAACCTCCGTTTTAATTTTGTTTGGATAGACAACAGCACTATATTTGAAACAGTGATAAAAATATCATAAAGTTTGAGAATACAGAGACTTGCAAAATTATAGATGAAACAAGTTAATCTTCTCAAAATGTTCCCCCAAAAAAGCGGAAGTACCTTCAATTTAGTTTTTATCTTCAGATTCCATTATAAAATTCAGCATGGTCAACAGTCGGTTATCCTGAAACAAGTCAATGCCAGATATATTTTGAGATGCAGAAAGAGAACAGTGAGGGACTTAAGTTCATATAACCACACAGGGTTAAATAATTCTTCAGAGGAAAGCAGAGTTAAAAATATTCCTAAGGGTCACATGCCATCTCTTCAGACCATTTAAGGCTTATGAAATGCCACTCTGAAGTAAAATAACCTCTCCAGTAGAGTCATTCTGTTAGAGAGCCAGCTAAAATCAGTACCGAGATAAATGGGAGTGCAGAAAATTGATTTCACACTTGTACTGTAAGAGTGGTCAAATGTTGTAGGCCAGTACCTCAAACACAATTCCAAAGTACTGCTGTGCCTTAAAAATAATAACACAGAAAATAAAGTTAAATAAACTTTAATATATCCTCTTTTTTTTTCTAGCCTTATATTAAAATGTTCACTTGGAAGTTTTATTTGCTATGTGACATAAGTTTAATTTTCTTTTTACTTGCTTCTCTCTGTTGATAATATTTATAGAGAAACTGACCTTTTTCCTTCACCAATTGCTTCTTCTCATTCAAGTCTCTCTTGTTGCAAACCAGCTCCTGCACTTTGACAGGTAAATAAATGCATATTTGCCTTCATGCAAGACTAAAAAAACCTTAAAAGAGGGTTTAAATGAAGCAAGGTGTTATGATGTTTCACTTTAATTATTTTTCAACAGCATTATTTTAGCATTGAAAGACAGTTGAAATTAAATAAAAGCTATATAATATGTAACAGATATAATGTGATTGTTCCAGACCTATTAGCAGTTCTGTTTGAGCCTCTGGCTGCTAGCCTGCTTTTTGTCTCCTGTCTCATTTCAATGTTAGATGCTTCTGATTTGAGAAATCTCATGTCTTTTTTGGCTTCTTGCCTTAGCTCTTACTAGTAAAACTACAGTATTATCCGACTGGGACCAGTCATATCTTTTCAGGTGTTTCAAACTTCCTCATGGTTGAATAACACCAGGAACAATTAATGCAATATTCTATTACTTTCTCCTCCCTGCAGTGTTAAAAGGTCTCCAGGGCATGTAGGCAGCAGGGTGATGACATTTTTGATAAGCTATGGTGCATTCTTGACAGCTTAAAAAAAAATCATTTGGCCTTCTTTTCATACTTAGAAATTAAGAGGACCCATAAGAACCCTAGCATTATAAAACATACATCTTAGGATGTAGTGTTATTGACAGTAGTCAAATAAGTCCTTTAAAAAGTCAAAATCATTAGTTAAAATAAATAAAATAAATAAGAAATATCTACTCAGGCTAAACTGATAATTGGGACTGTCTGTATGACATCTGTTAATCAACTTGAATCTTGATGCATATTTTCTTCCAATGACAAGCAGGAGGTCAAAAGAGAATGTGGTATTTCATGTCTTCTAGTTCTCTGGCAATGTTGAGAATCTTGTTTTGATCTTTTGCTATTGTGTATAAAAATAAATTATGAAACCTCTAAGTTTTCCATAACGAACAAAACAGACTTTCTCTCTTCCAAGTCTATTAATGTTATTTTGTTTCCCAAACCATTTTTTTTCATTTTGTAAACATTATTTTTGTACTTTTGTACTTGTTATTACTTACTGTATTTGTTAAAATTAATATATCTCTATTGTAAAAGCAAAAAATTGTTTTACATAAAAACATAAATTCTTTATTTTACATGAAGGTACATTTGGGTACAGTTTCAAATTGGGCATAGTTTCAAATTCACAGAAGAAATCACAATTCCAAAGAAAGATAGTTGTCACCCAAAGAGAATTAATGAGAATTAAGGTCCTTTCCAAAACTGCTTCAGCAAGTATTATATATGTTCATATTCAGTGAAAAGTGATTTCATGCAGTACTACTGTGAACAGATTTACTCAGTAGTTCACACCAGCCAAACCCAAAATGTTACTAAAAAGTGAGGATATTTGCTTCTTTCTCTTTTATCTGCCTAGTTCACTGTGTTTGGAGTTGAAGGATTCATCCCTACTCTCTGGCAGCTGTAAATGAGTCCAGAAAACCCAGAAACATCTGTGTTCTTTTACCTTGCTTGTAATAGTGTTGTTTTAATCAACCCTGGGCAAAAGCCATTAAAAAAACCCAAATAGAACTACAGAGCTACAACCAAAACAGTTGTTCCATTCCAGTCCAGACACGGGTATTATTATTGACTACATTTAAGAAGTATTAACTCAATACAAATATCAGTGTTTAATGTTTCTGCCAGTGAATGTATTTCTTTCACAGTGGAACTAGTGCATGTGAAAACCTGGAAGAAGAGATTATTGGAAAATTTAGGGATAATGAATTAAATAATAGTATTTTAGCTAATTGGCCTACTGCCATCTTCCCTTCTGAAATTTCAGCATTCCTCAGCTTGTTATCATTCCTGAAGATAGCTTACAGCTTCTTCCTTTTATATCCAAAATATTGGAGGAGAAATAGTAACAGTGGTTGAGATGCTATTGTCCTAAAGCTGCTCTTCATGTCTCTCTCCCAGACATTATGTCCCCCGGTCCCACCAAAAAAAAAAACCAAACCAAAAACCCCCAACCAACCAACCAAAAAAAACCCCAAGAAGTAAAAAACAAAAAAACCCCACCCCACCCAAACCCCCCAAACCAACCAACCAACCAACCAAAAGAAAAACCCAACAAAACCAAAACAAATGAAAAAACCCAACCAACCAACCAAAAAAACCTGCAATTTTCTAGTTTCTTCATAAACATCTTGCTGGTTTATTGACCTAAAATTATAATGGGACAAAATCCTGCTGAATTTTGAGTCCTGCTGAAGTTTGCAGGTTCTGTTTTACTTAGACCTACTCGCAATCCCAGTTGGAAGTCAAGGATTACATTGAGTCTGGTTTCATTCTGCACAATTTTTTCACTTTTAGTCTTAAGGGAGTTTCCCTGACTCAGCATTTATGATCATGAAATGTCTTTAGTGATAATTGCTATTTTTAGTTTACTGATGACCGGACACCTCAATACAAATGATTAGATTTAGAAACACAGTTAAAATTAATTAACATATGCATCGCCCTTAAGGTACAATATTTTCATGCTCTGTCTTGCTTATTTTGTTCCGATTTTAGTTTTGTACAAGAATTTCTGATAAATTACATGTGTTTAGATGAAATTCATGTACTGTTGATAAATGTGGAAGGTAAGCAGAAGTCTTACTGATTGGTGTCTACTGAAACCTCAGTTGTTAAACTCAGATTAGAGGGCATTCCAATGGAACAATAAGCAATGGCCACTTTACGTCTCTTTTAAAGTATGCATCACCCACACTATTTCATTTATCAGTAACGGCTCTGCAGTTTTATTTATAGCAATATTACAGTGATGTCACATCACAGTCAAGACTGTTTCTCTCTGAAAACACCCAAAATAAAAGACTTGATATGTGCATGCTGGCCTGTGCAATTACTGTATTGTAACATCAGCCTAAAAAACCCCCATGAAATAATGACCTGTTAATTCAGGTCTAGAGCACATAAAAAGGAAAAGCTCTGAGAAAAAAGATAATCTTTTAACATCCAGCTGAGAAAAAGAATAGCTATAAAAGGTGGCACCAGCCCAGCTGTTTATTTATTCATAGATGCTAACCAAATAAGCTAGAACTGTCACAGCAGGCTTTTCTTGTACTTTTACCATACTCCTCTTTAGTAAGTTTCCTGTAAGATAAATATAAATCAGAATAGTATTAGATTGCTTGTAAAACAAGAAAGGTAACAGCAATGAGACTACACCAAGATCCTGGTGATGATTCTAAGAGATCTTATTTTAGGACTGCGGCCAAATGTCCCACATAATTAATTTAGAAATAGGTTCACACAAAAAAGCAGAGAAAAGAGCTGCAGCCTTTGAGAAAGTTCAAATGAAACTATTGATCTAAGACAAATTAAATTCTATAGCACAGTGTTCAGTGCAAGACTGATCCAGTACAGACAACATTCCTTTTTTTCATGGTTTGTTTTTTGTTTTTTGTTTTTTTTTACTGAATAATGGAACTCAATCTCTGCTTCTCTTTTTCAAAAAGCATATGAACATAAAAATACAGGTTTTGATCACTTGAAAGCTATTATTGAGATAAAACTGCCTTATTGCTGTGGTGTTTTAGGGTTTTGTTTTCAAATAGACAAACACAGACTTTAAATGCATTTTGTCAGACTTAAAACTGTGAAATTTTGCAGCCTGCTATTTCTTTAACATATCCTCTACTCTATGAAAAAGATTCACTGGTTATTTTGATATATGCCAAACCATGATAAGGATTTTTGCAAAAGGGTGAAGGGAAAGTAATCTCAGCTTCTGGGAAAGCCCATTCTCTTAACTGAAGGTTGATACAGCCTGCATCTAATGATAACTTTTATCTCTGGCTCATGGAGATACTTCCTAAGAGCTATTTTTTTCTGAGGTGTATTAGATTACAGCAAGTGGCATTTAATTCTCATTCAAGGCATAATAAACACCCATAGATTCCTTGTAAGACAGCATTTGTGCCATTTTCTGCAAATTTACTACTATGACTGCTAAGACATGATATGTCCAAGGTCTGTGATTTGGGATAGTGTGCTGTTTTCTTTTTTATTTTTTTTCTCTCTGCAGTGAATCAGTCAGCACCAGCAACTGGCACAATGAAAGAATATTTTAAATGCATACATCAGCATGCTCTGATCTTTGCTGTTGTGAGATAAAGTACAGGCATGTACTTGGGCTTTTTCTATTAGAAACATTTACATTGTTACCTACAAAGCATGACTGTCAATCTATTTTAAATATTCTGCCTGCAAATAAGCAGAGCACAATCTGGCTGTGAATCCCAAAACTATGTGAGAATGCATGCAAAGTAGCACACAAATTCACATCAGAACTGTGAAATGGTGTTTTCAGTTGTATTTCCCAAGACACCTTTTCTGTTCCTAGACAAATGAAAGAGTTACAATTTTCAATGTCTTTTCTTTGCTCATGTTGAAGCCCTAGAAGTGTACATAGAGCTTTCTGAAGGACTGGAAGATGTGGCTCTTCACTATTAGAGAAAGAAACTGCAAGAAACAAGGAAAGGTTTCTTGAATGAGGACAGCTATAGGGAAAAAATAGTAAGACTTAAGTACTTCCCATGGTCTCATTTCAGTACAGGCTATATATTGGATCAATTTTATCTCCATATGTTCTCAGAATATTTTTCTCGTTTACACATAGATTACTTTAATTTTCTTTATCTTCTGCTTAAAGATGGTTCACCTACAAATCCTTTAGAATTCAACAGCTTAACCTCCTATGTAAAGAGAGGTGCTTATGTCATTCTAAACTGATAAGAGACACATACTTCTCTTACTTAGGTTCTTCTATTTTAATAGTCAAAGATAAATTAGAATTGGCAAGTTACAGATTCAAAGGGTCACTATTCAAAAGCTCCTGTAATCCAATGGTAAACTGAGATCACTGCAAAGAATTCTAGATTGCCTTAATCAGACATCTGAGATTGCATTACGTCACAGCTTATTACTGATATATTTGCAAACATTACTTTGAATAGTTCATGAATAATTTACCACTTTTATTCAGAAGCTCCTTAACATTGGAAGGCTTTCCCTTTATAAAGGAGCATTTTTTTCATGAGATCATCTTCATTAACCAACTATATAACAAATATTTCAGGAAGTTAAGTAGAAGACAATACCAAAGAAAGCACACGTATAAAGAGAAGTATAGGCCTTTTAAAAAGCATTTGATGTATAATCTTAAGTAATCAGATTTTTCTATAAACACTCATTATAGGTTTAGTATCTTTTTTACACATCTTTATTCTTAGAAATGCAATCTTCTGAATCTGAAAATCTGAAAACATTATCCAAAATCTGCATATTTTTACTCAAAACATCTGATTTTTGCACATATTCAAAATCAGATTGCATATTTTTTCCTTCAGTCATCTTTTCCATTATGTCCTGTACATTCAGGATGATTACAAGAGAATGAGTGTAATTCTGCTCATAAATCAGAACCATGAAAATTAATTATTGAATAGGGAAACATTGCTGGCTTAGTGCTCTAAGGATACTAAGAGTTGCTCATTGTTGGTAGACATA
This sequence comes from Vireo altiloquus, assembly GCA_013396875.1. Taxonomy (NCBI): domain Eukaryota; kingdom Metazoa; phylum Chordata; class Aves; order Passeriformes; family Vireonidae; genus Vireo; species Vireo altiloquus. Next base: position 112,630 of record VZRF01012840.1, on the reverse strand, counting down.
ACAATTGAAGATCATTTTAGGGATGGATTATATAGAGCTGCAACATAAGAAAGTACACATCAGTTTAGATCCAGGATCTGTCCAGCCCAGCATCCCAATGTTAGTCTTAAGTAGAACCTGGGGAGAAATAAGAAGAAATCAAACATACATGACAGCTTCTCTCTGACTGTTCTCAGCACACAGACTTTCCTGAGTCTACAGTGATTAGAGTGTTTAGTAACTTTAAAATACCTGTCTTCCACATACTGGTCCAGTTCTCCTCTTGAATCATAATATATATCACTTGACTCTCTGTCCTCCCTGGCTAAGTTAACTCTATAACATCATGAAGAGTAATTTCTTTTGCATGTACGAAAATAATTCGTTTTGACAATTTTCATTGCTGTCTGAACATTTCCTAGCATTAGAAATTGAATACCTGTTGGTAGAATTAAAAAAAAAAAAGGCAGCATAGTTGAAGTTAAAACTGTGGTGCAGTGTGTGAAGGGTGGCTAGAAGCCCTTACATGTGCAGTGCACTGGCAGAAAGGTCAAGGAAAATCCGGGCCTGCTCCTGAATGGTTTTGGTGGTGTAGTGTCAAAGAGAAGTCCATCTACTGCCTTATTTATCTTGGTCTTTACTGACAAGGTTTCCTTTCAGGCCTCCCAAGTCTCTGCATCTAGTTGCAGAGTTAAAGGAAAACACACTACTTGCAGAGGTGAGGAAGGTGCCAGGGATTGCAGTTGCATATATACAAGTCCTTGGGATCAAACTGCATGTCCTGGAGTGGGCTGGTAGAGCTGGCTGATGCCATTGTGAGGCACCTCTTATAACTTTGACAGGCCATGAACATTCAGAGGGCTCCCAAATGACTGGTAAAGCAAGTTTCATATTATCGTTCAGAAAAGGCAAGGAGGAAGATGGAGGTGACACATGACTGGTCAGCCAAACCCTAGTACTGTAGAAAGTTCCTGAATCATACAGCCTGACAGATGTGAGGCTGCAGCAGCTCTGTGCCACCAGCAGCTCTGTGTTCAGCTGGTAGCAAAGCTGAGCTAGCATCCTCCAAAAGCGTGTACATACCCACATCCAACACAGTCACAGAGCAGCCATGCAGCATCACACAGCCTGAACATTACCTTCCCCAGCACACACATAAATAAATGCACGCAGCACTCACACAGATGTGAACACCACAGAAGGCCTGATCCCTGTACTCACTCTGATGGATTAGCATGGAAGGAATTAGTGAAATATATAGACAGCTGCTATGTATTACTTCAGGAGATGCTCTTGAAGACTTCAGGTATACTGATTCCTGTGTCTCCCTGTCTCCTCTGGGAACTATGAGACCCTGGAGACTGCAGTCGCACTCTAATTGCTAGTAGTCAAACATCAGATTGTTTCAAACAAACTTACAGTTTAGATCTCTCCAGCAGCTGATCTGAGATACCCGCTAGATAAATGGGTAGCTCCTAGACCCCTGGTCTCCCCTAGTTGCTAGTACTTGGTTCTACAAACCCCTGAGCTTCATATTTCCACTTCAGCTGCTTGTAGTCAGGCCACTTTTTTTTTTCTCATTCAGCTAGATATTTATTATTATTCACATTTACTCACTTGGAATATGGAGTACAAGCAGAGAAAATAGGTAGAAACATGGTTTAATGGGAATATGATAAATACATGGCTTAGACAGAAAAGCATACTGACAGGAAGCTTGTTTATCCTTGACTAGCCCCAGTATTACACTATTTTCCCTGCTTGTTCCTTCTCAGTCCTCTTAACCCCTCCCTTACCCACCTTTGCAAAACTTCAGAAGGAGAATTCCACATCCCCGCAATCACCTTAAAGCGTCAGAATCAGTTTTACACAATATGAAAATACCCTTCTCCCTGCCTGTCATAGAAAATCCTAGACCCATTTACACAATTTTGTAAAACTTTTTTGTAAACCCCTTTGATGAGGTTTTTTTATATCTAATTCTGTGGGTTATGGGTGCCTAAAAGTTTCCTGCAAATATTTAACTCAGAAAACAGTGATCAGTGATTCAAATTCTGACTGACAGCTGTTCATGAGGGTTCCTCAAAGGATGGTATCAAGCCACTAATATCTAACACATTCAGTAATGATGTGGATCATGGGAGAGAATTCAGCTAGTCCGCAGACAAACCACACTGAGGGGAGCCATTGATTCTCTGGAGGGAAAGGATGGCAGCATCCTTGACAAGATGGAGGAATGGGCTAGTAGGAACCAGACAAGGTTCAGCAAGGACAAATACCACAGAGTCCAGCACCTGGGATAAAATAAATCCCTTACAGTAACACATGCTTATGTACATGCTTACATGTACATCTCCCCTTCTTTCTTGTGCTTTAGGATATCTCAGAAGGATATCCTTCTGAGACTATGGAACAGCTCTTGCCATACTCTCTTGGCATCTGCTACACACAATCACAACAGCTTGGAAGTCAGCAGAGAAAAGGGTAGCAAAACCTGGTGACAGGAAGGACGAAGTCTGTCAGCAAACCTGGCCCTGTCTTTCCTCTGAAGGACTAAATATTTTTTTTACTAGAGAAATATGGATCAGTTTTCAAAAATGACACCACTTATCTTCTTCGTAGGAATGCTATTTTTCAATGAGAGATATATTAGGTTTCTTGTGTCCTTGTTCATTTTGTAAAGGAAAAGGTTTCTCAAACCATAAACTATCCTTCTGGAAGGAAATATAGAGCTGTGCCATAGCATGGATGATTGAATGAGTTAATGTGATGTTCTGTGCTGTAAAGATGCTCACAAAAGAAGACCTGATTTAGAAATCTATGTTTTATTCTGATTTTTAATTTATCGATATTAAAGCTTTGCTTGAGTGTTTGATTTGATATATTAGTTTCAACAAAATATAAATTGCAAATAGATTTCTTATAGTCAAAACAGAATTTCTGGTCAAGACCAAAGCCCGTGTAGATCTTGATGAAAACAGCCAGTAAGATGATGCACGTGTAAGATACAGATCTGAGCTCCTGCTTATGTTGATGTTAGTCACTGCACTAAGCAGTGGGAAAGTTTCTAAGCTAAATCTTTGCTCTGTCTTCAATTTTTTGCCATGACATCTCTTATAGGGTATAATGCTGAGTTTTAGAATAGGCCTCCTTTAGCTTTACTTGCAGTTAAATTTCTTCTTTTTAGGAGTAAAAAGAAAAATTAAACTTTCCAAGGCAAGGAAATACAAGAAGGAGTTGAGACTAAGTTATGACTATAAAATGAAACAAAATAGAATCCACTATAAACTGAGACAATTCTTTGCGAAAAGATATTGTTCTAATAATCCCCAAAAAGAAAAAGTAACCAACCCAAGAAACTACCGTAAACCACAACCACTTCACTGTTTGAATAATTTAGTATGGTTTCCCAGTATTTTGTTCTAGTTGTACATCAGTGTATGTCTATCACCGCTTGTGTCGCATCGATTCAGTGATGATGTACTTGTGCAGCATAGGTTAATTTGGAGTGATTTGGTGTATTATCTCAACTACCACTGAGGGACAGAGTATTATGTTCTACTGCAGAGAGGCAGAATGTTTGACAAGATTGTCAGCATTTTCTATTAAAAATGTCGGGTTGACATAGTGCGGAGAAGAGCATTTCTTAGCAAGGTACTTGCAATTTGAAGTCCCATTAAAAAGGAACAACTTGGTTTGCAAAGGTTATTAAAGAAGAGTTTTATGAGTTTTATCTTAAAAATTGGAAAATTAGAAAATTCTTCTCTGTTCAGAAGTGTGGAAAAGTTTTTTAAAATGTTTTAGGGCACACGAAGTTATTATTCATAACCTATCCGTATTGCGCATGAGAACGGATGGACGCATAGGAAAGTTGGAGAGGGAAAGAAAATACAAAACTTCTAGGGTCATGAAGTCTAGTATCAGCACAAGTACATTCCCCTAGGGTGTGAATATGGTGAAATGAACAACTGGGAAACAGCATACTTAGTCCTGATCACTCTGATCCTCAGGCCTGGGTCAATAGGCAAAGTTGAACTTGGTGCAACTTATTTAAGAATATAGTGCAGACTTCCAAAAGAATACCATAGAATTAGGGTAAGGTCTTGGCTTGCTCCTCTCTAGCATGCAATTATATAACCAATAAAGCCATTTTTAATGTCCTTAATGTTATTTATAATTCAGAAAGTTATATAGGCAAACATATCCTTCGCAACAACTCTAGGGATGAGGAAAAATTGGTAACAGTAGATCTGGTATTTAACTAAATGCCAGAGAAAGCTGTATGGTAACCTGTGGCATTATTTAAAAGTGTCTGCTTAAGAAAAAAACCTGATTCGCTGAAGTATGTCTTTTACTACGTTAGTGTGTATTTCAGCCTTATTTGTATTATGACAGAGCGGTGAAGCTACACTGAATTTGTGCTAGCTCCTTTACATGGAGTAAAGATAACAGATGTCATAAGGAAACCTTTGAGGAATGGAGTTCTGAGTGACAGACAACCCACAAAGCTAACTCTCATGGGATATCAACTAACTTATTATGTTCATCTTGTATCATTTAATTCTTTAGCTATTTCTAAGACGGAAATATCCTGTAAAGCTTCTTTGAGAATAAGTTGTTAACTGAAAGCCCGTTGACAATTTTACTTGAGTTACAGGCTGATTTTCAGCTACTACAGACAGACACAACTTCACTGAAACCAGCTGATGATTTTGCTCTAAGGTCTATAGTAATTCTGCAATAAAGAATCACAGAATTCCCTGGGCTGGAAGAGACCTTAAACACCATCTTGTTCCAAGCCCATTTCCATGGACATGGGCACCTTTCACTAGACTAGTATGCTCAGAGCTCCATCCAACCTGGTCATGGACAATTCCAGGGATGGGACATCAACAACTTCTCTACAAAACCTGTTCCAGTGCCTCATACCCTCACAGTAAAGAATTTTTTCTTAATATATAATCTAAACCTACTCTCTTTCAGTTTGAAGCCATCCCCCCTTGTCCTGTCACTACATGTACTTGTAAATGGTCTCTCTCCATCTTTCCTGTCGGCTCGCTACCGGTGCAGGATGGTAATAAGTAGGAAAGGGATCAGAAGATCAGCTAAATTGGTGGGAACACGTGGCTGTGGGAAGCAGTAGCCCCACAATACAGGAGGCATTGTTGTCCCTGTGGCAGTACAAGATGCAAGAAATAGAAATCTAAAATCCTTCCCTGAAGGCAGTCCCTATAGCAGCCACAACCTTCTAGCTTGTGGTGAGCAAGTGGTCCCACTTCCTGGCAAGCTTTGCAACTTATGTAGATTTTTTGTTTCTTATTGGATATTCCCCGTCTCCCTGCCTACTCTCTGCCCCCACCTTGCCTATATAAATACATGTTCGCCCTGGCCTTCCCATTGTTTAGATGCTTTGCAACAGAAAGATCTGAAGATATATCTGTGGCATAAAAATTTCACCATCAAGAAATCCCCAAACCAGGAAAATGCAGCAACTTCAGACCTACAGAATTGGAAAATAGCACACAAATATTGAGCAGTGATGAATTAAAGTAAATAGAAGTATAAAGAAAAAATTATCAGCAATTGATTTGTGTCTTTTACTCAGCAAGGCTGAAAAATCCCCAAATCTATCCTGCTTTTTCTTTAAAGAGGACGAGTGAAATGAGAGTGACTGGATATAGAGGAATGCTGCAGTTTCCTAAGGTCAACAGTATTAAAAAACCTGCCTAGAACTGCATCCTCATAAAAGGGAGAAAAACCCTTTTATGGTGGACTTTTAGTGTCATAAACTCCTTAAAGAGACTATTAGGAGTGAGTAAAGATTCTACAAATAGAAAAAAGTATTAATCATCAAGAAAATTACATCTTGAAGGTCAAAACTTGCCCAAATGACAAAAGTGAAAGAGAGTTTAGAATTGCAAGAGAGAGTAAAGAAGTATTAAAAGACCTTGCAGTCATATAAGTAAAATTAGTCCAAAGAAAGACAGCAATGCTATAATAATGATGCTATTGAGATAAAAGGGAATTTAAGTGTGGTTCTCAACTAGGTGTATATTTGTTTCAATATTGGTAAAAACAGGATACTGATCAAATGATATTTTACTTTTAATAGGAAAAGGGAATGATTGAATGGAAATTACTCCATTCAAAATACTTTCTAAAAAGTTCAAACTGTTTAGCTTGTTCTAATTATGATAAATAAGCCAAATCTCAACATATTTTTAACAATTAGCGTAGTAATTTATGTGTCCATTAGGAAAGAAATATAAAAAAGTGAAATTATTTTATGATTGGGAAACATTGAATACACTATTTCTTTTAAAAAAGAGATTGAAACAATATGGACGTTAAAGATTTTTCTTTTTTTCTCAAAAATTAATTTTTTTGGTACCTTTTGTGTTAAAGGAGGAAATGAAAACTGTAATAAAATGTGATATTGTTTACATACAATTCACAGATTAAACAAATCTAGATCTAACTAAACTAAAAAGATCTAATTTATGATAGAGCTGATTTCTAAGAAAAGAAACTAGTCAATCACTTTTTTTGTTTTTTACTTCATATAAATGCATTTATAAAGACTCTCATACAAGAAATAGGAATGTGCTAATCAAATTTGATTTATGCAAGACAACAGAAGGAAGTGCCTAAAGTCAGGGAATTGTCCTACGAAAATGTGAGGTAGCAAAACTTGATTTGTAATTAGACACAGGGTGTCAGAGTCGGCTGTACAAGAATGCTGTGAAAAAGGCAGAAGCAATACTGCAAAATCATCAGGTGTGATGCTCCTACTTGAGAGGAGAAGTATTGTTTCTAACTGAAAAAGTGTAAAATTCTTGTTCATGTTAAGCAAGATTAATTAAAACTGGATCAGGTTTACAAAATGACTGAGATGTCAGATACATAAAATTTCACATGTATGCATTATTTATATATATATATGTATATATATATATATATATATATACTCTCAAAGAAAGGAGGAAATGTCAGCTTATTTAACTGAGCAAAAGTAAGAGTGTAGAGAAAATACCTGCTTTAAATTAATGTAAGGCAGTGTGAGGGATGCAAAAATGATGCAAACTAAAGTATAATGTTGCTATAGGAACAAATAATCTTAATTAGTGTAAAATACATTTAGGATGGCTATTAAAAAAAAAAAAACACCAAACAACTCAACCTGTACAAATTACTGATGAAGTTGTAACAATCTGGAATATTTAAGGGTAATTATGAACAGGAACACTTGAGGTTCCTGTATTCTGGGTTCACACAAGGGAGGAATACCAACCAGATATTCTAAAGAGGTCAATGTTATATAAATGTTTACTGGCAATATATAGAAAATGAAGGAACTTTGGCAAAGGATATTAACACAACAATCAATTCAACATAAAACACCTATCCATAGCAATAACTTAGTCCATTTAACTTAACAACCTTTAAACCTGTTCGATGTTACATTACCCAGAAAGTTCCCTGAAAAGAGAATTAAAAGGAGAAGAGAGAGTCAGAAAGATATAAAAAATATTGGAGAACACACATATAGCTAGCAACTCCTGGGTTCCTGGGTGGGTTCCAAGAGGAGGCAGAGTCAGACACATGTTCACCTTGTGGTTGGCCTTCTAAACCCCAGGGTGTCCATGGGCATCCCCCCAGGTGGGATCCCTCAGGATGACCCTCGCCTGCCCCGTGGCTGGGTTAGGTAAGAGTGGGGCAGCCCCTCGTGTGCCGAGGACTGACAGACACTGTGGGTTTGCCATGCTTCAGCCCTGGGCTGGGGGTGGGTGTTTCACTGCCTCACCTGGGCAAGGCTGCCCTGCCCCTCCCACCACGCAGCCCCAAATATCTCAAGACATCAGTCTTCAGTCTCTGACAGAAGTGCAAGAAGGAAACCCGTGATTTCATGAAAGTAGATACCGTTTTATAAGATTATGCCACGAGTTTGATACAACTTTTTGACAATGCCAAAGGTTTCCTAAAGTCCCAGGTTACTGAACCAAAACTCCTAAATCCATGACAGAAACAGATGCTTGCACTGTTATGAAATAGCTACGATCATTAAACAGAAGCACATGATGGTGATACCAGACACCTTAAAAAAATCATTATTGATAAACCCCCTATAGTCTTTTTAGGATATGTTTAAACTGCTTTGCAGTCCTGAACTTTTCTCAAATGGTATCTCTAGGGAGTGCAAAAGGAGTTATGTTTATTCAAAGCAATTCCTCACGAGGTAATAAAAGAAGTTGAAAATACCTTTCAGTTTCTTGTTGTTGTTTTCCTGTGGCATATATGCAGAATCCCTTTACAAGAGAGGAAATATTGCTCATAAAAACCATATGCAGAAAATAATCTCAAATTCCTGTTGTATGGAAGAGAGGAGACTCATTTAATGGCTTTCTTAATTTTAAAATGAGATTTGACCCTCTCTTCTTAGTACTTTTAGCTATCAGAGAAGTATGGGGTAACTGCATTAGATAGTATCTCTTCTCAAGATATCTAATCATTATTATTTCAACATGGAATACAATTAGGTGGCATAAAAATAGCAAGCATCTTGATTATCTTCACCCAGACTAACACTGAATTACATATTGCATTTCAACTGAATCTTATCTTGGTTTGATTCACATGCTTCCTTCTGTCAAATCACAGAAACACAGGAGTGACCTTCCACAGTTAGTCTCTATGGATTTTTCTCTAGCACATGAGTCAGAAACTTTCCATACTTTGAGAAAAATAAGGTGGACAACCTCTACCCTAGTTTGGAAGCATGAGCAGTAAACAGGCAAACCTGTGTACGAGGTTTTGTTCACCAAAGGATAAGACAAACAAATTTAGCTAAATGTTTTTCTCTAGTAAGAGACAATCAGAAGACTTACCAAGCCTTCACACACTTTTCTTTCATCTTCTAGATGAAGGCTAATTGCATCAACATGGAAAAATTGTATCCTTCAGCCATTGCTTTAGAAAGAAACAGGTATTTTTTTCATTGATCCTCTCTAATTAAAGCAAAACCAAAGAGAGGAATTTAAAGACTATTGTCTGGTGAGGAAATATAGGTCTTGACATCCTACATAATTATTAATTTTGACTTCAGCAGGAGACTATCTCAACAAAACCTGTAAAAAAGTTTGGCATGTGTTTGAAGTAATCATTCATCTTTTCAGCTAGTACAAATTACTCCTTCTTTTCTCTTTATCGCAGAATATGGAGAGTTCAGTGAAGAGTTCAGCTGAAGGTGGGAAGGATAGGAGAACAGTGAGAGTGTTTTTGGATTTCACCACAGAGGTTAAGTAGTTATTAGGGCACTACTGGAGCAACTGAGGAAAATATGGTCTTCAATCTTCAAGTGCTGTGCCATGGGACAGCTGACCTGAGGATTCTGTTAGTTATTTTCTCTGAGGAAGTAAATAACTTACACAGTCTTTCTGGGTGCTCTTTTTGCGGAAAGCAGTTATTTCAGAGACTAAATTTTGAGTGAGGATTTTTCCCTGGAATGTTTGAAGATCAATGGTCTACAGAGAGAAATAGGAGAGTTTTAAGTGAATGGGTTACACTTGTTACTTTTGACCCCACACTGAAGTGGAAGTCTACTTGGGCATTCAGCAGTGCCAGTAGAGGAGAGAGTTGCACTTAACCTCTACTTTCTCATTGTGAGTTTCATGTTCAAAAATCTCTTCTGACTACATAAAGCCAACTATGACTTGCTTTTTCAACATTGCAATGTACTTGAGAAATTAAAAGAATTTTTTTAAACTCTTCCCATCTCATTCATATATACAAGAAAGTCAATGAAAGACACAGTGCAGGAGGCATTCACCTGAAAGTAAGTCACCCAAAGAAAAGCTGCTATAAATATACTTGGCTGTCATATTCTACCTTTTATACTAAATTTCACTCAAATTTTTTTGAAATTATAAACTTTGGTCAGTTTGTGATGTGATTAGAAATATATTGATACTCAGCTTAGTTGCTATTCAGAGTAGAAGGTGGGCAGGAAGAAAAGTAGATGGATGCATGATCTTATACAGTGGAAGTCAAGTACAAATGATCATTGGAGAAACACAGTATAAAATTATTAGTCTGACTTTATTACTGATTTACTTTGAAAACACCCACTGAATGTATTGTGATCCTTCATTTTCTTTAAATAATTGCAAAAATATTGCTAAGTTGTTTGTTTGTTCTTTTCCTTTTGAATCTGGAGCACAACATGTAGTTTCATATCCATTAAAAAAAAAAAAGAATCCTTAACACCATATTTGGCTTCTGTGTGCACTTTTAGCTTTGTAATATTCACACTTAAAATGCTTCTGTAGAGGAGAAGACAGAATGAAAAAAAATCTTATACCCACATTACCCATCTGCACGTTAGGTAAGGTTAGATGAGACTCTGGATTAGTTTGCTTCACACATGCAGTAAATGCAAGATTTTATCTTATGCTATCTTCTCATATATAATCATCAGCCCACATAGGATACTCTTAAAATTACTGCTCCATAAAAATTTAGAGTTTGGATAATCTGCATCCTTACATAAGGAGAAGTGAAAGGGTATTGTCTAACAATGTTCTATATGTTAAAGCCTTATGTTCTGCCATTATTAACAGCAGTTCTCTAGTTCAGTTTGCTAACCCTTGCCTGTGGTTTTCTTCACTTTTTCTGTGATCTTGGTTCTAGAACTACACTTTTGAATATACTGCTTTTGATTTCTTATGTGTTTTGGAGAGGAGGAAGGGGAGAGCTGACTATGAAATAATTTAATACACATATATCCTGGTCATTAGAGACCCCTTCTAAAATTTTGTTTGTACAGATCTGGCTGAAACTCCTTAGTCCACAGAGAGAGTAGAGAAAACTTTCTTTTTGACATGATATTAAGAAAAAGAGGATACAAATTTGCCACTTCAAAATGGTTAAATTTTTCTATTTGATTGCAAAAAACATGTTAGCATCCAGGTTATACTAAAATGATACTTTCATTCTTTGGAATAATGTGTGTTTATGGGACAGAGAGCACTTGAACAATATCTTTCAGAAGTTTTCCAGAACTATCACCTCACTCTTGCTTATTGTATGCAAGATTTGATTAATGTCTGCTACCACTGCTTTTACTGTATTAAAGTCAGGATGAGAAGCATAATCTATTGTTAGAGATGCACGATTTTCTCATAAAAAATGTTTTAAACTGTAATTTTTCATCAGACTTTAATAATTTAAATTAAATTTTTCCTGCTGATAGGTCTTGATTTACACGGAATGTGATAAAACTATTAATTATTATAAGAAAAGACCCTGGTTTGCACAGTGGTAAACAGCCCACAAAGAAATATGAAAATTCAAGCTGCTAAGTCTAAGAAGGTTCTGTTCTTAATGAGTGTAGTTGAACTGCTGAGAACATCTGATAATCAAAGCAAAAATGATCATTTTCCAAAGCAAGGCTGAAGGAATTAAGCAGGACTTAAGGCTGACACTCTAAGGAATTCTTAGTTAAAACTGACCGCAGAGCTGAAGTCTGCCTCATGTATGTTCTTCATGATTATTCTGTTAGGACCAAACCAAAGAAAGAAGTCACTGATTCAGTGCAAAATAATTCAATGCAATTATGAGGGTATGTGATCGGTTCACTATTACTGGGATGGTTGAGGCAGCAACATTGGCAAACATCAGATCTGTGACAAGCAGGGTAAGTGATGGAAGTCCCACCTGCAGGGGACCCATTCCCTTTCCTGACGTAGACTTCTGAGAATAGCCAGAACTCAGACCGACAGAAACTGGAAAAAGAGATACCAGTTCTTAGTTGCTTCTTCTAGTCCCATTCCTGACTCATTCCCTTAATAGTGGCTTGTTCAATAACCCTCTGCTGTGAGCACCTGTAACGTGAGTGGAACTGGCCAAAGACCATGCAGACCTCCTTGATCTGCAAAAGGACAATGTGGTATCATCATGTAGAAAAGCTTCTGCTTGCTTCCTTTTAAAATTATTTAACATTGCAGAAGCTACCATAGAAATAGCTATTTTCCCTACTTTATAAAACGTTGTTGTAGTTGCAAAATCAGGCATTGTAAAGTCACAAAATGACATATTACTCTCTAACTTCAGTTCCAAATTCTCTCATAAATGCGCAGACACTTCGATTCAATGGCCACTTAGGTCATCTTCCATAGGAGCCCATGCTTTATTCAGAGCATTATCTGGACCTGCTGGGGGTGTGAATTGGGGTGCTTTTCATATGATCTATTTCTGTAATGCTGTTTGGGATGTGAAAAAAACAGATATTTGGATTTTTTCTCTGCTGGAGAGATCCAGTTCGGTGCTATCATAGAAGAAGCTAAGCACTGGTGTCTCATTTTCTGATTTCTGTTGGTCTGAGTTCTGGCTATTCTCAGATACAGTCGAAGTCTATGTGAATATTGTCTTGAACATGCTAAGTGTTACTTTATGTAATTTGAGAAATCGGTTGCTAAATCCTCTGTCGTATACTGTAAACAAACAGTCTCCCACTGTCTCCCTGGTTCAGCTTGCTTTCTGTAATGTGGGGATAACAGTAACCTCTCACATCACACTGCACTTGGTGAAGATAAATTAATGCTTGTGGAGCATCACGGAGCTGACTGCCAGAGAAAAGCCCATGAGGAAATTAATAATTCTGTCTTCATTGCAGCCTCTGAATAGTGTGCAGTAGATAAGGCATAAGTCCACAAAATGAACAATGAGGATAAAACAAAACATTGAATAGCTGTTCTTTTTTAATTGATCACCATCCATTCTGTTAACTCAATGGGGTAGGGGTCCTGTGCAGAAAAAAATACAGTGTGTGATTATGTATTATAATGCATATACTCTGGGGAAAAGAGCTAGGGCTGCAAAGACTGTTGAGTTCTCTCATTTTGTACTTGTAAGTATTTGATTTTGCCACTGCAACATTTATCACATGCTTTTATGGATGAATTTATCCTTTTCTGTCATCTATCCCTTCTTACCTGCACACAGTCAGTCCCTTGAACTCTACTTCAAACAACAGCCCAATACATTGAAAATGTTTTTTTACAGATGCTTTTTCCAACAGACGTTTTCCCTATTCCTTCCTTCACTTCTTCTCCTCTCAAGTCTGATTGATTCTTTTGTGCTATTTATGCCTGTCATTGCTCTGGAAAAGGAAATGTCTTGACTTCTTTAGAAGCCCAAGAAATTCCAATAACTTTGTGGTTTTATCAGTCTAAATTCAACTGTGATAGGCATGCCTTACTGTAGTTTTCTTTTTGAGAGGAGAATCAAAAGTCAGGATCAATCAGACACTTTATGTAATGTAATACTTTTCAAACTTGTTCGTTTCCTAGATGCATTGTTTCTTTCCTCTTTTTTTTTTTTTTAATCTGTTTCAGAGCTGTACTTTATTTTTCTTCCCTTGTCAATAGACCTTTTATTACAGTAAACTATGAAGTCTGTTCATCTAATAACACTGATTATGTGTTTATTAACAGTTATTAAATGAACTGAGCAATAACCCCAGTCTATGCTGAAACAGAAAAAATAAACACGTATCAAGTTGTGTTAATTATTTAAGTATGTGCTGGTTTATGTGTCTAGAGAAGAAACAGTAAAATCTATTGATATTTTTAAAAATTTATCACTTCAGGACAATTAAAATTCTCATGTCATACCTAACATAGTTCTTAATAGAAACAAATAAAATCTATTTGATGCTGCTCAATTTTTCTGGTTCATATTTACATCTGCACTAGCTTGCAGACCCTCAGAACAAACAGCTATCTATGTTTGACAGGAACTATGAGTGTTGTGACTCATCTCGGCCAGCACCCAAATTTTGGCAACCACCAATTACATCTGTTGCAAAGAAAGATGAGAGAAGCCTTTCCAAGGACAGCTCTGGAATAAACAGGGGGTCACTCTGAAGCCCACAAACTGAATATTGAAGGGCTGGTCCTTGAGCATTTTTCATGATTTGCAAAAAACTGAGCTCATGTGAACTTCATACAGGAGGCAGAGCTTCTTTTCTCTCAGAATTTGCAGTTAAAATAAATTCTGAAAAAAAGAAAAATGGTGTCTCAGTTTTATAAATTTGACCCTCAAGATAGATATATCAGGAAACTTCACAGTGTGAATGCATAAAAATAAAAATATTTATGCTGAAATAACCCTCAGGTTAGTAGTAAAATCAGGACATCAGTTGGCAGACATGTGCTTCAAAGGACATTTGGGTATCAGTTGTCAAATTAATACTGTCAAAACTCAGATTTTCATCAAGATGCAGTGTATTCAGAGACTACAAATGTCTTATTTTGGGATAATTTGTGGCTTGGATATGTTTCAATAATTTCAGTTGTTTTTACTCAACATTTAAAAATTTACTCAGTGAAATTTTAAATGACCACTGCATGTTTCTGCCTTAAAAATTAAGCAGATAACCTCACATGGCCCCACATGACCTCCTCTACAGCAAGACTATGGATTTGTATGATTCACAAATTGGTATTTGAACTATTTAAGTTTTAAAAATTAAAAAACAATCCATTTTCTTTCCAAATTTGTTTTCATACTTAAATATTTTATATCCTTCTTGGTAACTTTCAGAAATTATTAAAAATTCTGAATATATATATGCAAATATGAAAGTGTGATTCTAATGGAGTAAAAATTAGCAGGTTTGCTTAAGGAGGTAAACAGATATTTTTATAATAAAAAAAAAGCCTTACCAGTGTTCAGTTTTGATGCTCCATTTCAAGCCTCTGAACACTCATATTGAAATTAGGATTCTCATTTGAGAGCTAGTAAAGTAAACACTATGCATAATAAACACAAAGTTTATTATTGTCAGGCTTCAGACAATCTATCTGTAAGAAGGTAGGTGCTGATACCATTGCTGCTTGGGGCAGGAGGCAAGGGAAGGTCAGGAAGATGCTCATAAATATGTGGGCTTTGAAATTGTACAAGTGAGCTGAGCCGATCAAAATCCAGCGCCTAATGCAGAACACAATCTTGCATAAGGATCTGATTTCTGGACGAGGACCTGTAAATCCTGCCCAGCAATGTAGGTCCCCCACACATTCACTGGGGGTAAAAGGTTCTACTTGTGCAGCTGTTTGTAGGACGGGGGCCAGTTAAGATAATATGTCATGAACAGACTTCCTTTGACAAGGAATTTGTAGATGGGAAGATTTCTCTCTTATAAAGGAAGATGTATTTTTAGTCTTCAAAAATCAAGTACAAAGAAATTTAATTAAAAAATATATTCTTAAGCATATGAAGCCTGAATACAGTAATGGAAAGTCAGATTTTAAATAAACTCCTGAATAGAGACAAGAATCATAGCAATTGAGCCAGTATGGGAACTAGAAGAGCAGAAGTTATGATCTGGTATATATAGTCAAATACCTAAAAATCTTATCCATATACATACTTCTACTCTTTCCAGTTCCTTATGTTCTGGAAATATAATATATAACGTAAAAATCTTCACAATTATTTTGATCATAGGCCCAACATTGCCCCTTGCTATATATGTGTGGGACATGAGACTACAGAGATTTTGTCCAAAGAGCAAATGGGAAGGAACAAAGATTGAGTGTTTATGTGTCAGGTCTAATCAAGAATCAGTTTTCATTCATACAAATACTAAGATTAACAATGGGAAGATATTTTCCTTTTAAGAGTACAAGTGACAAGAACCAGGAAGGAGGCTTGGACGCCTTCCAACGCCAGTCCAACTCCTTCATTCAAAACAAAGCTTCATCACTTTCTGGATGCCTGTTCCAATATTTAAGAATCTTTATGATTAACAATTCATTCTTATACCTAACTGTGATTTTTCTTGTTGAACTTGCTTCTGTTACCTCATTTCCTGTCACTGTGCACCTCTAGAAAAGCCTGGTTCTGTCTTCTTTATACTCTCCCTTATTTAACTGGGAAGTGGACCACATATTTTATCCTTCTCTTCTTAAGGTTTCTAAATATACATTATATGTACAGGGTATAAACCCTGAAATATGAGGAATTCATTTTTCTAAGGTTAGATAATTGGAAAAATGGGAAAATTTTTATTCAGCACTTTTATTATCATAGTTGTGGAGGAAGGTGGTTGAAAGTGGAATCTTTACTGCAGGCCATTTACCAGCTGTAACCTAAACCTGCTTGCTGAGCAAGCTTCGTCTTGTCTGTCTAACTGCTTATAGAGAGAGTTTAAAATTTCAAATTAAAATTTCATATTTACCTGTAATTATCTTGTATAGACTTGTTAAATCTCATTTAATAAATTATAATTTTGTAAACCTGTTTAGCAAGTCTCATTTCCCACTCCCATTTGGTGATAAATAGAAATGTGAAAATCTTGAAAAATATTTTATACATAATAAAAAAAAAAGACTCCTCTTCAACTGAACTTCTGAAGTTATACTGAGTAATATGATTGATCAAAAATATTTATATTCCCTGTTTATTACATTCAAACTACAGCGAGATTAAATTCTGCTTTGAAGGTGTACACAGATTTGCATCAGATATTCAAGTAGTGTCTTAGGCAGTCTGAATAAGAAGGAAATAGGCTTCCCAGACCACAGAGAAAATAAATTTTAAAAAGTGATATATTTTTCAATAATTTTTTTTCAGGAATATAATTGCAAAAAAAGTAGGATGCCTGTTTGAAGTTTATGTCAGCTGCTACATAGTCAAATAGTCTTGATGTGCATTTTGTTGAAAATAGATTGTAAGAAAGTACCTGTCTTGTTCCCAGTGAATGTACCAATCAGAGGTCTGCTAAGATTATACAAAATATAGCTAAAACTATAAAAAGGTTAGTTAATTTAAGAACATTTTAATACATTGCTCTAATGGGAGATTAGATGGGAGAAATACAAAAATATTTAAGATCTTATCTGATTCGATTCTCGAGCCCTCAGTATGTGAGTCTTAGTATTTTAACATAAAAAGTACCAAGCAAGAATACTCTTGATATAATGAACATGTTGATATGTTGATATAATGAACACAAGGGAAACCATTTTCATTTGCATAGATAAGACTCACTTTGCAAGGGTCAAGCTGGTACAATACAAATGTGATTCTTAACGCAATACACAGCAAAGCATTTTAAATTCTTGTTTATTCTAAGATTAGTGAGATTCCCAGTGGTGTTGTGTATCTCAGTACTTTAGGTTTTTTATTTTCGGTGGCAGTCTATGACTCTGTAAACCAACCAAAGTAGACAAACTTTTCAGGTCAAATCATGTCATAAACAAGAATTTGACTTCATAAGTATGTTGGTGACAGTCAGACATATTTTTTTTAATATGAATATTCCAGTTAATACTTGAAAAATATGCTATGATTTTAGGTCATAAACTCTTTTAATTTTAGCTTATTTTTTTTACATGCCTGTTGTGGTTTGCCACTGGCCCAGGGCCAGGCACCCATGACAGTCACTTGCTCACCCTCCCCTGCCACAGCTGGGCAGAGGAGAGAGGGGGAAAAAAATTAACTAAGGCTTCATTAGTTGAGATAACAACTGGGAGAAAACACTTCAAGGGCAAAACAGGCTTAACTTAAAATTACAAAGTGAATTTATTGCTAACAGAATCAGAGGAGGATAATGAGAAGTAAAATAAACCCTTAAAACACCTTTTCCACCCAGCCCCTCCCTCCTTCCCACAGGGAGATAGGGCGTGGGGGTTTGGTCAGTCCATCACTGAGAATCTGTTTTGCTGCTCTGGGAGAGGAGTCTTCCCCTGTGAGGCCGTGGGGTCCCTCCCATGGGAGACAGTTCTCCATGAACTTCCCCAGCCTGGGTCCACTCTCACGAACAGCAGTCCTATCACACCTGCTGCAGAGTGAGCCCTTCCCATGGGCACACAGCCCTCCCAAAACTCCCGCACCATGGGTCTCTGTTTCCACAGAGTGCAGTCCTCCAAGGACAAGCTGCTCCATCCGGGAAGGAAGGGCCCTGGGTCTTCCCCTGGATCACATCCTCCTCCAGGCATCCACCCGCTCCGGCACGGGCACCTCCCCACAGGCTGTGGGTGGATCTCTGCATCCCCCATGGATCCCCACAGGCTGTGGGTGGATCTCTGCATCCCCCATGGATCCCCACAGGCTGTGGGTGGATCTCTGCATCCCCCATGGATCCCCACAGGCTGTGGGTGGATCTCTGCATCCCCCATGGATCCCCACAGGCTGTGGGTGGATCTCTGCATCCCCCATGGATCCCCACAGGCTGTGGGTGGATCTCTGCATCCCCCATGGATCCCCACAGGCTGTGGGTGGATCTCTGCATCCCCCATGGATCCCCACAGGCTGTGGGTGGATCTCTGCATCCCCTGTGGATCCCCATGGGCTGCAGGGGCACAGCTGCTTCACCATGGCCCTCACCACGGCCTGCAGAGGAACCTTGGCTCTGGTGCCTGGAACACCTCTTCCCCTTCCTTCACTGACCATGATCAGCTGTCGCCGTGTTGTTTTCCCTCACGTGTTCTCACCTCCTCCTCTTCTCTGACTAGAAGACAAAACTTCCTGACTATGTTTTGATTTTCTCCTTAAATATGTCATCACAAAGGCATTACCAGCCTCTCTCATTGGCCCAGTTTTGGCCAGCAGCCTGTCCATCTTTCAAAGCCATCAGAGATTGGCTCTGCTGGACATGGTGGAAGTTTCCAGAAGCTTCTCACAGGAGCCATCTCTGTGGCCCTGCTGCTACCTAAAACCAGGCTGTGCAAAACCAATATAATGCCTCAGGCAGATAATAAGTGGGGTGTTTTCTTTCCCTACTAAGAAAATGGGGAGTTCTTTGGAATTGTCTCTTCTCAAACCTCTCCAATGTATGCATAGTTTGTGTACTAGGCACTGAAATGGCCTGCCATTTAAAAATGGTTTTTTAAATCAGAAATGAATGTATTTCCCAGGTACGTAAGGATCCTAGCTAGTCTCTGGGGAGGACCGTGTCTCACCTTAAAACGACCTACTTACACTACAGTCCTAAAATTATTCTAGTTGTCAGTGAATGAATTTTGTGTCCAGAGAGAGAAGCATGAAACTGTTCTTAAATGTTGAGTAGTCAAGAGTACTAGTAAAAGGAGACAGGATGGTCTTCTAAATTTGTCCTCTTGGTGATTCAGGATTAGCTTAACCAGATTTAATAGACTAGACTTGAAATTTATGCAAGTGTAAAAAAGTGGAATTAGAAACGCTGTGATTATGAAGAAAGAATATATTTATATGGTGCAGAAAAACATATAACAAAGCAAAAATATTTGGACATGTGGGATAGCGACTATACAAAACCCCCTTCATTTCATTTTCCACCTGTGTGTTTGCAAAGCAGAGAAGTGAAGAGGAGCTATGATATCAACGGTAGGGTAATGACCTGCATCCATCAGCTAATTATATGGCAGCATATAATTGAGTTTCGCAAAGGTAATTGATACAGCCTGAAACACCACATATGCCTGGTGCTCTATAAACAGCGAGGAAAAGCAAATCTACTCTTCCGAAGGATGTGCAATCTAGCAGCTTTTTCACCAAGGCCAATTCAGTGAATGCAGCTAAGCAGTAGTGAAGTTGATGGCTGGCATTTAGACAAAGCTGAAAGAATCTGTATGTAAGAATGAGAGTTACATTAAAAAAGGCTCAAAATCCAAGGATCATGTTTAATCTCTGAAAGGGATCAAATTCTTTATGTGGGACACTTTATACAACAGGGTTCTGATTGACCTGTCTTGAAGCAACTGTGATTCAGATTAATAACAATAAACATGAAACAGGTCCTTCAGATTTGGAGTAGTCCTTCAGAGCAACAAAAGTAATGGGGAGGAAAGAAGGCCTGTCATTAATTGTATATGTCACAAGCGATATAAATTGCATAAGTAGCGTCATCTGGCTTCTTGCTGCCAAAGACTGAAACATTCAGCACATGAAGCAGCAGCTGTGGCAGCACTGAAAGCTGGTGAAACCATTTTGAGAGCATTAGTAATGGGAGTAGCAGGTGGGGAGATATCCTTTCCACTGACTTGTTTCCTGGAGTGACTTGATGGATCTACCTGTTACTGCTCCTGCCAAAATAAGAGATGCTCTTGCTCTATCTAACTTGCCACCATCTTTGGCAAATAGGTCAATAATTTTTGTTTACAGTGACAGAATTTAAGTGATCTAAAACTTAGTTTCAAAAGTTATATTTCAGGAGTAAAAGGTTACATTTCATTTTGCTTTTTGTCTGCTTAACTCTCTCAGCACTACTGACAGCAGCATCACATTTCCAGTGCTGCATTTGCTGCCTCTGTTATCTTATTTGACCAACGAGCACTGTAATTGAGATCATCATATACAACAGAATGAGATGGATTCTAGGAAGGTTATCTGGAGATGGAAGTGTGAGAAATAGGTCAACCTTTTGAAGACAGCTACATATCAAAAAGGTTTTAAATAAGTGATCAGCAAAAAATGAACAATTCCCTCATGAAATGACAGAAAGGAGATAAGTTTTCCCTCCTTTTGCATGACACCCTGGTCCTACAAAAATGCCTACAGCAACTTTGACTTTTAAAATGGAAACAGTCCAAAAGAAACAAAATTATGTCAGAGCATACCACAGTGAACCCACAAAAACAGTGGAGCCGGATTCTGTGATGAAAAATTATTTATTAGGATGACTTGGAAAAAAATGTTACTCGCGACAGAGGAAGTATTTAAGGTCTGAGTGTGATTTCATTTATACCACCATCAATCTGGATTGCCTTGATTTGTTTCGTGGCAGTTGTCTTCAGTAGAGGTAGGCTGGATTTACAGCCCTGTAAGTAAGACCACCACTTAGTGCACTGGGTACTGGGAAGTGATATGCAGATAGAGCAGTCAGAGCCAAGCTCTGCCCCAGGTTATATCCATACAACTCATCTGAAATCACTAAGTGCTTTCTTTGTCTGCCTAATGCATTGCAGTATTTCTTGTCTCCTGTATAATACTTTTCTTTCCCTGACACAAACTTCTGCAGTTCTCTCCAAAAAATGGTGATGAACTAGCAGAGCAGTGACCTTTAGTAATGAGAAATACCACAATACTGTCTACCTCAACATATTTTAACCATCTCCCTTGCTGTACACTGGCAACAGAGGGCTGCTTTGCAACTCCTTCTCAGTCTGTCAGTGGCAGCCGACAGGCTTTCCAGTCTGTTTGGACTGGTTTCATATTTGCATCTGAATGAAAATCAGCCTAATAATTGTTTTCACAAAGGAAAAAAAAAAAACAGGAAAAAAAATGTCTCTTGTGTTAGTGCATAATGCTGAGTGATCTTAATTGAGGCTTCACACATAATTCTACAGAGAAATGGATTCCATACCTGGTGAAATTGCAGTGGGAGAGTAGGTTATTGGGGTTGTTAAAAGGGAAATTAAAAAAAAAAAACAAACCAAACTAATAAAACAGCTGTCCTATATCTAGATTTTTCTGAGAGGTACAATGTTAGAGAAAATCGACAGTAGTGGGCAGCGGCACACCTCCTGTGTGCTGTTTCTAGTTCTGTAGCTCTGAGTGCAGAAGGGGAGAGAATAAAAGCCTATTTGCCTAAATATCAGGGGCACTAATGAATTGCTTTAGGTAGAGTGACATGTCCCTGTAGAATTGCATTTTCAGCTTTTGTTCTGGCAATGCTGCTCTTTTGTAACCTGTACTGCACAGTGATATCTCTAGGGCAGCTAAACTGACTGCTCAAGAGACCATTCTTAGTATATTCTTAATGTATTCCACCAGCTTTTTTTCTCCATCTTCACCTAATAACATAATCAAAGGCTCAGGAAGGGGCCATTGGGACACACTAGCTTTTAAAAACTTTTAACCTTCAAAATCTGATTTATTAAAGAAGAAATCTTATCTATTACTTATCTATTACCCCCTCTCTTTAAAATAAAATTTAGCTGAAGAGCCTTACTGTATTCCTGTACTGTCTATGAAGGAGACTGAAAAAGTAAAAGTATAATTTTATCCTTCCAGAAACATTCATCATATTTCTTTAGTATCTGCTCTTTCACCTCATCAAAATCTAAACTTGACTTTTACTCCACTAACACGAACATCCTCAATTTGCTTCAAAAACTGAGATGCCCCATCCCTAGATACTGGGGTACCTTCAAGAAGGGAAAAAGACAGCAATGGCTGAGGGCAGGGTTCTGCCCTCAAGATTCTTCATTCTCAAGGGGAATGAAGATAAAAATGGTTGAGGGGCCAAAGAGCAGACAGGGAGGCGGGAACATAAGCAGGCAGGATTTTCTAAGGCAAAGAGAAAAAGAAATCTTTGGCATTTCAGAGGAAAAACTTAAAGAACAGGACAAAGGTGTGAGTATCATAATGTGGAGACATACGTTAACTGTGAACAAAAAGGAAGGATTCAAAGGAAATGAGAAGGGAAAAAAGGAGAAGAGCTGGAGCACTGAAGGTGTTACAGCAGGGGAAAGGAGGGTGAAGAAACAGTTTGAAATAACACAGACTGAAACAGAAAGAAAGAGAGGAAGAAAGAACAAGTAGACTAAAAGAAAACTTGGGCAAAAAAGTTCTCTGAAATATGGCTTCTCTAGACACATGAGACATGAAGCATAAAGGAAAAGTGGAATGATTCATTGTGAAACCAGGTTTGTAATCCATACACAGACCACTTCTATTGCATGTCTGGATTTTCCTTCCCATTTACTCCTAGTTCATCTCAGATACCAGTTTTCTAGCATTAGAATACTTTGTGCGCAGTTTCTTTCCTGTTTACCTTGTCTCCACATGTTATCTCAGATTTGTAATCCAAAGCACTCTTAGCTTTGTGGCCTCTGACTGGAAAATTTTGAAACAGCGTGGATCATTGTCTTGTCTGTTACACCAAGCTTCTTGTGGGGACAATTTTCACTGATGTGAGTATTGGTCCTTCTTGCCCAACACCTCCCCATTTTTTGACCTTTCCTTTGTACAGCTTTCTTTATATATACAGCTTTTTTTATATAACTTTATTCTAGGAAACCAGAATTTAGTAGGAAATCTTTGTCAACAATGGTCATTTAAATAACCAACAGGCATTAACTAAAATATACATTTGGACACTAATGCTCAGTTATCGTGTGTATCATCTGCAGCTGATCAAAGAGCGCTCCAGGCAGTGATGCTCATGTAATGGGCACAAGTAAACCATAAGTCAACTGAGCACATCCTGATGGAACATCATGGCTGTGGTTAAGAAATATTCAGAGAACCACCTGCTGCACTGGTGAGGATGTCCAGAAGCACACACTTTGGAAATACATCTATTTTTTCTTTTTCCAGCTAGAAGATAGAAAGAGTTTTCCACTTCCTTCCTTCTTTTTCTTCCTCTTGTCTTTCACTTTTTTGTTTTTATTTGCCTTTAAAGTTGACATATGCCATCAGTTATTGAACCACAAATATCTCTTTTCACACTTAAGCCAGTATCAGTGTTTCCATGCTCTTATCCAAAGCAGTAGAGATTGGCTATCCAGATACAGTTCTACTTCCATCCATCTTCTATATGAAATCATGTTCTCGTGGTAGTCTTTCTAAGTGAATCTATTTGTAGTGCTATGACCATTTTTAAATATTTCCAGATTGTTTTTACAAAATAAATTTAAATATTCATGTAAATATTATTGATGCTTATAAGAGAATATGTGTCTAAACATGAATATTGTGCGTACAATAAAGAATCTGTAAGCATATAGAAATTTCCAATCTATACAAGATATTAGAGATTCTATAAAATCCTCAAGGACAACAGCAATAAAAGGGACAAGGGACAATGAAAGAACCTCAGTTCCAAATCTGTGTATAATAGGCTTTCCTGAAAAGCAAAGATCAGAGTGTTCTCACAAAGCAGAAGAGTCTCAGTAGATCATTTTCTTAATAAGAATAGAGAGGCAGTAATAGTCTATGATTATATGATATATTTAAGGCATATTTTAGAAAGATATTCTTAAAATATTATTGATCTAATTTCTGCACTCTGCTAAAGCAATAAAACCATGTTTGCTACAGAGAAACTTATTTTAGTAGAACAAAAATGACTGGTAATGAATGAAGGAATTAGTTTAATTAATATATAATTTATTAGGTCATTGAAGGGAGTTACTGGAGAGCAGGAAATGAAGAAAATATTAGATTCTTCTGCTTTAGATCCACATATTTCATAGTATCATAGAATCATCAAGGTTGGAAAAAAACACCAAGATCATTGAGTCTAACTTTTGATTTCTTAGATTTTCAGTAGATACTTTACTACACAGTGACAGAGAAAGTTCATACAACTTCAATGACATTTGTAAGTATTCAAAAGTGGACATGATCAAGAATTTAGCTTTCCAAATGAATGTAATCAGTAGAACAGAACAGTTTCTATTCCTTTCACAGTCAACACCAAGAACCCACAAATCCTAAAGTTTTTTAACTTAGTCCCATCTTTATTTCTTTCTCTTAAATTTATCTATCTTGTAATTCTCTAATTTATAATACAAAATTTTTATAAATGTGGCTTATATCCCCGAAAACAAAGGGATGTGGTTTTTACACTATTATCCTGCATATTCACTATTAAAAAGCTATGTCTGCTTATGTCTCTACAGCTCTCTGCTACTCTCCGCAAACATAAACTATGAATTCAGGAAATATGTTCCCATTAATATTCAATTCAAGTAAATTCTTTGGGTAGAGCTTTACTGCAGTTGGCTTAACAGAATCAACAGTTACTTAAATAAATTGTTTAATCTCTTAATCTGTGATAATGAGTGTATGAATACATAAACAGAAATTGTTGTATACAATTCAATTAGAGAGGTAGAGCAGCTTTCTCTTTCATTTGTAATCTGCTTATGCTAACATCTTCTTAGTTCCTTTTGTACCATCTTTATTATTCATTATATACAATAGAAATATAATTTAAAGTTTTCTGAGCTTATTCTTTGTTACTGCATTGTGGTATATATTGTTTCATAACGAGATTCTTGGAGGATCTGCTCTGTTACCTTCCCAGTCATGGAGGTGAGACTGACTGTCCTGCAGCTTCTCGTTAATTTTGGTTTTTTTTTTTAAAATAGGGTTTATGTTTCCCCTTTTCCAGTCAGTGGGAACTTCACACCAGACTGCCACAACTTCTCAATACAATGGTGGAGGTGATCCATGGATATTAACCAGCTTTCTTGAACCAGTGTTTTCCCCACGGCTATATCTCATCGTACTAGATGAAACAGATCCCTGAAGAGGACCAACTGAAGATCAGGGTACTGAGCTTCTTTCATGCTGTCCTTGCTGTCCTAAGGATATTGAACTCCACCATTTCACAGTCACTGCCACCAAGGCTGCCCTTGAGCTTCACATTCCTACCAGCCCCTTCTTCTTGGCGAGAATAAGGTCCTGCATAGAACCTCTACTTATTGTCTCCTCTATCTTTTTGGTAAGGAGGTTATCATCAACACAATCTAGGAATCCCCTGGATTGCTTATACTTGGCTGTGTTGTCCCTTCAACAGATATCAAGGTGGTTGAGGTTTCCCATGAGGACCAAATCTTGTGAAAGAGGTCACTCCTCTAAGTTATAGAGGTCTTCATCCACTCAATCTTGCTCCTCAGGTGGCCTGTAGCAGACCTTCCCTATAACGTCACCTGTCCCAGCCCTCACTTTAATCCTGACCCATAGGTTTTCTGTTACCCCCTTTCTATCCCCAGACAGACATCCATGCACTCCAGTGGTCACTGACATAGAGGGCAACACTCCCTCCTTGTCTTCCCTGTATGTCCTTCCTAAAGAGGCTGTTTCCTTCTATTCCAACACTCCAGTCATAGAAACCATCCCAGCTTGTCTCTGTAATGCCAATAAGGTCATAACCCTGCAGGTCTGAACATCTTTCTAAGTTGTATTGTTCTCTATATTCAAGAATTGTTTGTCTGATGTTAAGTCCTTTTGCTACAACTTGAATTTTGTAATAGATTGCACACTTTTTGGTCCTTGGACACTGATATCAAATTAAATCAACTTATCTATTATTTACTAGTGAGGACAAGATTCCCAGATAGTTCCACTGGGCTGACTGTACACTAATAACACTATTATGGAACGGGATGTCTTTAAGCAATCAGTCCACACCACGAATCGAAAATGACATAAAATAGATTAGAAGCTTGAAAAAGAAGTGCTGACCTTTTAGTAGGTAAAACACCAATGCAGTTCTGCCTATTACACAGCTCTGTAGTGATGTATTTCAAAAAAAATGTTTTTGGAAATGCCAAGCACTCAATCGTTATGGCATCAGGCTTTTTCAGGAGAGTCAATAAAAATAACTGGAAAAATGAACTTGCTTAATATGTGTATCTAATTCTTTTTTTCTTTGAATGTTACTTTCTGTAATATTTTGATCTCCCTACCTCAGTTTCCAGTTATACCTTCTTAACACACTTAACACTTTACCAAAGGACACATCTCCCTGCCATGTGACTTATGATGTTTGAATTTCCCTTTTGCTCTCACCAAAGACATTTCTTCACACAGATTTCCCACAATATTGCTGTGATGGTTTTGGCTGGGGTACAGTTAATTTTCTTCACAGTGGCTAGAATAGGGATATGTTTTGGATTTGTGCTGAACACAGTGATAATAACACAGGGCTGTTTTTGCTATTGCTGAGCAGGGCATACACAGAGCCAAGGCCTTCTCTGCTTTCTGTACTGCCAGACTGGTGAGGAAGTTGGGGTTGCATGGGAGGTTGGGAGGAGACACAGACAAGACAGGTGACTGAACTGACCAAAGGGATATTCCAGACCATAATAACTGGTCAGAAGGAGGAGGACAGGGAATATGTTTAGGGTGATAGTGTTTGTCTTCCCAAGCAATCATTTCGTGTGATCAGGCCCTGAGCTCTTGGAGACGGCTGAACACTTGCCTGACCATGGGAAGCAGCGAATTAGTTCCTTGTTTTGTTTTGTCTGCATAAACAGCTTTTGATTTCACAATTAAACTGTATTTATCTCAACCCACAAGTTTTCTAGCTTTTTCCCTTCCCATTCTCTCCCCAGTTGAACTGTAGGGGAGTAAGACAGAGGCTGTATGGGACTTGGTGGCTGGCTGCGGTTAAACATGACAACTGCAAAATGTGATGAATGATTTTGTTTTTCTCTCACTTCTGCTTTATAACCCTCTCAACTAGCATATAAACACATATATTGGATCATCTTTTCAGCTTATTATGCAAGTTCCGGGATATTTCTGATCCAGAATTTTACATATTAGTAAAGACAGTTGGATTGATTTCATTTGATGTTACGCTTTCTCCTTATTTTAACTTTCTTCCAAATAAGATTGTAAAGGTAGCAATCCTACAATATTGAATAGTACACTATTCTATTTTTTGAGCTTGTTTGTATTTGTGATTTTACTGCTGTTCCAGAAGTTTTTGGATGTGGTTGTGGATACCTTAGTTTCTGAGAAAAATTATAGGAGTCAAATACGATGACTGTATTAAGATTGTTACGATTAGAATTTTGGGCTCCAGGAATGGTTTAACCACTGAGAAGTTACCAGGCGATGTAAATTGGACATATTATACAAATAGCAGGAACCATAATGAATAAATGTACCTTGTAAAGCCTACACACTTATCCTTCAAACCACTAGAAGACAATGTTTTTATATAATCTCCAGTGCTGGTAGTATAACAAATGTAGTATTATATCACAATATTTTTCCAGTTTTGGAAATATGACAACAAAACCCCATATTTTTGAAAATGTGTGACCAAAAATCTATACTGGACAGGGACAGCAAGAAAACTATGACTGTTTAGTAATGTCTCAGATTGTTTTATTCAGAATGATTTTAGAAATAAAGCAAAATAGCAAAAGAAAAATCAAGAAGCATTTAACTGGAAATGTCTTGATTTTGACTAAAATTTGTTAAGATCTTTTAGAATCGGTCTTCTCAAGTTCTCTTCATTTGGAATGAAGATTTAGTGATGAATGTTTCTGTTTAACTTCATACAATCTCCCCCTCTCCATTGCCAACCCTCCCAATGTTTAGTGGACTATAGAGTGCCTCAGAATTAGAAATTCACTCAACTGAAATGTTTCTTTATGATGGCAGGTATATGACATTTACATCTAATCTCATTTTGCCTCTTATTTTATCCTTAAGAAATTTCAGCGGGAGAGAATCTAAAGAACATTCACAAAAGGTACCTCTGCCCTTTTCAAATACAGTTTTAAAACAAATTTACCTGTATTTCTTTCAAATGTGAGAGAAGAGAGATCAGTCAACTCATAAAATGATTACTTCTCTTGTTTTTAACTATGCCCTTCTCCAGAAAACGTATTTAATGTACACAAAACAGAGAATTTGGCATTTATGCAGTAATATTGTTGGCTTGGTACAAATATTTCTCTTTGATAACTCTTTATCTTTCTTCTGCTTGTTAGCGAAATACCTTAAATCTTGGAGTAGAAGCTTTAAATTCACAGGAATTGGACTCAAAATTTAAGACTTTATGATGACACATATTGCAGTCTGTCATTGACCTACTTGATATGAAGTTTCTTATCATTCTATTCTCATTGTAACAGGCATTAGTATTTTTAATAGTAGTCAAGAAAATATGAACTACAAATGTATGTATAAAATTATTAATGCAGTCTCATATACCAGTAATTTTCTAAATACTATTGAAATGCGTTTCAAAGATCAGATGAGACTGTAGTTGATTTAGATAGGTTTTCTCTCTTCCATTACTAGTAGTGTAAAAACATACTCTGAATGATGGGAAAATGAGATGGCGCGTTATGAAAAAAGACTTTTCTAACTGAAATATGTCCTTTTTTACAGTGCAGAAGAGATTAAAGGTCTTTTTGCAATTTGTGACAAGGACCTTTCATCACAAAAATGTTATGTAATTTTATTATGTGCAATTTTATTATGTTATTTGCTCAAAATTTTGAAGTAATCTACACTAATCAGTATTAAAAGTAATAATAAAATCAAAAAAATATGACATTATCCAGTAGGTACATACCTTTACAAGCGTGTATTTGATAGTTGCTAATATTTTTCTAGTTCCTTTGAACTCCTGGATGTTTTGAGAAGATATTTCTGAGATATCCCTACTCATGCTACTCCATTCAGAACGCCTTCAGCATGGTGTTTATGAGAAGAACTTTACAAGGATCAGTGCCTACATAGGTACAGTATGATGCCAGTTTTGTCCTGAGACATGAAAGGACCACAAAACACAGCCATAATGTTTTCCAATTATGTAAGAACATTTTGCAAGATGAACAGCGGTTCTCAACCAGCAGGTCGAGGAAAATGTGTCTTCCTCTCTAATCTGCTCTGGTGAGACCCACATCTGGGATACTGCATCCAGCTCTGGAGCCCCCACCACAGGAAGGACATTGGCCTATTGGAGTAGGTCCAGAGGAGGGCCATGGAGATGATCAGAGGGCTGGAGCACCTCTCTTATGAGCAAAGACTGAATAGTTAAGAGCAGTTCAGCCTGGAGGAGAGAAGGCTCAAAGAAGACCTTAAAGCACCTTCCAGTACGTTAAGGGGATCTACAAGAAAGCTGGAGAGGGACTTTTTACAAGGGCAGGTAGAAATAGGACTAGGTCATTTAGTATGGCTGTGAACTGAAAGAAGGCAGGTTTACATTAGATATTGGGAAGAAATTCTTTACTGTGGGGGTGATGAGGTACTAGAGCAGGATGCCCAGAGAAGTTCTGGATCCTCAATGCCTGGTCAAGGCCAGGTTGGATGCATTTTGTGCAGCCTGGTCTAATGGAAAGTGTCCCTGCTCATGGCAAGGGGGTTGGAACTCTATGGTCTTTAAGATCCCCTCTAACCCAAACCATTCTATGAATCTGTGATTCTGTGTTGCAGTCAAAAATCTGTCAGTAATTTTCCTCATTGAGTCAGATGCAAGGTTGATCCTCAAAAGAGAATATACTGGGATATTGTAGTGGGTTGACCTTAGCCAGATGCCAGGCACCCACAAAAGCCACTCACTCATTCTCCTCCACAACTGGACAGAGGACAGAATATATTGTCTCTATTTTTCCTCCCTTTGGTATTTATTTCATTCACAGCAATGCTTAATTCTGACAGAACTTGATGCTGTGAGTAAAGGTATCTATTGCTCTCTGGAAAACTTGAGATTTCAAAATTTTGGAAAGGAAAATAGTAGAAAACAAAAAAACAAAAAATCATATTCAGATACTAAGACGGAACAAGGTATACATGCATTTGAAAATGAAAGAAAGTTGAGTATTTTTGCAATGAAATGTGATCACACAAAAAATAAAACTTTGGAAAAGCTGGAATAGTCAAAAGTAAATATTGAAAGAAATGAGAAAAGGAAGTTATAGTACATCAAGCAGAAGATAAAAGGGAGTGGTTAAGTTAGACTGAATCCAGTCAAATTAAGTGGTCTGATCTTGAATCTAAGGCTTTTTACTGAAAGAAAATTGCCTGTAAATATATTGTTGTCATATGTCATAGTTTAACCTCATCTGGTGACAGCCACACACAGCTGCTCACTCACTCCTCCACTGCCAGTGGAATGGTGGAGAGAGATGGAAAAGTGAGAAAACTCATGGGTTGAGACAAAGTCTAATGAACAGAAAAGGAAGAAAATAATGACAATAACAATGATAATACCAGTCAAGACAATAATATTTATAATTATAAAAATAATCAGGTTAGAATATGCAAAAGGGTTGTGATGCAAGTGGTGCACAATGCAATTGCTCACCATTCACCAACTGATGCCCAGACAGTTCCTGAGCATTGGCCCCTGGCCAACTTTGCTCTGAGTTAGCAAAAACTACCATCATTGCATTATCAACAGTATTCTCATCCTAAATCAAAACAATGGTTCTATAGGAAGAAAATAAACTCTATTCCAGCTGAAACCAGGACAGTATAATACTAAGGATTATGCCAAGATTAAAGGTTTGATAGGAAAAGAAGATAATAGTATGGCCGAATGTTACAGGGAATCAATGCAGATTCCGTGAGAAGAGCAGAAAGGAATGATAATGAACTCCTGCTTTTGCTGTGGTGCATTTAAGAAGCTTAAGAAGGTCAGGACTATCATCAAGACACTGTGAAAGTTGGACTAATTCACTTCCAGGAAAAGAAATGGAATGAAAGAATGCATGTGACAACTACCCAACTAGATTTGAGTGGCATAGGAATTTCAAAGACTAATCTACACTTTATTTGAGATGAGGTGGGAGGAGAAAGAACTGCATACAGTTTTGCTTTCTTATGAGTGAGTGAATTTGCCGAGTGAATTTACTATATTAAAATCATATTCATGATGTATTCATAAATTCTGAAAGCACCTGAAGTAAGGGGAAAGGAAAAAGTTGAGCTATTTAATACAATTTTATACCCTGTTCTCCCCCTCAGCCTCAGAGTCCACCTTTGATGGTCACCTGATTTTGTACTGCCAGATGGTCAATACCTAGTGTCGTGGTTTAGCACAGCTTGGGTTTTAGTTAAGGAGAAATCCACCAGCAATGGAAGGGATTCTTTTATGAGGGGCTGCTTAAAGCTTCCTCCAGACCCGACAGAACAAATCAGTTAGCTAATTTTAATATTGACAACTCTGTTAAGCTACTTAAGAATCTGAACACGCCTCTATGAACATCACATTTAAGAATGAACAAAGCCCAGGAAAGCTCTCTCACCTCCGGCCTTTGGACAGGTAGCCTGGGTGTCCAGCGCGACCGTGCTCCGTGTGGCCCGGCCAGGTCAGCCCCCGGCATGGCTCGCTTGAAATCCCAACCACTCCTGCTCCTCCAGGGCTCCTTTTGGCAGCACATACAGTACGTGGCAGATGAAAATGAAACTCCAAACCGCAAGAGATCCAGCCCCAGGCAAAGCTCACATCACCAACAGCGAGAGGCAGATTCCCGATGCAAGGTCTGGGTAAGATTAACTCTTCCAACGCTGTAAGATTCCACAGAACAGAGGAAACCTATAGATATCAATCCTCTCCTGGGTCAGAGGAAAGGGAAAGGCAAAGGCTCGTGAAGAAAACACCATAGAGACACCAAATTCAGTGAAGAAGGAAGAGCCAAAGTCCAGAGAGAGGAGAAAGAGGAGATGCTTCAAACTTAGGAGCTGAAACTCTTTTATAAAGCTATGGTGATGAACTATGAAGCATCAGAATACCCCTGTAATTTCATGAAAAGCATGAGGGGGGTTGGAGCATTCAAACTGCAACCATGAGCAAAGGCATCTGTGCTGAAACAAGGAAATGTTGAAGTAGCTGTGATCTAATGAGAGACTTGAACAGAGAGAGACGAGAATGATGAAGATTCTTAGCCCCAGAGAAAAAGACCTCTGTTCCTAGAACTGATGATGACCACAGAGATAGATGAAGAAAACCTTTGCTTCTGAACATCTCATCCTTAAAATGGTACCCATTGGCTAAAGATTGAACCCTTGAAAACAGTTGTGGGAAAAGCTGTAAGTTGAGGGATGGGACTTCCACATCGAGATCAGATTCCCATTTCCCGGGCAGCTTATTTCGTTGTGACATTGAAGCCACAAGAGAACTGCTTCTTGTGGAAAGGTCCCCATGGCTGGCAAAAAGAAATTCCTCTCCCTAAGTGAACTGAAGGAAGATTATTGTAGAGGTGGTAAACTGACTGAAAATTCCAAGTTTTGTCTCTTTACATTGTCAGTGGGAAAAGAAAGAAGAGGCTGGGGGGAGGAGAAGTGTTCCGAAGGTTTATTATAACTCTTAGTTTTTTCTTTTAGTCTTGTTAATAAAATTTCTTCATATTCTTTAAAGTTTTAATCCTGCTTTGTATTTCTCCAAATCCCTTATCTCACAGAAGGTAAGAGATGCGAACAAAATCACTACACCTACTTTCGTTTATTCCTTCCTCTCTCCTGTGGTTCCCATTCAATCTTGTTGAAGTTGCTTCTATTCATACAGGAGAACTCAGCTGTATTTAATGTACCAGGAACTAATAATTTTATTCTACAATGACAGTATCAGATTTTTCATTCAGGGTTAAAATAAATATTTGTTCTTTTTCCAAATAAAAATGTTTTCTTGCCATTGTTATTTCAGTCAGGATATTTTAGGTTACTTTTAAAAAAAATAATCCATATACTGATGTAGTTTCATAATTAATTTCCTTCTTACTGACTGTATGCTTCTTAAAGAATATTCAGCTGAACCTGATGTATGTGTTAGGAATAAAGATGAAAATATAGTCGTATAGTGTTACTATGCTTTAACAAGAACAAGGAATTACTCGACTCTGATATGATCTCAATAACTTTTTATTTTATTTTATTTTATTTTAATTAGCTGACTGCAGGAAGCTTATTCATGAAGAACTTCGAAATCAAAGGCCATAAATTGAGTTGGTTGCGAGATATGAATTATGAATTATTGAAGTAAGTTTTTTCTAGAGAAGTATGAGCAAAACATACTAAAAAAAATTCATTTGTATGCAGTATACTTGAAACATTTAACACCCAATATATTTTTCAATTAAAAATAAGATTTCAATTTTTTAAAAAAAGAGTGATTAACAAAGGGCATTGGTAAAACATAATAACCATGCTTTATCTCTCTCTGATTTTGCAGAGTGACTGTTTCACCTGTTGTTTATTTGGTGGCTTTTCCTCCAACGGATAGCCTAAGAAGCTATTTAATAAAGCAGTGTAACAAAAGCTGGGAAATTCATAAAAAAACCTCTGAATCAAACGTGGATGACATGTGTTGGAGTGATAATTCCAGCAGCAGCAACTTCCTACAGGAGAGGTGGGGGGACACATAGCTGATTTGTGAGGGCTATTAAATGAAGACTCTATGAATGAACAGTATCCGTAGTAGTCACCACTTTCTATGTCATGAAGATATGCACAAACTGCTGGTTTTTCTTTGACTCTGACTGGAAATACATTGCAAGTGATCCAACCGAAGAAAACCCTTCCTAGAATTAAAAAAACCTCAACTCTTTTTTATCAGAAATTAAAGAACATAAGTCATTATTTTTCTTGTGGCTGTTTCAAGCATGACACCTTGCTAGGTCATAGTCAAAAATCTGAGATTTTTCGTTCTGTGAAGTGGTCTGTGGGTGCTCTACAAATTCTTATATTGTTTGATTTTTGTCATAACTATGGGTTACTTCACACCACTGTTCCTTCTGATGACTTTTGTATTGGCTTTGGTGGAGATATTCAGGACACGGGATATATATATTCATCAATGAAACTGGACAGCTGTGAATTTACAAGAGCAGAAATAGTAGAGGAATAGTAGAGTTATGAAAATGTGGGGAAAAAAAAAAGCACAGGAGAAAATTCAGGAGAAAGCAGGGAAATATGTGAAGATCTGTGAAGGAAATGTATGCCAGAGGAAGGAGATTGTTCAGTAAACTTGTGAAATTAGGCAAAAAGAATTGTCCTTCACAAGCTCTTTTCTCTCTGCAGGCAAGGAAGAGTGTCTCTGTCGGGATTAAGTGATCTAAAAGACTCAACTCTAGAAGATCTGCTATTTTTCTCTTGCTTTTGTGCCAAATAAGGCAAGAAACAGCACAACAGCTTCCTTCTGGCAACATCATAGAGTTAGTCAGTTAGAACTTCTAGTTGAGGTGACCCATGTCCTTTGGGGTTTGGAGCTAAAGGATAATTTTCTGCTATAGCTCTGCCCAGGTAGGTGACTAAACCATGAGCTTCCAAAGGACATTTTGAAAGGATCTTCAAGACAGGTTCACAGACTGACAGCACTCCTCCAGCTCTAAAAAGTCTGAGCTTGAGTGTGATGCAGCAGATGTCATGATAAGGCCTTAGATGT
Source organism: Vireo altiloquus (assembly GCA_013396875.1). NCBI lineage: Eukaryota > Metazoa > Chordata > Aves > Passeriformes > Vireonidae > Vireo > Vireo altiloquus. Next base: position 77,805 of record VZRF01012840.1, on the reverse strand, counting down.
ATGAAAAGAAACAAGTGGTGGTTTCTCTCCGTATGAGCTGTTGGAGAGAATTGACAGCAGAAACCTGCACAGTGTCCTGTACTATTTAAAAAAGTTTGAAAATTTGGGTGAAAAAGGTTAATAAAGGCATAATATTATCTTGGAAAATATCTTTCAGTGATGGAGTAAGAGCTGAATTTTGTCTTAAAGAAACAGTAAATGCCTGTTTCTTGGAGTTTTTGTAATTGGCAGAGCATTCCAAAGGGCTCCTTAATCCTAATGTAGAAATTTTAGAGTACAGAGAGCCATGAGGTATCCATTTAATCCAGGCAATTGAAGGAATCATTACTCATTATGTAGCTGCAAACATAACTGCAAAGTCATGGACTCCATCCCATATTGTGATAAGTTCTTGTTTAGGTATTCTTGTAGATATTATGATTTAGTAAAATACAAGTTGTCATCTCAAAGCAGAGAAATAGCAGTAAAATGGAATGATTTCTAATATACAAATGTGATTCTCATGACTTTGTTATGGATAGAGTGAGAGCTTCAGACAAGATTTGCCTTAGACTCAGGTTTTTGGCAGCCACTTAAATTTAGGTGCCCTGCACCTAAGCTACTCTGGCTCACAAATTCTAAGAATGGCTGATCAGGTCTATTGTAATAGAGTTGTAATAGACCAGAGACAGCAGACAAAAGGCCTTAAACAGAGTTACTTACTACACAGTATAAAACAAAAAAATACTAGTAGATTACATAAAACAGTGCATGACATGAAGGTACCTATATTAAAGCTAGCAAAGAAATAATACAGATTAGGAGTCAATGTAACCAAAATGACGCTAGTGTACACAGAGTCCTTTCACTCAACCCTCGAAGGAGTAACCACAAAGCAGGCATTCCATATGCTGGGGAGAGACCCCCACACATTTCCAGGGAATGTGCAGAAGATTTCTGCTTTGTGAAAATTTGATGTAGCTTTCATAGTTTGAAAAGTGGAGTGTCTGCCAGTCGGAAAATTCCACCTTATCTTTCTACATCTTGCTTCCACAGCAAGATGTTTGCTGTCAGCTGAAAGCATCAATCCCATGGCACCAAAATAACTCACTGCAAGGCAAACTGTCTTGATTATTTCACCAAGGCTCATGTGAGAGCGAGATGCCCAGAGTTATTTCATCAGCTAAGAAGAAACAGATAAGCTCTCGCAGTGGAGGAAATGCTCTGCTACAGACTTTAACATTCTTTGAAGTCTACTGTTTACTAATAAACAGGGAGGAAACTTAGAGATGAGATGTTATCTTTAGAATATGAAATTCATATCCCATGTGGACACATGATATTCAGCTTTCTAAGTCTTATTTCTGTTGTCTTTGTCATTTCATGTGTAGAAATAAGATTCTCTAGATTTAGATTAATTCTTAACAATCTAGGCTGGGTCTAGCATTAACGCCTTCATATTCTAGTCTCCCAAATGTACATGTGAGGAATCAGGTGGGGTATGCAGTGGTTCCCAGAGGGGCATTTTATCTTTTTTCCTTTTTCTGGAGCAATAAGGCTGAGCCAATATATGTATTTTACAATAATATTGAGTGCCTTGATGTCTTTTTGGCTGCATTGATAGTGTACACTCTGTAACATATAATTTTTAGATATACATAGCTACAAGAGTTAATTTCACAATCACATTTCTTTCAGCAGGAGGAAAGTAATAAGTGATTTTCACCAGTCAGCAGCAGCAACAGTATTTATTCCACTGCAACACAACTAAATCGACCTAGCATTTTGGGAATGAGGGAGTTAAGGCTCTGCATGTTACCTTCCTGCTGGATGCAGGACACAACAGAAGCAAGCCCACTGCTCTCAGTAATTTGTATGAGAAATAAAGTTATATTTAAACAATATGCAAGAGAGCTCTTCAAACAAAAATGCAATTCTCAAAGAAATAGCATACAATTTTGTTCTGCTCATGATATTTTGTGAATATCATTGATTTTATTTGCAAAAAACTGTTTGAAAGAAAACTTTTTCTTCATTTAAGTCAATCCTTTTATACACTGTCATAGGAAAACTATTAGCATGTAGTATGGATATGTAGTACTGAATGAATACTGAGTTCTTCTCTTTGAAGATATAACAGATACTTGCATATTTCATAGCTAATGTTTTTCCATTGCCTTCCAGAAAAGACACTTATTTGGCTAAGAAGTTAAGATGTTACAAAGCTTCTGTAATAATTTTGAGGATATAGTTCATCTTAAAAGAAACAAAAGGCAAGTACTATAAGAAGCAGCAATTCATGTTTGTGGTCTCCTGAGCATTCAGTAAGCGATTTGTATAATCTTCCTTGTTTATGTATTTTTTGTGTAGTGGAATGAAATATTTAGCTTGTTTAGAGTAAACTATCCATCTTATAATATGGACCAAATTCTCTAAAAATTCAAGAGCATGGGAACCCAATTTGAAGATGGTCATTTTCTTTTATAGTGAAGCAAAGTAAACACTAGAGTTAAGTGTTGCTGGATTTTTTCTAGTCCTGCAAAACAGCTAAAGGTTTTCTTGTTATTCAGTGCTAGAAAAAAAGGACGGGATTAAATTTTATCACTTTGGGTAAGGGACACATCACTGTGAGGGACTGAAATGCTAAAATATGTTTAATTCATATAACCTTCAAAAATTATGTATTCCAATTTTAATTTATTGGAGATGTTATATTATTCAAATTTTTTTTTTGTAAGGAGAGCACAGCAGGAAGTGGGAAGTACTATAAACAGAGATTAGTAAATTGATCAGAAATTAGTAAAAATAAGGGGAAACTTAAAGGTTGGTACATTTGTTTTGGAGGCAGCAGAAAGCAAACCTGAAAAGCTTTATAGTCCAAATATTTGCTATTTTAGAGAATTGAAAAATATTTATTTAAGTCTCAATCTTGAAACTTTATGTATGAAAAATTCTCATAAAGTTATAAGCAGTTTATAAACAAAGAAATTATTAGGTGAGGAGAAAAAGAAATTAAGGAGAAAAATCAAGATATATATACTTCTTATTGTCAGGAAAAAGTCAGGGCAAAGATTTTTCAACAAGTCACTAAGCTATCATAAAACTGAATCAGAGCTATTGTTAGGATGGTGGTGCCTCTGCACAAAGTTTCCCTAGTTAAAAAAGTATCTCTAATAAAAGTGATTCGTCTCTACCTATATTTTTGTGAATAGAAGGTGAAAAGTCTTGGGCCTCCTAGGAATCATATGGCTCTTCATAAACAACAAAGTTCAAAATTTCTTAAAAAAATGTGTACATTTTGGAATATGTTCTCTAATTGTTACTCAGGAGGGAGAGATTCTCATCTGGGAAGACACACACACACAGACACACATTGCCTCTTTCAAAAACCTTTCTAGTAATGTGTCTCAGCTCATTAAAATTTTCAACCGGCAAGTTAACTCCACAATTTAACAATAATGCATTCACTCTCTCAGTTTGACTTTTTTGTTGGGGAGAAAAAAAAGAAATCTGCTTCATTGCTAATAATTCCTTGTTATTTTTATAAATATTTTCTCCAGAGGGTTAATTAGTGTCTGCTGAAGCTCCTAATAGGAGAGGCAAAATGAGTATTTTATAGCACCAGAGGGGAAAATGTTCACATTTTACATCAATACAGGAATAGCAGCCCCAAATAAACCTGACCCTATGAATGGATAGGAGCAACCAGATTAAGCTGTCTGAATACAGGAATTTTATCTTTGAAGAAAAAGACGTTTGATTTATGAACATTTTCTTCTGTTCTATTGCAAGTGGACAAATGTCTACACTACTATGCTTTGATATTTTTCAAGTATTTGAAATCCTAGACATAGGGTCTGGAGACAGGTTCATTGCTTTATATTTCTGGAAATGATATACTTTTTTTATTTCAACAGAGAACTCTCTAGGTGTACCAAATCTAAGACCGAACCTATAGAGGAAGCCTCAAATATACATACTTAATAAAAAGATATTGTTGAATGTGTTTCCAGAGTGGAAAGATTTGGATAAATGCTGGCATGTCTCCTCAGACCAATCTCAAAGGACTCACCAGGAAATTAATCCTTTACCTTGATCTTACTTACCTATGGAGTCCTGTGTATACTAAAATTGGGGAGATTATAAAATTAACATGGTCTCCAGTTCCAGCTCTATTTTTCAGTTTTATTTTTCACTATCTGCATGCAGCTCTGTGCACTCTTCAGCAGGTTTAATTGCCATATGAAAAGGAAAACTTAATTCTAGGTTTAAAACCTAATTCAAGTAAGATGGAAGGGGTTGTGGTGTGCCCAGAAAATCCTTTTGAAGGCTACAACTCAGTGCTGTGCTCATGAGGGAAAGATAAACTGAGTTTCACCAGAAAATTGAGGAAGAGTGTAATAGGGAAAAAAGTCTGATATAATAGCCTATAGCTAAATGATCAGACACTTGAGTGGGATACAACTTCACACTCCATTTGTGTTCAGCCTAAATTCAAACATTGACTCTGCGTGGGTCTCTCACAGTTCAGACAAGTTATGTAGCAACTAGATTTTCTGTCATTTAGAATTAGCAGTGTCCTAAGGCCTTCTTTCCTGCAATTAATTGTCATCCAGGATCTGAGAAAATATTTCTGGTCTTACCAGGACTAGTAATGTTTAAAGGAAGCTTTCTTTCTATGTGTGTTGGCTGTGGGGGTATGTGTTTAAACTGTTGCCTCGTCCTGTGGTCTCCACTCCTGAGTTATGCACAAAAACTTAAAAGAAAGAACTGTTCTCAGATAGTCCTGAATTAAAAGTAAGAATCTGAAACCCAGAAACACCTTTAAACAATTAGGCATTCATCTGTTTCCATGGCACACCATGAGACAGATTTTCCATGAGGGTTTTCTTCTGTATCTCTCCTCCATCACACCGGTAAGGAAAGATATAAATGCAGATACTGGTATGACTATGAACATAAGGATATGAAAACATTTACAATACCAACCATAGAAGTGATCAGGAAATTTGTCATTTCATGAACACTTAATGTGTTTTTCAATTAATAATTGACGTCCTTAATCTGTGGTTATTTTGGTTTTGATATCTAGACCTGCTTTCTTCTGCTTAAAGTTGCCTAAAGACAGATTGTGGCCAAATTTAATTCAAGATCTCTCAGAATAATAGCTTTTGAATATATACGATTTTAGCATTTTCAGGCAATTCAATGTATCCAATTTGAGGCTTATTCCATTTTGTAAGAATTCAGAACTTTCATTTACATGAATATTAGCACTAGGACTTTTACAAGTTAATATAAATGTTTTCATAGATTAAAAAGAAAATACTAGAAGAGTTTGCATCAGACTTAGGCCAGAAGAACTCAAAAAGTGATGACTTTGTGGTGATCATGTCTACAAGCTGTGTACTAGGCACATAATTATGATAAAAAAAGATGTAGTCCAACACAAGTTAGACTTGGGTTTGATTGTTCTAGTCTTATATACTTCATGACTACAGTAATTCTTAGCCTGAGTTCTTTTATATCTATTTGCCTTAGACATGTTTTCCTTAGTTCATATCTAACTTTATCGAGGATGGTAGAGCTGGGGTAAATGAGCCATCAAACTTAATAGCAAAAAATCGTCCCTTTGCTCTTTAAATGTGTACTTACCCTCATTTAGTTAATCTTTCCTTAACAGGCTCTGAATTGTCCCTACAAAACAAACTGATAGGTAAGTTTTACTTTGGAGCAAGCAAACATGGATGAGGAGGGTTGTCTGCATGCAGACGTTTTCTCCAGTGTATCCTTTTTGAAGGACCCAACTCTCAAGTGTTTTCAAAGACGAATTTGCATGCATGTATATACATGAGGCTAACATATACTTTTAAAAGATACTTAAGTAATTTTCTCAGTAGTTTCTGTAAGTCCCTGGGGCCAGCAGGCCCTTCCCCGCAACCAGCGCGACTCGCGCTGAACAGAGAAAACACCACGCAGTGAGTGTCCCACGGCAATGAGAGACAGGGAGAGTCTTTCCCCAGTGCAGAGGCCGAATGGGATCAGCCTCTCAGCTGAAAACTTACAGATACTGACTTTCTTCCAAGTCAGAGAGAAGTAAACATGAGATAGAAGAATGTGGCAGCACTGAGGTGAGTGGTGGAAGGGAAAGAGCAGAGGTGCTCCCAGCGCCAGAGCTGAAATTCTCCTGCAAGCTGTGGTGAGCACTATAATACAACAAATTGTTTTCCCTATAATTCATGAGATGAGGTACATGGAGGGGTGCAGAAATCCACATGCAGCCCACAAAAAAAAATGTTCAGTGCCAGAGCCCATAGATGTTGTGAAAGGCTTTTAGAAATTGAAGAAGAGAGCCTTTGTATTCAGCTAGAATAGCTCATCCTCAAAAGACTAAAACTCCATGACTATTATGACCTATGATATGAATTTTGAGAAGACTGGAAGATTTTCATGGGAGGGATATTTTTCCACTGCAGCAGATTTCGGGCAGACTGATGTTTGTGAAGTTTGAAGCCACGCTGGAGAAGTTCACAGAGAACTATCTTCTGTGAGAGGAATCCGACGGCACAGCAGAAGAAACTCTTTTCCTTAAACATAAAGAAAGACTCTTAAGAAATGAAACACTGACCAAAACCCCATGATTATTTCTCTCGTGTGGTTTGGTGGAAAGAGGGAGGTACTGGAAGAAAAAGGTGTTCTGAAACTTTGCTTTAGTTTCTCATTATTATTTTTACTTTTAATTCTGTTAGTAATAAATCTTCTTTATAATTTTAAGTTTCGACCTGTTTTGCCATGAAGTTTTTTCCATTTTCCTCAGTAATCCTTATTTTCCTTCATGAAAATGAAGTTTTAATTTCCCCTTCTCTACTCAGTATTACAGAGACAACTGAGCAAATAGTTTTTCCCTGGTGTTTGGCACCTAATGAGTGTCAAACCATGACAAGGTTTTATTTAGGCATGTTGAGCTCACTCAATTTTGCACACCTTGTGTACACCTTGGGGGACTAATTGTACCAATGGAAATTCAGGACAGAAAAAGGGGTGCTATGTTGGACTATAGGCAGGAAAGCAAATCTATTTCTTATCTACTGAATGAAAAACTAGGGACTTTACATCTTCTCTGAGATAAAGAATGGCATGAAAATGATGTATGGGGAATTTACTGACTCTAGAGAAAGTGATAAATATTCATTGAAAATAATCTGTGAGGATAAGGAAACGCCTTTTTGGCAAGTAAAATGCAATTTCAGTATTTCATGGGGGATTATTTCAGTGACATGTTTTGAATTAATTAAAAAAAAGACCTGAGAAGTGATCAAAAAACAAACACTGTTGTGAATAGACATAGCAAGAAAACAAGATTTCAATTTTGTGGGAGTTTTTGATGTTTTGGAACTTATATTTGTATGTGTTGGAATAAAAAGTATTTAGAACAATTAAGAAAATGATATACACTATTGGAAATACATGTTCAGGATCCTGATAATGTTTGTTCAGAGATAGCACCTGAAACACTATGACTTATCTTTTGTCTTTATATGTTTTGATAATTTTTTTCTGGAGAAATTTTCTCTGTGAATGGGCATGTCCACTCACAAAAGAAGTTGACTTTAAAAAACCCCCAAAGCAGCCACATTTGTGAAACAAGGCGTCTCTCATTTTATCTGCCTATTTCTAAAGTAAATTATTCTTACTTTGGAACTTGTTGGTATGATGGGAACCCATAGAACTTTAAATCCTGGTGTTTGTTCCAGTCAGTAATAATAGTAATGCTTCCAGATATTTGCAGAGACTGTCATGCTAACTTTTTTAGGAAAATTGAAGCTGCTGTTAAAATGAGTCTGAAAGCTAACCTACCATGGCAGAGAAAGGAAGAATAATTGGTCTGCAGCCAGCGAAGCTTGTTTTGAAAACAATCAGCTTAAGAGCTGCAATGTCAAACTTTCAAAACACACAGATCCACAGTCTCATTGCCTTTTTCCTACGGTGGCATCTTTGTTCTTTGTCCTCTCCAGTATGATCATGCCTGCTGCCTTCACCCTTAAGGAGATTTCCAGGCCCAACTGGCTTTTCATAAGCATCACTAGAATAACAGTAGTGACTCAGGGAAATGCCTTAAAACCCCAGGAACTGTTTTCTATAGGAAGCAATGTTTCCTCTCTGGGTGCTTGTCATCCTGCATGAGGCTGTGCCCTGTCAGTAATAATTTTTCCAGTGACAGATTATGTTACTAATCACTGTAAGTTTAGAAAGTTGTCAATTTATTGCTAAACACAGGAAAGTGCTTTTGGCTGTTCAGCTTTCTCTCATCTCTCCCTCCTCAATGCTTTCATTCAGTTGAAGAACTGATACAACTCTGGGGACAGTGCTACAGAACTGTGAGGTATCGTCCCACTGAAAATAGCTAATTGCTGACTTGCTGAAGAAGTTTCTCTGCATTATTTACCTTCAATAGAGGTCCCTGATCATCTCCCCCTTCTCAAAAAGCAAAACAAGTCAGCTAAACAAAAAAAGCAAAAATGGAAACCAACAAGAAACACACGGACACACACACACACATACGCATATATATAATAAATAGCTAGTAGTGGTTTCTAAGCTCTTTTTTTCAACTAGCTTAATTTGGCAACTTATCCTAATGTTTTATGAAAATAATGTACATGTTTTCCTGGAAAACTGTTACAAGTAGATTTGAAGTTACAAAGATGAGAGATTTGCTTCAGCTGTATTTGGCTATAACCTAATGCAACTGCTAATGAGAGAGATTTACCATTCCTGTAACTCTAAAGACAGCACTGCTGAGATTGCAAGAATAAGAAATTCTCATTTCATGAATGCACCAATTTTATTCAATGAGTAAGAAGAAATGACTGCCAGATCTATGAGGAATTGGTAGCAAGATTATCCCATCTGTAAAAAAAAAAAAAAAGCTCAAATTGGAATCAACAGAGTTGATTCTGTCTCCTCATAAATGTAGGACACATCACTATATAATATGTCTTGAAAAATCAGGTTCCAATCTTCCCTGTAGCAGAATTTTAAAAAACCAAAAAAGACATGCTTACTATGGTTCTGTATTTACAAGTTGAAGGATTATGTGACCTCAGTTTATATCTTATTTTCCTGTTTTATTTATACTCTCTTAGAAAAGAAAAAAGAAAAGAGATATAAAATGTTTGTGTTGATTGATTACTGGAGATCCTTCTAGCTTCACTTTTCAGCCTTTTTCCTTTGTGAATATTCTTCAAGAAAATGAAATTCAAGAAGTACTTATTGACACTAGGTAAGTTAACCAGTTGAGGCCTACACAAGAGTAAATCTGTAGGTGTTCCTGTGGTTTGTAAAATGCTTACTAGTTCCGATGCTGGATGCATATACAATCAACTAGCACAGCTGGGATCTTTAGAGATGAGATGAGGAAAAATCAAGTGAAGGATTGAATGAAAGATAATTGGATTTGTGCATCAGTGCCTGCAGAGAGAGAGAGAGAGGCAGAAGGAGAGAGACCCTTGTTCCTGGCCATGAGCCAGGAGCTTTTTACTAACATACATGTATATTTTTGCAGCAAAAAACCACAAACCCAAAATGTGAAGATAATTCAAACTTTACATTTATTACAAGTGATAAGAAAGCTATGTGCTAGAAAGACTTGGGTCCTTCTCCTTGCAGGCCTGGAGACTGAATACAGATCCTTCTATGCACTGAAGAGGATGATGCAATTGCTTGGCATAGAAGTCCTCTTTTTTTATGGGTCAGAAGAAAAGGTTTAGAGTAACTTAGGTGTAGTGCATTGTGCATGACCACAGGAAGGAACTGAGTAGATGAAAAAGCTCAGCAGTGTCTGAGGGCATCTAAGGATGGCTCTTGAATAGCAATGGAGCTTTTCCACTTACATTGTGGGAGCTGAGACACATGCTTGAGTGTTGCCTCCTGTGTTTAAAAAGAAATACATGACACTCTAGAAGACAAATGGACCAAAGGAAAAGGGCAGCAGTCCATTCTTTGGTCATGAAGAGAAGTATGAAATGCAACAGTTCTTTGATCACTGAAAAACTGACTTCCCTTCAAAAGAGGGTGGTTGCTTATTTGGAACAGTCTTTGAATTAAACAGTCCTTGAAATGTTTAAGTCCAAATACTGTCTGCAGAATGCAAGTTAAAAAAACTGACATGCAGTTTGGTAGTCTATTGACAATTAAACAGTGTGGAGACTCCTTTGGGCCCCACAGAGCGAGTTCGTGCCCAGGATGTTTGTCCTCTCAATCTCTCATGTTGGGAAAAATAACAAAAGACTTCATTGCTGCTCAGGTTGTTTATTTTAGGTTATCAAGGATTCAGGAACACAGTGTCTCCACTGCGTCCAGGTGCCAAATGGCCATCGACACCCAGAGCAGGGAAATTATATAGTTTTATCATCAAATAGGAAGATCCTACGTACATTATTTTGTTTCTAAATCCAATAACTATCAATATTGTTAACATGTCTCTTCTAAACTAAATTCTTTCTACCAGTTACTACATGATAGGAACTGAGGTCACAGAAAAGGGAAGAAGAAGAGGGAAGAAGGAGAAGGACAAGGGACCGACACCCAAAAATCTCCGTCTTGGTCCCATAGTAATATATGAGGCAATTCCTAAATTGTGGCACATCAAACATCCAGCTTTTCATTTCTTTGGTGCTTGCTGATCACCCAGAAGTGGGGGCAGTCTCTCCCAAGGGATCATTTCTATGGCAAAGCCTTCTTGTGGAGCTTTGGGGGTATATTTGGTCCCCAGGAGAACAGGCAAAGCTATTTGACTTTGCTGGTCTCCAACAAAACAGTATTTACACAATAATCACTTAGTAAAGCTCAAGCCCATCTATGCTCTAGTCCTTAATAGGCTGCAGCATAGATGTAACAGAAACAATTCCTCAGACCTGTTCTGCAACAGTTTATTTTATCTGGAAAGCAACTTGGCACTTCCTTGACATACAGCAATATAAAACCACAGAGAAGTAAAATGCAGAGCATGGTAGGCTAAGAGAGATCTTAATTCCTCATTACTAGCTACAAGTCAGTTTTTTCTCTCATGTTCACTTTGATCTCAATGGACTGCATGTGTTGTAGAAGGATTTGTATTTAAAATCACTGCCAAAGATCACACCATGAAAGATGATTCGCACCACCATCAAATGGGTGTTCTGTACAATACTGACAGTTGTAAGTCACCCACCATCCATAGCAGAAAGGCTACTAAAAGGGCAGGCAAAAAAAGTAATTACACAAGAGACACTCAAGACTCATAGGAATACAAATATTGCACCCTGAGGAATATGAGCAATGGTGACTAATATATGTTGCTTTGTCTGAAATTGTTTAAGACACTTTGAGACTCCCTGTTTAAGAGTGGGGCCCAAGGACAAGGAGCTGCTTGCAAACTTTTCCTGATGTCACAAGGAAGGGAGAAAAGTCACATGACTGTGCCTGGTCCTCATCTTGGAATGTTGTGGTCTCTTCACACTTGTTTAAGGTGTCTAGCCAAATTCCACCTCTGTCCAATGTGACCAGATAAAGTAAGAGAGGCAGGCAACTTCAAGAGTAGGGGCAAAACTAAAGGCAATTTTTCCTTGCTGTTATCTGCAAAAGACATCTATACTTAATGCTACATTAATACTGATGAGGTGTTTTGTGAAAATAGCCCAGAAGGAATCAAGAGTGCTTGAAGGCATTCTTTTATGACTTAAATGTTCCCATCAAAACTGCTGTTACAATTGTCAACTGTGATGAATGAGGTTATTGACTGAAGACATCTTTGTCCTAGTCAGATTAAAAGCAAATGGACACTAGTGGAGATAAGCATAAAACCTGTGACATTATTCACTGATTTTACAGAAGCATTATGTTTGCACATGTATACATATATATATTTTGATATATATATATGTATATATACATGCAGACACAACTGTACATATATACAGCCCTCAAAAAAGTTGGTTTGCTTCAAGTTGTAGATGAAAATTGGAGATGTTTTTTATTTGGTAAGCTGATTCATCCTAATGGGTGGTACAGTGCTTTCTTTGCCTTTCTCTGCATAGAGGATGTAGTAAATGTCACATAGTTGTTACTTAATATAACATTGAGCTAGTTGGGGGGGAAGACACCCATTCAAGAGAAAGAGAGATGACAGAGCTCATTTTAGAAGTCTGGCTTTCTTTGCAATTCTCCTTTCATCTCCCCTCTTCTGTGTTTTTCCTCTATCCTGCTTCTGCAATGTATGATGATGAAAGAATATTCTGTGTAATCCTTGGCAATCATTTTTTTTCCAGGTAACTTTGTTATGTAAAAAACAAAAAACTAACAGTTTGGGTAGGCAGTGGCTGAGGTTTCCCATTTACCAGTAAACATTTTGGTATACACACAATTGCTCAAGAGAGGTGGAAATTTCCTGATACATGTGCTATAAATACCTGGTTCTCTTGGGTAATCATGTTTATAGAGGCTCTCAGATGCCTTTTATATGCCTCAGAGGCTTTTTATAAGAAAGAAAATGAAGCTCTTATAAAAATTAATATTTCCCAAGTGTGTTGTTAGACGTGAAGGGGCCAGTTGGTAGAATTTGGATCCAAGAAAGTCTTACAAATTTGAATGATGATTGTTTGGGGAACTAGAGTCTACAGATACAGCAGTAACCCCTCAGTTTACTTCTATTTCTAATTGTTTGTTAGGATTTGATTTCTTTCAATAAATATGGTAATAAGATTTAAGGATTGAAGACCACATGCAATTGGAAAAGTCATAAAGGGAGTCTTTTAAAAGGCTACAATAAAGAAATTACATCAAACATTCACAGGAGAAATACAGAAAATCCTCATGAAGTATAGAACTGACTCATAGTATAATATTTCTGTGTTTTGGAATATGTTTTTTCTGAGAAATGGCAGGTGAATATTCACAAATGATTGCACAGTATTTTGCTGTCTGATATAAGGTATCAGATATTACTAACTAAAGACACCTGCTATCAGTTGATTCTGTGAAAAGCTGAAGAATTGCACAGATAATTTCACTGAGACAGTGAAAAATGTATCATAATTTTGTCAGTCATATTCTTTAAGGAATCATTAAAACAATCTAATCTAAATTCCTGGATGATACAAACCATAGAATGTCCTAGAGCAACAAGGAATCACTGCTCATCTTGTCTACAAACACCTCATCAACCTATACAGGGCATAGAACATTTTGGGCTTTACAATAACCTTGATGTGGTGATTATACAATTGAATTAAGATTACAGCGGGTGTGACATTTTGATCATGGAACATTTATTTTTAGTAGCTTATAGTGGAAATTAGGCTCTTCATCCTTCATCTCAGATTCATATTTCATGATTCTTCCTTAAAGTGAAAGTGAGATATCTACAGTGAGGTTGGCTGGTTGGTTGGTTGGTTGTTTTTTTGTGGGTTTTGGGTTTTTTTGTGAGAAACAATAAGGATAAAAGATATTTCATATTTTTTTAGTTACAGTAACTGAAAAAGTGTAAAAATTTTAAATCACATGTGCTTTTTTGATAAAAAATTAATTCCTTCAATTACTTAAAAAGTAATAGTATTAGATAAAATTAAATATAGTTGTTGCTGCTTAATGGTTAATACCAGTGTATGCAGTGTAGCGTACAGCTTCATGAATGCTTTGGATGCTGCAATTTTCAAACTGTACATACCTGGTCATTAAACACCGACCTCAGTTTAGCACTGGACGCCACAGGCCAAGGCTGCAAAAAGACAGGTCAAGAGGAAGAATAAGAATTCTTTCAAAATGTCCCTAGAAAATAAAGTTCTATTATTTGTTTCACAGTTAAATTGCAAGTGTATTGTGTCTAGTTCTGAGACTCGCTGCAGCTTTGCAAAGATTTTAATTGTTACAAGAAGGTGAGACCTATGAAAAAACCAGAAATGTATAGTACATTTATACATTCCACAAAATGTCTGCAATGTACTGCACAAATGGATTCCTTTTTTTTAAGGTCACTAAAAATTTACCAAGAACCCATAGAAACGTGCTAATGTTACTGCTATATGACAGTGATTCAAAATCATCAATGAAAGCTGAAATCAGTAGCACATAATACAGCAAACAGTATTATTGTGAACAAAGTAATTATTTGTCAGTTATTCAGGGTTTATACTTTAACATCAGACTATCTTCCTTCTCATTGTTCTATAAGGACTTTTCTGCTGGTAAAACAATGTATATGTCTGCTGCCTGTTTTATTCCTTTTAAGAATTAATATGCTGGAAGAATATCTACCCTGCAACATCAATCTCATACAAAATAGAAATTAATAAATTCAAGACAGTGATCAGAAAAGCCTGGTACTCCCAGTTGTGGGACCCTTTCTAGTGCCTTACATGAATATTTCAATCATCTAAAATATCACACTAAAAGCATCCTGCTAGATCAATGTCCTTTGGAAGGCTGCAGCAAGCCCTTTGTGTAAAGTCATCATTTTGTACATGTATTCTAAGATACCTGTGTCATAGGAACTCGTCTTTTATGATAGTATTTGCCAAGTTCCTATGAGTATAGATTTCATGTCAGTTGAGAGAAGCAGTAATAATGCAAGAATATAATAAATCTATACCTTGGTGAAAGAGCCTATAGAAAAGGAAAAAGAACCTCCACGGTATGTGCCTGTTTCCCATAAGATTCTAAGATTTACTTTAATACTTTTTTTCACATCACTTATTTATTCATATCACTTAGTTATTCATATCACATTAGTTATGTCTCAAAGGGCACATAGTTATTTTCCCTGTTGCCATGACTCAAGGAAGACAGGAGATGCTTGAAAATGATCTTGTACTTAAAAGTAGAAGACCCACAATAGGAAAGCCATGTGTTAAACTGTTAACAACAAGTAGATTGAAAGTGACAGATTTAAGGGACAAAAAGGTCATTATCAATGTCATTGGGATGCAACATAAGTTATTACACCTTTTCTGCATCTCTTTACAAATTATACAAATCTATGCACTTCTCCTACTACTTACATTCTTAAATTATTTTCAGGAGAAAAAGAAAATAAAAGATAGATAATGTGGAGAAGTTCATTCCCTATTACTCAAGACAAGAAGAATAAATAAGATAAATGCAAATGTGCAGTTCATGTTGTAAAATAACATTTATTTACTTATGTATTGAACTCTTAAATTTCAGAACTTCCCTTCCAGATAAAGTTATTGTGCTACTTGGATTGGAAGCAATGCTATCATCTCTATAGAAAAGGCACTCACACTGTTGTCTCATTGAAGTTTGCTCTTTGTATTTTTTTTTTCCTTGTTGTTTCTCTTAATCTAAATTAATCCAGTGCTGTGTGCTTTACTTGATGGATCAGGGAATGAAACAATTTGTTTCAAAAATAAGATAATATAGAAGTGAATTTCAGCTTCAAATTCCCAGAGCAAAAACATAATAAACAGAAGACATCAAAAGATCTTGAAGCTCATTGGCAAGGGAGAGCAAAAAGACAGTTCTTTTTCCTCATATATAGAAGATTTCTCCTCAAAAGAGTGAATGTAGTATTTGCTGACACCTTATTTGAAGACTTTCTTTCCAAGTACAAAACAAGACTAACACTGTTTTTTTGCCTTCAAGTTATAACAAACCTATTTAATTCTATTTTCCTAGTTAAGATAGGTGCATATATAAATTACATAGAACATCCCATTCCATCAATTGCATACTATCCTGAGATACCCTGTAAGGAACCTTGCCACAGGTCTGTGCTGTCAGGTTTGGATCTGTCACCAGATCTATGATCACACCCATTGCCTGGACCACAATGCTGGATTTTATTGAGCTGGGCTAACTTCCCCAAGGCATGAGTCATAAAACTCAGACTGCTGAGAGTCTGAATTCTGTCTTTTAATATGGTCTTGTGAGTAGCAGACTTAGAGTCTTCATACTTAACAAAACTGCAAATTTAACTTTTAGCAGGTTTCACAGTTGCTGTGAACAGCTCATTTGTAAGAATCGCCAATAAACGAATAGTCTTTAACTAAAGAATCATAGTAAAGCTTGTTTTTTTCTGCAATTCTAATTATTACCTAGATCTTTAGCACTTTGTCTGCACGTTAATTTAATATAATATACAGTCTCTCCTCAGGCACAGTTATACCCTTGCTAAAATGTAGTGATAGAACTATATACACCATTCTAAGTAATGTTCAATTTATAGCTTACATGGATATGTTATCAACTACTTTGATTCATACTGTGTACCCTCTAGCAATACAATCCAATGTTCTTGCCTTTTTTTTATTGCAGCAACAGTACTCAATGCATTGAGCTTGTTCAGATTTTCTTATACCAAGTTCAAAACTTAAAGGTATTTTATGATGACAACTCAGTCCTTTCCTGTCTACTCTTACATTTACGTTAAAATTCTTCAAAGCCATTCTTGGAAAAGCAATATCTATGACCCCTTTTTCCTTAGGCTAAATTGGGTGTTCTCAAGTAAGCCAATACATTTAATCCTTTGGAATGGGATCTATGGCAAACCAATGCCTGGAAATTTTAGAAGTACTATCACTATATTAGAGTGTGTGCATTTTTATTCTGCTTTTGCTTTTCCATGTGCTACCTGCACTTTTCTCCAGACTGCATTCACAAATTCACACACAATTTCTTTTCTGATGTTTTCAGAGTACAAACTCTAAGAGCACTGTTTTCTCTCCTTAGTAACTGAATTATACCCTTGGTAAACCAGCTGCATGTTTTATCTGATTTCATGCAAAGAATGTCCAATCACACTGTTTGTTTGTTTGTCTGCTGATCTCTCTGTTCTCGTCTTTAATCCATTAGACAACTTCCTCAGATGAAAAAAAGATGCAAAAAACCCACAGATTATCTCACTACAAGTTTTATGAAAATATTAGCGTGCATATAAGGGAGACACATACTTTGAGAGATGGAATATTTTGAAGTTCAAAAAGGATTTTAGGGAAGTTTGATAGGTGTATGGCGGGGCACACAAAATCATGACATATCCAAATCTGGCTAACATGTTCTGATTTTCAGAACTCTGCATGCCTTATTAATTTCAGGGTATAAGTAAATGAATTTTTATAGTTTCTTTTGATGTTATTATTATTGAAGTTTCCTCTATATTTTTTTTTCTTGGAAAGTGTAACTAGGAGGTGAGTATTCATCAAAACTGCTTTTCAAGAAATCTGTTATTGCATTCTGTAATACTCTACCCTGCCCAGCAGAACAACTTGAACAGAAATTTCTCTAGAGTTTAGACCAATCTAGGACCATTTAAGCATCCAATCTATTCAATTATTTTAAGTGAGATACTCAACAACATATGGGGGTTTTTGTATCTTTTTTAACTGAGAAACTATCCCATTATGAGAAAAAGATAAAACGCCCCTCTTCAAAAAAGCAGAATGTTTTCATGTATCCTACCAAGGAATGTTATTATCATTGTTCTGTTTTTGTTTTAACCTGACATATTTTCTAAATTAAAGAAAGACGATAAAATTAAAATCGAGATTCACAACTGACTTTTCTTCCTTACTAAAATCTGATGTAATGCCATTGCTCATTCAGTCTGTGTTGAAGCAGATTCTATACTTGTGCCAAAATAAATGGCTCTATCCATTGAAAACATAGATTATAGAATGAGGGATAGAACAGATTTTCTGGTTAATTTAAAGGCAAGATCTAATTTCTACAGATATGTAGTGCATGCCAACATGGTTTAAACAAGCCCAGCTGTATACACAAACCAATCAAATGCAGCTTTGGGGACAATGTCTTATTGACAGCTAAAATCTGACTGTAGAAAAAACAGATGTAACCTAGATAGATCAATATTGAAACAAATAGTAAAATGTCCTAATTTCCTTTACTACTACCTAGAACCAGTGCAACAATGCCTGGAAAGAGAATAGCCAACTGCAATTTCTCTCTGTTTTATTTTCTCAATATTGATTTCAGTCAAAAACAAGGCAGAGGAAGAACAACAATCTATGTTCCTATAAGACATCAAAAACTGCCTGTAAGTAAATATTGACTCATGGCAGATGTGTCAGTTTATTGTGAAACACTTTTCCTTTTCAATCACCATAATTTTATAAATCTTCATCTGACATGCTGGTGTGTGCTTTTTAGACCAGATGTTTTGCATTTCAGGGAAAGAACACAAAGCAGAAGCAACCTCAAATCTCATTATGAGCATTATAGAAATCCCATTATTTTTAAAATGAAATATACTGTCTTATGCTGTGTAACTTTAAAAGTGACAATTATTATTACCCTTGAGCTGTAGTAACACACAGACCCTCCTTTTCACCTTGATCACTGTTATCGTTTAATTGAATCTGAATATTTTATGAACAAGAAATGGTAGAAGCATAGCTTTCTGGCCTTAATATGATGCCAGCAGGTGCATAATTTAAAACTAAAGGATCATTCCATAGTTCTTAGGAAAACAGTGTTTACTAAAAACCCCAAATGCACATTTTAAGAGCATGACAGAACACAGTAGAAATGAGCAAGTCATCTCCCAAATGAGATTTAAAATGTCACTCCAGCAGATGCAGAACTTGTCAGTGGCAGAACATTTTGTAGGTAAGAAACTACCTAAAAAACTGAAAATCAATCACTTATGAAATGAACCACATACTTTCTAACCTGCACAACAGCTTCTTTCTTCTAGTCCTTTACAGTTCAGACTGGATTTAAATACACAAGCACAAAAATAAAAAAACCCAATAGGATGTCATGTCACTCAGTGTCCACATTCTCCTGTTGCATCAGAGTTAAGGTATCCCTGTCAAGAAGGCAAAGTGGCATATGCTTTAATTATTTCAACAGGGATAATTATTTCTTTTATAGAGTGTGTGTTGCATTTCTAGAGATTAATATCTCCAGAGAATTAAGTCTATATGTTTGTGCACATAAACTTGACATTTTATCCCAAATCTAGATATTCCTGAACAGCATGGGAATATCACAATTTAAATGTAACTTTATAATCTCTTTGATCTTTTTGGGAAGAAAGTTACATATCAGGCTATGGACTGGGTGGAGCAAAGTAATATGGAGGCAGATCAATAGTCCCTAGAAGAGAGATAGGAAATAGTGTTCAGTGAGGCAACAGGTATCATTCAAAAGGATTAAAAGGTGAATAATACTGAAGATAATTCAGCTGATTCTTAGTTTACAAGTAGGAGGAAGGTAATTGCTAGATGATAAACAGGTCAATATCCATTCTCCAAGGTGTTTGAAGGGTATTCTAATTAATGGCTGTGTAACATCACCTCTAAATGGCTTCCTTAGCAGAAACATCAGTGTCTTCAACTAAAAGGGAACAGCTTCAGGATTTCAGAGATCTCATTTCTCCGCCAGCTCCTGCAGATCTCCAATGGCACAGCAAGCTGTGGGAAGTGACAGGTGGCTGAGCAGGTACAGTGCCAAAGACACCTCAGAACCACAAGTCATGTTTGTTTCCCTTAATTGTTATATGTGATTATGAGGCATTAACAATGGAACCTGAAGTGTGTAAAACCTCACAGATGTAGCTCCATATTTTTAATCATGTTTATTTTTCCTGTCTAGACACCAAAAGATAATTTTATTTTAATCAAGTAGCAGAAAGCTGAACTTACAATTAAGCATGAGCTGTGTTCCCAGTAAATAATTGTTCCTAAGAATAGTTGAACCTACTGGGATTAAAACTTACTTATTCTGGTTTTACATAGTTAGATTACATATCTTACTATATCAATGCAATCCAGAAATGAAACAAAATATGTTAGAGAACCAGAGGGCCACTAACAAACTTAAAAATAATTTTTTAAAATTTCCATTTACTTTTCTGCCTTCAGGATAAGGCCTGACTGGCTGCAATGGATGGAGAAGATAAATGCATTGCATGTGAAAGGAGCTGAGAAATCCTGCCTTTATTCAACTATGCACAGCAAGCTTATTTTCTATTTTATGTATGACTTCATGTACACGCGCATTGATGAGATCAGATGCAGCCACTAGTCTCAGAATATTTTCTGATTGCATCCAAAATATGTATTGACATTCAGTGTTCATTGACATTCTTGCTGTCTTCTTCCAATAATGTGTTAAATAATCTGTGGGAAACTGCTTCCTTGCTGCTCCATTTTAGATCACAGGATATTTTATAAGAAAAGTAAAAGTGAAGAAAAAAAAGAAAAAATAAAGTCTTCAATTTTCAGCATCAATAAGAAATTATTCTTTTTGTGGGAAAAAAATTATGTTCCTTTTTTTGGGCTGTTGTCCGTGTTCAGGTTTTTCAGAAATGATCTGCTAATAGAATTAAAAGCAAAGATTGTAAAGGCTTATGCAAACATCTTCTTGATGCATAACTCCTACCAAAGTATTTAAATGTCTTGGGCCATATAGATTTTACCTATTCCCAGGAGCAGAACAGAAAAAGATCTACAAGAGAATATTTTTCATCAGATAATTCAGATTTGTAAAAGCTTTCACTTTTCCCACACCTTTACACTGCAGGGTAGGATTTCTTGTCCAAAGCAGTGTGGGATGCCTGCTTCCAAAGAGAACACTGACTATAATGGTTATGCTTTGTTATTCAGGATAATACTGGGACCAGAACAGATATTTCTGTTGCAACTGTCATGCCATTTATGAGTAATAGCATGTTGTTTTAGCAAAAGGATAGGCCAACTCTGTTGGCTTGATAGGATAGTTGTGGGTCTTGCTCCAAAACTGCCGAGGTCAATAAAAGAGCAAGAAGCTACAGGTCTGATTACATCAAGAGAATTACATTTGCATAGGCTACATGTATTGCCATTGAGCTAATGAGTTCATTTTTTAATACTCCCATAACCATTAAAAAACTACTTTTTACTTATTTACAAATGACCTTACAACATCATTCTCTGCCAGAGAGAAGTGTATTTGTCCTTACTGATATCAGCGAAGTCAGTGGAAGTGAAGGTCTTTTTGTACCATATTAGCTACCAGGCCATGTCTGAACATTTAATATGTATCTTCACCAAAAAACCCTGTCTTGGCACAGATAAAATATCTCATTAATTCTGTTCAACCCTGTGCTAACTTATCAAACTCAATGCAAAAAAAGTGCCATGTCTACTAATATGTTTACAAGTGAGCCACACATTGTCAGAGATGCCTGTGTTTTCCCACTGAAAATGAAATTTGAAGAACATAATCTTTTACTTTTCAAAACTTGTTATTTTTCTTAGATAGAATACTGAATTAAGTGCATTTGTATGCCTGTCAAGAAAAGAAGAAATAGCACATTATCTAGAAAAAGCAACAGTAATTTAGCTCCTTTTGCAAAATTGGCATGGGGTAGGAAGTATCCCTTTATCTAAAAGCTGAATTTAACAACAAAGTTTTAAGTAGATTGGTAAATGGATTTCCATAGTCACATAGTACATAATAAGATATTTTCTGCAGTAGGATTTTACCCAAATCTGTATAAGCTCTGAATGTTTGAATGAAGCACAGCAGCAATGGGGAAACACAACAGGAGATATATGAAGTCTGACCAATAAAGTCTTGCCTTTGCAGATATGAATTTGAACTACACCTTTTTTTCCCAGTCTGGTGCTGAAGGTAGGCAGCTTTATTTTCTTCCTGGCCAGGTAAGTTAACTTCTCTGTGCTCATAGCTCCTCCTGTAAACAGGAGTGTTGTGGGAAAGAGACACATCTGAATTAGGGGTAGAAAAACCTGCTGTGTAACTGCCACGTGTTCACGTCGTGCTGTATGGTGGTTGGTAAAATTATGTTTGTTAAGCTTTAAAACTATGTAAACTGATAACTGGCTAACTGCTTATAAAGGTCGCTTTATTAAGCTAACTGCCTATTAAGCTAACTTGCACCTGCCTGGGGACTCTGTGTTACTACAAACACTCACCCACAAAGTGTCACTCTGTCTGCCACTACTTTCATAATGATCAGGATAATTTTAGATACTCTTGTGTGCTTGCTAGTCTTTCTCAGTATTTTTCCTGTTTTTTTCTTTGTTTTTATCCAGAGCTTCTTCATTATTTAACCATTCTGCATCAGTCCTGTTGTAATCTCTGCATATCTCTACTGTTGCTACATTTGTCCTTTCAGCATAGCAGACTTACTCCCCAAAACACAAAGGCAAATAGGCTGTCATCCCCCTCCTTTTCAAACAGTCATGCAACTGAAGCACTAAGTACACTGGCATGCAAAATGTAGCTAAAGATACATCAAGGTGACTCTTGCAAAGATTTCTCCCTGTGTTTTGCCAAGCAAACATCTGGCCTCAAAGTTCCATGTTAAGTGTCTGACTCAGCTGAATTTATGTGATAAGTTTTGTTTTCTCAAAGCCTTGCTCATATATAAACAACAATAATTAATTAATATGACAACAACACTTTAAAACCTTTAATTCAAGTGCATGGGAGGTTTGAGTCTGGGGAAGGCACTTGGGCAAGGAGCTGGCTGTCTGGGGTTGTCCCTCAGAAGCTTGCCTCATTTCTTACAGTCTGTACATGGAGAAATGCCTCTGGGTCCCTGTTGCAGGGGCTGTTTGGATTGATTCTTGTTATGGTAGATGTTGGGCAGTAGATACTGTTAGCAGTTGGAAAGCACATTGTCCCGATGCTGGATAAACATAAATTACTCTCTATGATTCCATTCTCACCGTATTTCTTCCATCTTATCCACCTTTGCTTTTGAAGGTCACATTTCTTCTGTGACTCTCAAACTGAAAGGCTGAAGAGGTACCTATTTGCTCAAAAGTAATATTTGATTGTTTCTGATATGCCTGCCCTGGCACAAACCATGTTTCCAGTTAATTACCTTGACTTCTGAGGGCTGTCTGTCAGAGAATGTGGGGCTAGGTGAACAGAGCTGAACCCACTCTTACTGAGATGGGTTGAGAACTAGAAATAATGCAGCGTGGTGTAGAGTTCCATTATCCTTCTCAGCTACTGCAGCCATATTGCCATTGGAACTGGAATTGCTGCTTCACAGTGCCATGTAGCCACACCACCTCACCTAGGTTTTCCACCAGATTTGTCAAACTAGGGTTTAGTTCATAACTCCTTGCCTTTCTGATTTCCAAATAAATTGTTGTTTTGAATTTGGACAAGGTGGTTTCGCAAAGAGTTATAGTATTGGACACTTGAACCTGTTTTGTGTCTCAGAGATTACTTGCTTGTATTTGCCAAATATTCATCTTTTTTCTTTGATAGATTATTAGATGAATAATATGAGTACAGTTAAACTTCTAACTTCTTAAGTGAGCATAAAAAATGAATATCAGAAAATAACTACATATAGAATCTGTGAATAAAGCACTTGATTGGTTGATTTTATTTCCTTGTCTCTCCTGTGGTTTCAAACTGAAAGAGAGTAGGGTTAGATTAGGCATTAGGATGAAGTTCTTTACTGTGAGGATGGTGAGGCACTGGAACAGGTTGCCCAGAGAAGTGGTGGATGTCCCATCCTTAGAAGTGCTCAAGACCAGGTTAGATGGGGCTGGAACAGGAACAACCTGTTTTAGTGGAAGGTGTGCCTGGTCATGGCAGGGAGGTTGGAATTTAACGACCTTTAAGGTCCCCTCTAACCTAAGGCATTCTATGGTTCTATGATTCTATGATTCTTCTATGTATTCTCCAGGTTTGCCACTGTTTTCTTTGCTATGGCTTTCCAGAAAAGAGACAAAATATGGGTGGCCTCTGATGTTCACTAAGAGTTTCACCACTGGCAGAGTCCAGTCTGTATTAGAAAACTTCTAAGTCATAAGAAAATATAATATGTCAAAGGTAAAAAGGTAATTTGAACAAATTTGGTTTTATGGCTTCACGTTTAGCCGTTTTATGTCTTCAAATTAGCAAAATAAATTCTTCTAGCGTTTGAAATGTATATAAAACTGATTTAGCATTTTCTCTTAAATTTGAAAGACCAAACATTAACAGATTAATTTGATTAGCTAGCAGGAATGAGCAGGTAAATAAATGTAACTAAATTTTTTTCAGATTGATAGATTTGATTTTGTCATGCTTTGTAGCTTGTTAGTTTTACAACTGCCTATGAACTAGAAATATTTATTAAAATAAATTATTGCATTCTATTTATGATAACTGAGATGTCATTAAAATTTCATGAAAACACATTTCTCATGCTTGTTAGTTATTCCTTACTTTTGAAGATGCCAGGCTGCATTAAAAAAAAAAAAAAGGCTGCTGTGCCTCAATTATAGGCTTTTTTTTAAGAGGAGGAGTGGTCATGGATGCTCCTGAATAGGTTTTTGATCATTAGATTACTGAGATTTCAGCAGTGGAGGATTTTTTTAAGCAAAGGAAAAGAATTGTGTTGGAGTATGAAACATTTTTCAGGCAGAGACAATTTTTAGTGACTAATTATAGCTAGAGCTAGGTAGGAAAAAACAGCAGTGTAAAAAATCCATGTGTGAAGTTAATTTGGAGCTAAAGTTCAGTTTGAAAGGGTCTGGTGATCATAAACTTCTTAATTCCTCAAAACAATCTAGACAATGGATTGATTATAACTGAGTTAAGAGGTACATTTTGTAAGGATACTTTGCATGTAGGTGTCTATCAAGGATGAGAACCAAAGTTGATCTGGGATGCCCTGTATTAGAAAAAAGGCTGCATTACCATAAGGAGCTATTAACCACCAGAATTGAAAGGCTTGATGTTAAAAAAATGATGTTATAAGTGTATCCTTCCAAAGAAGAGTTTTGTTTTCTTTCTCTTCAGGTTTTTAATATTAAGTTTGGTAAGGTAGAAGAAAAAAATAAATTCTGTGGTGTGTTGGTTTTGGCTGGAGTAGAGTCGCTTCTCTTCAGAGCAACTGCTATAGGGCTGAGTTTTGTATTTGTGCTGAACACAGGGTTGATTAATACAGAGACATTTTTGTTATTGTAGAGCAGGGCTTACACAGCCAAGGCCTTTTCTGAATTAAACTGACCAAAAGGATATTCCATACCCTAAGGCATGATGCTCAATATATAAATTCAGGGGAAGGAGGGTATGCTTGGTGTTTGTTTTCCCAAGTAACCACTACACGTGATCTAGTCCTGCTTACCTGGGGATTCCTGACCCCCTGCCTGCCCATGGGAAGTGGTGACTGGATTCCTGGTTTTGCTTTGGTTACATGAATGCCTTTGTTTTACTATTAAACTGTCTTTATCTCCATCCATGAGTTTTCCAGATCTTACACTTCTGATTCTCTCCCCAGTCTCACTGGTGGTGGAGTGAGGAGTGGCTGTGCAGGGCTTGGCAGCTGGCTGGGGTTAAACCACTACATATGGAAAAAATATTTTGGCTAGATGAATAATTTTGGATAATGGGAACCTCGGTTCAATTTCTTATTCCAAAGTTTGTGCAGGCATATCAGTCTCTTAGATTCTCAATGGAATACAAGCTGCCTGACAACAATTTTTTTTTTTTTCCTGAGGCTACATTAATGAAAGGCCTTAGTAGTTTGTAGCATACACAGTGGGGTGGTGCAACCTTCCAAAAGTGTCTCCAACAGGGAAAGCCACCCGGCGGGGCCAGCACACACACACACACACACACAGCTCCAAATATGAGTGGATGGCAGGGAGGTAGGAAGGGCCTTTGTCAGGGGTTCCACAGAGATGTTTATTCCAGCCTCGGCCATGGTGTGTCCAAGGACACAGACCAGCCTCATGGGAGGGTCCAGGGTTAAGTCTGGGGGCGGTAGGGGTGGAGAGAGCATCAGGGACCAACCATCAGGGGGCATGGGGCTGTGCACAGGCGGGGTTAGGGTATGGGAACGAATAGGGGGACAGGGAGGGAGTGGCCGAGGGACAAGGGGAGGTGGAGCAATGCCGGGAAACGGAACTGGGGTGCAATAACATAACAGAGCAGGGTATCGCGTGGGTGAACCCTCCTTCTGTCACTCTGACCTGGGGGATGCCTTTAAAAATTTTTTCCTCCATAGGACCCTCATGGTCCTTTTGTTACTAGGCTCACTGGCCACCACAGTCGTTGTAGAGTGTTTTCCAACATGTATCTTTGAAGTGTGTAGCTCAGACAGTGCAGTGAACATCCTGTATCCACTGTAATGCTATGGACAAATTAATTACTCCAAAATGAAGGTTATGTCTGCTGAAGGGTTCAGCAGATCAACAGGGAGGAAATAGACTGATTTCAAATGCCACACATTCCAGGCAAAAAATTCCCCAGTTTACCTGGAAAGTGGCCTTGATCTATGCTTGAGATGTGCTGTCCTCACTTTTGTCTTGACTATTTCTATCAAATGAAGAAACAGTTTTTTATTTCAATTAAAAGGTTGCTTGCTCACCCTTTCCACTTGGCACTTTGTCCAAAGAGGGAGAGATTTTAGTTCAGTGTCACTATCTGCTTAAGTCACTCCTGTCCACATAGCCCATTCTTGTGAAGAATTCTCGTATTCGTAAAGACTGGGTCAGAAAGGAAATGAAACTTTTAACTATTCTTGATAGTGTTGTAGCAAAAAAAAATAGGAATAAGAAAAACATTCTTTAGCCCTCTGCTAAGTAAGAATGCAGTCTCTCAACTGTTTCCCATCTCTTCTTTTCAAATGGAATACCTAACTAATTGTCTAGAGAGTTAATATTTAATTCTTTGTGAAAATCAATTATTTGAACAGATAGAGATGGGAATATCAGATTGCACCCAGAGTACCATACCCAGTTCTAGTTCTCACATTTCAAAAAATCCACAGGCAGACTGGGAAGGGTTCAAAGGAGGTTCAGAAAGATAATCAAAGAGCACAGAACCTGTTCTATGAGAAAAGACTGATGTAATTAGGTCATTTCACCCTGGAGATGAGAGAGTTCAGGGAGGACCTAAACACAATTTTCCAGTACTTCCAGTCCAGTCTGAAAGAGAACAGAGAGTCTTCCTTCAAACAGAGTCATAAGGCGAGGACAAAGGGCAGTGGGTACAAGTTGCACCAGGAGATGTTTCATCTTGACAAAAGAAAGAAATGTTTTTACTGTGGTAACAATCAATCCCTGGAATGACCTTGCGCAAGACCATGGTGGAGTCCCCGTCATTGGAGGTTTTCAAGTGGCTGGATAGGGTGCTAGATAATGTCATCTAGGCTCCCTTTCCTACAAAAGGTTGGATCAGATCATCTTTTGAGATTGTTTCCAACCTGAGCTGTTCTATGTCACATCTTTTGACTCCAAAATAAATTATATTGATGTTTGATGAGGACTGGCTTCTGGGGTGAAGAGAAGTATGTTTCCCAAAGAAAAGGAAGTTAGATGAGGACACTCCTATCTTGAGTGAATGCCTGAACTGCAAGATTATTGTGCAAAACATGCTCTGCTTCCTTCCCCTCTCTTCAGTGCTGTCTTTCACAACAGGAGTGTTACTCATCAAGTGGCTGCCAGTATGAAACTTCATGTCAGATTGTCCTCAAACACATTCCTCAGTGGAATACATAAGAAAGAGAGCATGTCATTTCTACAGGACAGTTCAGCTAAAGAAATGTTAATTTTTCTATGTTGTCTTTAAGAAAACTAGGTTTGTCTTACAATTTGTAAATGTAGACTCAGTATTTTTGTGTCTTACAGTGTCTAACACTTCTGAGTATAACTGAAACCTTTTTCTGGGTCAGGACCTTCATTTTTCTGCAGCCAAATATGCCTGACAAGTCGTATGATGTCACCTTGTTATCCCACAGATTCTTCTTTTAAAGACAAATTCTAAAAATGATAAGCTTTTGAAAAGGGTTATTTATAATGGGCCAAACAAGAACCACCAACAAACATATGAGTCATGCATGGATACACTACGCAGGGAGACCTCCAAAGTGTTCACAACCCTACACAAGAGGAACATGGTCATGGAAGAAGTTTTCATAGAAAAGCAATTTTCCTGCAATAATATTGCTGCTGGAGTAGCATGAAGGTTATTAAATTTCTCATCCACAAACTTTGTTAAAGAAAAGAGTCATAACTGGGATAAAATATCCATTTTTATTCTCATTCCCAATTAAGTACAACAGGTTTTAATAACAGGATATTTGAGAAGCATTTCAAAGCTAGGTGCGAAATTTTAAATTACATTTGTATGTATAATACATTTTAGAAAGAAAGGGGCTTACATATTTTACGCTCTGTCCTGTAATTCCTATTAATTAAAAGTGAAGTTACAAACAAAATATGCATTAGAAAGATCATGTAGTCCAGAAAGATGACTTTAAAATCTGTACTCTTTTAAATTTTAAAATAAAATTCATAAATTTTCATACTGGAAAAAAATTGAAGCAGTAAAATAAAACCATAGGGAACAGACTAAGAAGTTAAATAAGGGTGCTACAGAAATATTAGTCTGTTTTCATTCTCATACTGTGAGTGTAATGTACTGGAATTATAACTATATGACTATCTTCTCTACTTGCTTTTCTCATTTTCTATGGTCAACATTATATTGAAATTATTGTAAGGGTAAACACCATTGTACAGTTACAAGTACTTTCAATAGGTAAAGCATACACTATAAAGTCTCTACTGTTGCTAAGTAAATGCCATCTTTCCCAAAACCCACCTGCAAATATTGATCAAGAATCTCAAGCTTTTCAACAAGCTACTAAGTCAGAGCAAATTAGTTTATGCAGTTTCAGAACACTTATAGCTCCACTTATAACATCACTATATGTTTTTACGCTAAGGATGTTGGGTGATTTTTTATAATTTTCAGAATTGTAGAAGATGGCTACCCAACAGGCTGCAGGAGCAAATTACTGGGAGATGAGGTGGTTTGCATTTCCTTCATGGAAAGATTTAACAAAGGTAATCCATAAGTGCTGAGGGAGCTGGCTGAGGTGATTCTATGGCCACTCTCACAATCTTCAGTGACGGGGATAGGTGCCTCAGGACTGGAAGAAAGTAAATCTTGCTCCTTTCTTTAAAAAGAGCAAGAAGAAGATCCAGAGAACTACGAGTTTGTCAGCCTCATGTCAGTCCCTGGGAAGATGGTGGAACAACTAATCCTGGAAACCATTTCCAGGCACATGAAAGACAAGAAAGTGAATGCAAGTGGTCAGAATGAATTCACCATGATGAAGTAATGCTTGACAAACCTGAGAACCTTCTATGATTGTATCATTCTCTGAACATCATAGGTTCACATATTAGGAGCCATTGTTAATAATCTTGAAACTTGATTCTGAAGGTAAATATAGTTCACATTTCTTTAATTATTATTTCTCCACCTTTCCATTCTCTGTTTTCTTTCTAGGTCTTTTTAGTCCCAAGGAACAGATAGGGCCAAGAATAACTCAGCTTCCGTTGTTTGCAATCACCATTTTTCAAAATATTTCATTTGTGGGTCAATAGATGTTTGGCCTATGTATCATTTTGTGCAGTGAGCCAAACTGTTGAAGATTCCACCACTGATTTTCTGTAATGAAAATGACACTGAAGAAAAAATCCCCAACAACACCAAGGAAATAATCTATTATTCCTCTCTTCCACATATTGATCTGTCTGAAAATCTGTGACAACAGAGGGCAAGTATCAAGAGCAGAGTAGAGGTGTATACTTCCAGTCCTGTATCATTACTGTTCCACCTGATCTGTCACAAATCAAAATATACTTTGTACTAACAACAAAAATGGAATTTTTGCTCTGCAGATGCTGAGTGTTGGAAGGTCAGTTATCAGAGGTTCCCAAAAGCTGTCGTTCTCTACCTAAAAGAGGATACATTCTTGTAAATCAAAGGTCTGTGTAGTCAAGAATTATGTTTTCAAGAGGGACCCAGAAAGAACATTTTAGAAGTACAGTGTAAGCATGCTTTACCATGAAATTCTCCCAGCCTCCACAATTTTGTTGAAATCTTGATTTTTTTTTTTCATAATTTTTAGTGACCTTTTGTAGATTTTTATTGCACAAATTTGCTTGCTTTCTGAACACTTTTTACACTTTAACGTTCATATTGTTTTGTAGTGGGAGATTTCAAAACCTAATTATGAAGATGTGAAAAACTTCTTCCGTGAAAAGCTTTCTTCTTTTTGTTTTATACTTGCCACCTGACTTTTTATGCTGTGTAGTTCTTGTAACATTTAACAATCACTCTCTGTTTCCCCTTTCTATAACAACTCTGATTTTATAGACTTCTGTTATATAACAGTCCCCATTTTATTTTCCTTTCAGGAACATCCTGGTTTGCCTTACCCTTCTGCATCCTTTTGGTTGAAATCTTGATCAGACTCAAAACCAGAATGCCTCAGCTCAACAAGGCATCTGCTCGTCTAACCTTTTTTCCTTAGGTACCATCTAAGCTTTGGACTTAAAGAAAACTAGGATGTGCCCTGATACACCATGCATAGCTGCCTTATTTTAACTGGCAGGTTATGATCCGTAAAAAAGCTGTAAGATGTTGTTCGGACGTATCTTTTCCTCTTTATGAAAGTAGGTAATGGTATCTCAAAGATTAAGCTTCTGTAGAAATTGTAGTGCAGAGGCTTTACCTTAAGTCACTGAAACTATCAGAGAGTGTTGGGGGTGGGTGGGAGGTGTCTCAACACCTTTAACTAATGGTTGCAGTGGTCACCATAAAAGTAGTTGAAACAACTGGGAGAGCAAAAGCTCAGACAGATAGAGAAGGCATTCTCAGCAATGCTGTGCTGTTCCTGGGATAACAGCCAGGATGGAGGTAATAATACCTGACAGAAAACGGGGGATGAATTCAGTCCAAAGGGCATTCATTCATAGTACAAAAGACTTTAGAGCAAGTAAAAGAAAAGTTTCAGATGTAATGAGCAAGGTGATACCTTATGAATTCTCATATCATGTGAAATTTTGGAGTGTGCACAGAGCCAGCCAGTAAAAAAACCGTATTTTCTGTAATGAGGAAAAGGCATGCATGGCACTGTTCCTATATTGAAGCCTTCAGATGTGTTAAGGTATTTGCTGACTATTATGAGCTTCAGAAGTTTTGAAACAAATTGGTTTGGTTTCGTTTGGTTAAATAGAGATTTTGGGATTTTAGCTATACATTTATCTGACAAAAAATGTTGGACTTCTCTCAGTCTTCTTAGATATGTTGGACTCTCTGATAGATTGCCTGGAGAGATTAAAGCCTTGCTGTGCAAGTAAATGTGAAAAATGTATTGTGGAACAAAGTATCAGCTATGAATTTCTTACAATTTAAGTAGAAATGATGGACAGAGAGTAGAGTAAAAAAAGGGGAAAAGTAAGCAGTAAGATAAATTTCCCACAACTGCCAGGTTCAATACTCAGTGTGCTTAGAAACTGTGTCAGAATACACACTGCCTGTTCTGAGGTTAGTAACTTGTTTCGTGGATCTTTTTGCACAGCACGACTTTGGCTTTTAAAATAAACTGGATACTGCCTTATCATTACTCTGTCTAATTTTACATTAATTTTCATAGATATTCTTCTAGTAGTAGAATTTCATTGTGTGAAAATATTTCTGGAAATTTAATTATAAGTTGCTGTGGATTTTCATTGAAGGCTTTTTCATTTTCTGCGTCTCTGGAAATCTCAGCCATTATTCTACAAATAATTGCAAGTAGCATGGCAGTGCCTAGGTCAAGCTACTGAACTAAAATATTTATACATTATAAAACATGCCAAATAACAAAAACCCCTTTACAGTAATTTGGATAATATAGCAGACTACTTACGTATATTTCATAGTTAGTGAAAAAAAATCTAAATTCACTGAATAAAAGTTATATTTTGGTCAATGTTGAGCTATATGCCATGTCATTCTGAGTCAATGCCTGAATGTATTTGTGCAGTGTGATGTAACTCTTGGCAAAAAGAAGTTAAGTCAATGATTTCATACCTGCCTGGAAAATTATATTCTTCCTAGGCTCAAACTGAAGATTTGCCTCTGATACTTGAAATGTGGTTGTTTTTGAGAACATTCTGCGTACATCTGGGACCCTCAGGTTATCTTTTGGCACTAAAATTAATCAAAAGTGAGAGAAAGTATTGCATATATGAATTCACAGTGAAAAGGAAGGTTGATAAAAGCTTTGTTGTAACTACCTGGTGGCTGTACCATATCAGCCTTTGGCTCCTTCTCTACCAACAGTGAAGAAATTAGTGGTCAGTATCTTGTCAAAATTGTAACTACACCAGGATATTTTGGATGAATGAGGAATGTTAACTTTTTACTGAGACAAGTGTGGTCAATATAGGTTGTATCTTCAAAATAA
Organism: Vireo altiloquus; assembly: GCA_013396875.1. Taxonomy (NCBI): domain Eukaryota; kingdom Metazoa; phylum Chordata; class Aves; order Passeriformes; family Vireonidae; genus Vireo; species Vireo altiloquus. The sequence goes on along the minus strand of VZRF01012840.1, from coordinate 45,599 downwards.
GATTCTATGACTACAAAACTGAATGTGAAGTTCTGGTGAAGGGCCTAGAACAGAGGTTTTATGAGAAGCAGTTGAGGGAACTGGGGTTGTGTAGCTGGGAGAAAAGGAGGCTCACAGGACACCTCTTATCCTCTACAACTGTCTGAAAGGAGGCTGCAAGGTGATGGGGGTCTGTTTATTCTCCCTGGTAACGAGGGGAAGGATGAGGTGAGATGGCCTCAGCTTGAGCCAGGGAAGATTTCATTTGGATATTAGGAAACTTTTATCACTGTAAAGCTGGTCAGGCTTTGCCCAGGGAAGTGGTGGAGTCACCATCCCTGGAGGTATTTCTAAGACATGTAGATGTGGCACTTAGGGACAGGATTTAGAGCTCGACTTGGCAGTGATGAGTTTATGGTTGGACTCAATGATTTTAAAGATCTTTTCCATCCTAAATAATTCTATGACTCTGATTATTTTTAATGCTGACTCCGTGGGCTACAAAGCAAAAATCCATGCACAGCTAATCTAGAATAGGTATAACCATGCGACCTCAATTCCCTTGAATTAGCCAAAATATACAAAACAATATTAATGAAAGTTTTGTCTTTATGAGAAGATATATTTTATAATTTTTATATTTTTAATTTTCTTCTGCTACAGTATAAGCAAAGTAATGAATTGTCAGAAGCTAGAATAAACGAGATAACAGGTTTTTTGAGTGTGTATTTTTTACATTTTACACATTTGAATGTGTGTTTTTGTACAGTTGTGGGGAGGATGAAGGATTAACCTGGGCGCTGATCTTGTTATTCTTAGGATACTGGGAGCTGGTAAAGGGATTCTCCTTTTCTTTGTATGAACTTACCAGGATGGATGATGTATGTGTTGAATGCGCACAACCATGGCAATTGCTCTAAAAACCATTTCCCTAGGTAATTTTACCTTATCTTCCACTGTTTTAATGCTAAATGCATAAAAATTATTATTGTTATCATCATAATAAGCCTTCTGCTGTAGAAATGAGAATCTTGGAAGTCCTGAGAATGTTGCAGGTAGAGAAAGGCAGGAGGCGAGGAGGTCAAAAAGCATAAAATTGGAACCCAAGTACCTATAATATTGCTTTAGCCATAGCTGGAGCATCTCTGCAAATTACCACCATGTAATATCTTTGGTCCAAAGACTATCTATAGTGAAATAGGAAAAAACTTTCTGGAAACACATTTTTAATGCATCACACCTGCAGAATATTTCTATTTTCTGTTGTATTGGTCAAACAAATATTATACGGGTATATTTTAATCTGAAGGAAAACACACAATGGATTAACTTTGAAAGCTGGCTCTTCTGCTATAGGTGCAAAACTGTGCTGAAATAAAGGTATGCTCAGAACAGCAGTTCTGGAAATACCCTTGACAACAAAAAGATTTTTATCTATCTACATATCCCTTTTATAAAAACAAAAAACTCCAGGAACAAGTTTCATCAAGACCCTTTCTCCCAGCACCTCACCTCTAATTGTGACCAATAGGGGATGCTAAAGAAGAAGAATAGGGATAAAGTAGGATCATTTTCACAGAATATTATTCAATCTATATGTAGTTTAAAGACCTCCTGCACCTTTAGTTGCATCCAAGTAATTGTGTTTAATAGTTATTTATACCTCCTGTCCTGCATGAGCTTTTCTAGTTCAGCTAAAGTTTTCTAATTCACCTTTAAAGCAAGAAGTTACACAATTTCATTATGTCATGTGAAAATGGTGTTTATTTTCAAATTATTACTAATTCCACTGTGTGCTCCTTCTTGTTTTATTGCAATACTGAATAAACATTGTTTATTCACTTCAGTTATGGTATTTATTTTCTCATAGATGTCTATACATTTCCCTACTTCATTTTCTTCTAAATCATTTACACATAGGTCTGTTTGCTAAGTTTTTACTTCTGGTAAAGGAGGTAAACAGAATTTTTCTTCACCTTGTATGTTGGCACAGACTTTTTTGCCAGGAAATCCCATTTTCTGTGAAATCCTGGGCTTGACATTCTCTCTACAGTGGAAGAAATCATAAGGTTCAAGACTTTTGCCATTGTTTCCATCTGTAATACACAGTCCAGAAGCAGCTGCTTTTGCAGATTACACACAAAACATCAACCAAGTGGACCCTGGTAATGGCAGAGTCATCTCGAATTGCAGTGTACAGTCTGTCTGTAGAACTACCCACTTTCATGAGATAGTTAGCTGCTAGTCTAGACTGTTGCTAGTTTAAAAAATTAACATAAAGTAACAATATCATATTTGTAGCCCAATAACAACATATTCAAGTTTTTTAGTGTGCTATACGTTTAACTGAAGCTTTTCCAAGGACAAAGTATGGCTTCAGATCTTTATTGTACTAAACCATTAAAATAAATACAGCAAAACATTCTTAAAACCTGTATAAGGGCTGTATCTTTCAGTCTCCATCCAATCCTGAAATACACTATTTTTCTCCTTTGTTTTCTGTCAGGTTAGAAATATAATTGACTGGTTCTAAGAAATATGTCTCTGTCTCTGTCGTTTTCTTTTTTTTGTTAAATTTATTTTATTGTCCTGTTGCGCTGACTTCCTCTGTGATGTTGAGTATCCCACATGAAAGTATGTCCTTTCATCTTGTTTTTTTCCCAGCTGGCTAACACTTCAAAGGAATTCAATTTGGAAACACTTTGCTATCTACATGTGAAATACAATTTACATCTAAAAATAGAAAATGTGTTTCTTTCTGAAATGTAGAAGATAGTAGTTTTTTCTCATTTTGGCCCAGTGCAACACTGTTAACTCCCAACGGGGTGGTGTTAACTAGTTCTTGGCTGGTATGGGAGCTTTTTCAAGCACTGTGGTTAGACTTAGAGAACATGAAACTTGGGACTAGAATCTACCTTCCTGATTTAGAAGTCTAGTTTGTCTGGAATTGGTTCTCAGGGCATACCTGGCCTTGAGCTCCATGCTGGATTTACTGTGCATTTCACGTTGAAGTCTCACTGCAGAAAAAGAGAAACAGGCCTGGTGAGAAGAACCGTAAATCTAGGTGTCCTGCTCCAAACAGAAGAATGGATCTATGGTCTTTCCTGCCCATGACCTTGCTGTCCTGGCCAGCTGAGCTCCTGGCTTCTTTGTGGCTCGTCTGGAGGAGGAGAGTGGGGCATGTTCTCCCTCACTGCACTCACTGTTATTTGGGACTGTGCCTCTCGTGGGTGTTGCATGACATGAACCTGGAGTCTTCTTTGCTCTCTGGCCATTACAGAAACATTGTCTACAATGTTAGATGAGAGCTGTTTTCCAGTTACCATGAATAGTTCATGAAATGAGTCCAGAGAGGGGCCATCAAAATTATTAGAGTGATGAAGCATCCCTCCTACAAGGAAAGAGTTGAGTTTCTGAAGGGAGCCTGAAGGAAAGATTGAGATACAGTTACAAGAACATGTGGTGAGATGACAAAGGGAAATGGAATCAAGCTAAAAGAAAAATTTAGATTAGGTATTAAGATGAAATTCTTTACTGTGAGGATGGTGAGGCCCTGGAACAAGTTCCCCAGAGAAGCTGTGCATGTCCCATCCTTGGAAGTGTTTAAGGCGAGGCTGGATGAGGCTCTGACCAGTGTGATCGACTGGTAGGAATCCCTGTTCATAGCAGAGGACTTGGAAGATGATGTTTAAGGTTTCTTCCAATACAGGCCACTCTAGCTTTCTGTGATTCTCTTTCAAGACCTTTAGGCAGATTTTTCACTAAGTGTGTGGAGCTTGGGCAGGAGGCGTAAGTGTAGCTGCCCAAATTCATAATTTTCAGAGCATGTGCAAGAAAACATATTTAAAGGGGTAAGAAAATTTTAAAGATGTGACTGAAGCCCAATAAATTTACAAAAATCGGTGCTGAAAAGGTCTGTAAAGCAGGGAGACTGAAAAAGCCATCTGTGACACTGTTAAGTTTTGGTGCCCACATTGCCAATAAAGGAGGACTTTGGCAGACTAAATCTCATAAAGAAGGTTGTTTATACAATGTCACACTTTTCCAATAAAGTCAGCCACAAAATGGAGCTGTAGAATAAGTCAGAATAAAACTGACTTTATAAGAGTAAAACTATAAATTTAACTAGGCAACTGCTTTCCTGTTGACTCTCGCAAATCTCTGTCTGAATAATTAATGGTTATACAACCAATCCAATTAAAGATAAAAAATTTTCACTAAAATTTTCAAAACAAACTTTTAACCAGTGTTCAAATAACTAGTGCTCTTGGACCATTATTAGATAGCCTATAATATGTAATGCAAGTAAACTACTGAGAGATAAGTTGCTCTACAAGAAAACATAGGCAGTACATGGGGAATATCCTGTCCTCTCAGCTGCTTTGCTTCAGAAATAATGTGAATTTGAAAGAAGTTTTAAACTTCGGTGGTGGATAATACCGTGAGTTTGGGCCAAAAAAACAACAGTCATTTATGAAGGCTTTGGAGACTTGTTAAAATTAATACCAGATATTTTAATAAGGGAATTATAATAGAAGTAGAAGATGATTTTTTCTTCCTGTTGGATAAAATCTCTGCCATTGTAGTGATGTAAGTAAAGTTTTGAGAGTATAAATATGGAAAGTCAGTTTTAATAAATTCACTTCTTCACACATTAAATTCTTTAATATGTATAAAAAGTGATTATTATTTCTGTATTTTGAATGCTTCTAGTTCAAAGGGTAGTTTAAAAGGAACTTATTATAGAAAAAAACCTTCATTCTTCAGTCTGTTTTTCTATATTTAATAAACACTGATAAAGGCTCAATAAGAAAGAGCTTAATCAAAAGCTTGCAATAGGGAAGACACATTCTCCTAAAACACAAAAGCACAGTATAACCTAAAAGAAGCTGCAGTTAATCAAGTGTATAATATGAGGCAAATAATCTGTACTCAGGCAGCAACATATATTTACAGTGTTTACTTCTTGATGATGTTGTAGAATAAATAAAAAAAGGCCAGACATTCAATGCTATATCTGAATTTTAGCTGATCCCAAATTTATTTTTCCTTTAGATCTGAAGGCCTGAAAGTCATTTTATTCTAAGTGATATTTGTTGTTATCACTAAAAAAATCAGATTTGATTTTCTTGTTACAAATACAAACTTATCTCTCTCACATGGTTGTCTGTAAATTAAAGAACGAAGATATGTTTAAAGCTCTTGGGCCAAACTGCAGGAATTTTAAACAGGCAAACACAAACTACCTCGTGAATCTTCCAGGTTGCTTCTTTATGCTTTAACTACTTTTAAATAAGGATTTGAACTTGTCACTGTTCATTCTGTAAATAACAGACTAATATTCCTTACAGATTTTTAGAGAGAAAACATAATTCACGTGCAATCAGATAATAGAGTTTTCACTAACTTATTCAAGATGTCATGTGTAATGTTCTTGAAATGAATTGCCAACCCAAAGTTTTTCTATTAAAATAAACCTCTGGGAACTTAGGTTGTTGAAACTTTCTGTATTATGATCAGTAATACCCTGACTAAAAAGTGTACGCAATTTAACTTTGAGATAGTTAATTTAATTTCCAAAGTATCTCTAGGAAAGAGTTTCTCCCAATTAGCTAGAAGACAAAAATGGTAAATAAAGTATTGAGGGAGATGTTTCGCTGAGAAGAGTTTGGCTTCGAATCATCTCTGCACTTCATTATCCTCCAATCAAGCAATCAAATTTCTTCACCTCTGGAATTCACATTCTGCTGATTATCATTTATGTACTTTAATTGGTTACACTGTAATTTCTGGCTAGACCCTTATGAACAAAAGGATTGTTACTGATGGCTCATTCACAGTTTTAGTCTGCTTTTTGTAGTTGGCTAACAGATTCCCTCCAGATTTCTCTATCATCACCTACACAGCTCTCCCACTGGCTATAAAATACTGCAGCAGCTTGTAGGTAATTGATCAGACAAGTGAACTGTAAAATATTCATTTTCTACTTCAACAGCTAGATAAATCTCTTGGGAAGTGGATGAAAATATTGCTTATGCACATCAGGGTTGGTATAGTAATAGCAAGGTTGCTGATAAGCAGGGGTCTGCTACAGAGTTAATGTTTAATTCTGTTCCACGCCAGAGGTGGGGAAGTGTGCGGTCTCCCTTTGCCTGCAGCTAGGAGTCTCATTACACACAAAACCCCAGGCATCAACACCAGTGCACCAGCCATGGTGCTTCAGGGATGGTGCTTCCTGTTTTAATTAATCAGGTTCATCTCGGTGTAATATGCCAAGGAACAAATTAACACTTAGTTACTGTAACCAACACACTAAAAACCAAAATATTAATGAACTGGAGAGCAAGAGTGAAAAGGGACTGACAGAAGAGGAAGAGGAGAAATAAAACCTGCTTTTTACCTTTTTCATTAACAGCAATTTTTACAATCTCACTTTATGAGGTTTTTTTTTTGCTCCAAGTTTTCAAATATCTGTCAAAGCACTTTAATTAAAAGCATTCAAAAGCAACTGCATACCGACTGGAGAGGAACAGCAGAAGATAGTGAATTATTTTCATCTTTATCTTGCTGGGTTGCCATAGTAAGAGAATCTGAAGGGAATTAGCAATAGCTTTGTTTCTGACTTGTACTAAATGTGTATTAGACAACCTTCCTCAAGCCCAGACTATACTAATCAGAAAATGCATGCATTCCCTTCACCTGCTTTCTTCTCACACAAGTAGGAGAAATCTAAGCTTTAAATGTTGGAATATTAACAGCAGTTTTTAATCCCAGTGGTTTGTTTTTGAAACAGCAGAGAACATATGTTAGTTTTCCATGTCCTTGGAGTGTGGTGTCAGTCAGCTTAAGATGAGACATTTGAAATAAAAAATAATCAATGCTATGTATGTCACAGCAGTTGTGACCACCTGGGGAAGACAAATGGACCACTACAATTTTGAAGTAGAAAAGCAAGTGTATTATAGGTGCTGCAGCATCTAATCTAGAGATACTGACAAGTAAATCAACATTTCTTGGATCAGAATAGTCATTTGTTTTAAGAACAGAAGGTAGGTCCATGTTGCTTTCTGTATCAGCTAACCTCTGATGATTTAAATTCAGTGCCAGAGAAAATGATGGTAATAAATCAATCAATCAGAAAATTTGGAGAGCCCCCTAGCACCAGACAGCATTATGCAAACATACTTTTTTCCCCATTATACTAGTAAACAGATTTGTTCACACATAATCATGGTTTTGAGGTGAACCGCCCCCAGGCTGGAATGAGCTCCATTAAAAATGTATGCCATGGAATTCAAGGACTCTCTCAGGTATTGTCTAGTTCCTTGACAACCCAAATATTCTGAAATGTATTCCATCACACCCACGGACAAAGCAGGCTGTGCATCTTCTGCCTTCAGCTAGACTCACATTTTTTGTATGCTTTCTATATTTTTTGATGCAACTAAAGCAGATAACTTCCTTCATAAACATTCTGAAAAACGTATTCTGGGTTTGTAGTATGCCAGGTGCAGAGTACTGTATCTCATGTTTATTTCTGAAAAAGATTGGTGGAGATGAAAGTACCTATTTATAATGAGAAAACTATTCAAAATAAAGAAACGTTAGAAAGCACTACAAAACAAAGAAACACAAATGAAAACAAATACTGGAAGTAGTACACAGTAGTACCCTCTGTGGTCCTTCATACAATAATTCATGCTATTTAACATTCCCTAAATTCTCATTCAGTTAAAAAGATAATTAAAAACAAAAGTAAAGTTCTGCTAATAATGAACTGATAATGAAGTGTCTAATAGCTGTGTGCAACCTTTGCTCTTTGAATGCCATTTGTGATGATGACAATGTGTTTAAAGGAAAACACATGGATCAGAAAGTCTTTTCTATCTAGGATTTAAATGATACTATTTCCTCTAATTCCTCTAATATGTATTTAAAATTAAACACTTCCCTTCCCTTCCCTTCCCTTCCCGCACCTTCCCTTCCCTTCCCGCCCCTTCCCTTCCCGCACCTTCCCTTCCCTTCCCTTCCCTTCCCTTCCCTCAAAAATATCTTTTTTCACTAGTTTGATAAGAGTTGATAGGAAAAGCCTTCGCCCACTTTTTTTTTCCTCTGAAAATATTGTGTTATCTAGTTCTGCCCTTGTTTTCCCCTCCAAGTTTCTATTCATACTTCACTGAGCTCTACAAATTTTGTTTTGGTAGGTTCATATATAACTCTTTATTATGAGCCACTCATCCCTGAAAATAGGAATGCCTTTGTTTTCAGAGTCTATGTTTACATGATTTTACCATTTCCTTTTTAAATCCAGCTAGCTATTGAAATCAGTGCCAGCCTAGTAAGTACATACTGTGTTTTGCAAACTTCACCCACTAATAAACTCCTATGCCTTCCATGAAGTTTAGTGAAGGACCAACTCTCCTTTATGGGTCAGAGCTGCTTGGAAACATTCAAGCACTACTGAGCCTTAATCACCCTGGGTACTTTTCAATCACCTTTATGTCGAGATCATCTCTCTTTTTCTACCTATATGATATAGAAAATGTATTTAATAAATACTGGATTGCTGAGAAGCACGAAGAGGACACTGATGTATGACAGGCACAAGTACTGGAGGGGAGATGCCCAAATGATTGTTACTGTCCCTCAAACTCGTAGCTTTTTAAAGAGCACTGTCGGAGGGTCGTAAAAGACTTGTATGTGAAGAAAAGACAAAGAGAGGCTCCAATATAAATAGAAATATTTGCAGAATAAAACAGGAGGGACATCAGGGCTAGAGTTAAGGAAGAGAAGAGAAAGGGAAAGAAGAAGGGGAAATAAACACAAGTAAAGGCATAGGTTAGGAAATGGCAAATTCTTTCTTTGCCCTGGAAGTGCAGATTTCATTGATTGTTCCTTTGATGAGTTCTTTTACGGTAAGAGTTACATTAAAATAAAATATTTTGAAGAGAAATTCACCTGATTATAATCACACTAAGATATCTTGCTTTGAAGTCACTGTACTCTCCTAGACGTTTCTGCCTCTGTTTATTAAAAAATTCTTAGTGCACCTCTGAATCTGCTCCAAAACAGTATTGTCCCAGTCTGAGCACCTTGGTACTTACAGCACCCCAAGATCAAGAAAGCTCTAGAATTTAAGCACAATCCTTAGAGTAGTTATTTTAACAATTTATTGAGTCTGCATGGCAAGGTTTTGAGAGTGGAGGAGGTACAGGAGTGGCTTCTGTGACTCCAGCAGCTGCCACCGTGCAGGCAGAAGCAGCCTCTGAGATAGATCCACTGCTGGCCAAAGTAGAGCGAAGAAGTAATGTTGGTAATGTCTGTGATAACATATCTAAGAAAGGGAAAAAAATCACTGTGCAGCACCTGTGAGAGAGGAATGAGAACATGTGAGAGAAACAACCCTGCAGACACCAATGTCAGTGGAGAAGGAGAGGCAGTAAATGTTCCAGGTGCTGCAGCTGGAATTCCTGTGCAGCCCGTGGTGCAGCCCATGGTGAAGCAGGATGCTCACCTGCAGCCCATGAAGGTTCACAGGTGGATCTCACGGAGCAGAGATCCATCTGTGGAGCAGACTGTGGAGGACACCATGCTGGAACAGATAGATGTCTGAGGAAGGTTATGACCTCTTGGAAAACCCACATAGGAGCAGGCTTCTGGCAGAACCTGTGGACCCACGGAGAGAAAAGCCCACACTGGAACAAGTTTGCTGGAAGGACTTGTGACCTTGTGGGGAACTGCAACTACCTGTTCCTGAGAGACTGTACCCTGTGGAAGGGACAGTTTGGGTAAAACTGCAGCCCATGGGAAGGGCACTTGTTGAAGAATTTAGTGAAGGAGTGTCTCTTGTGGGTGGGATCTCATACTGGAGCAGGAGAAGGACATGAGGAGGAAGGAGCAGCACAGGGAAATAATTGTGGTCACAATCCTCGTTTCCCATCTCCCTGAGCCATGCAAGGGGAGGAGGCAGGGAAATCCAAAGTGAAGCTCAGTCTGGGAAGAAAGAAGGGGTAAGGGGAAGGTGATTTTATTTCTCACTATTATAATCTATTACAATTAATTTTCCATAAATTAACCTATTTTTTCCCCAAGTAAAGCCCATTTTGCCCTAGATGGTCATTGGTAAATTATTTCTCTTTCCACGTCTCGATCCACAAGCTTTTAATCATATTTTCTCTGCCTGTTCTGCTAAGAAGACAGAAAGATAAGAGGGGTATCTTGGGAGCCTTGTGTCAGTCAAAGTCAACTCACCACAAACAGGCAGCGAGGAACAAGGCTTATTCCATAGTTTACGGTGTAAGAAATTACAGATGGTTTTTTTTTTATTTTTAAGGAAGGAAGATAAGATGGTGATAATTCTACATAAAGGAAACCATCAGGAAAAAAAAAATAGATTTGTTTCGATATAAGCCTTCTATTTTGCGTATTCCAGATGCAGACCTGTCACTTCCCAAGAAATGCTCTATTTCACATGACATATTCTGTACTGGCTGTAACAGGAGGAATAGCCTTGGTGGAAGGAGGTATTGCAGTACTACAGCTTGAAAATGTGAGGGGTAGGTATTCCGGTTCTTGTCTTAAACAATGTGTTCTGTATCTCAATTTCAGTAATAGACAACTTTGTGGCAATAAAGATATTGTCCCAGTGGAGGAAAAGCTATGCCTCCTGCTTAAAAAGTGAGTGCTCTAGCTTTAGGCCATTATAGAAGATGACCTTCATGTCCCAGGTCCCATGTGTTGAAGAAAACACAGAAACAGAAGTTACATTCCCTCTCTCCGATTAAATGTTATACTTTTCTGTGTGCACCTAATGGTGAGACTAAGATTGTTTTCTGTAGGGTATACATACAGCAATAATCAAAAATTTACAGCAGTATTTCAATTGGAAATAACACTAAAACCTCAAAAATAACATATACAAATTTAGTGTATCTCATGTACATGTTCAAGCAGAAGAAAGCTCTCAATATTTGAGGAGACTTCTACTGCTTTTTGTTTTCTCTGAATGCCTTATCTGGCTGAACTTGGCCATTTTTAGGATCTTTATGTTATGACTGTCTTTTTTCTTTTGCCACTGTAGTTTTTCCAAGCATTAACAATCTTCTTTATATAATTCATTTAGAGGCTGATAAATCCTTTCCTTTTGTTGTAAAAATTTGATGTGTCAGTTTTCCCTTCAGTGCTGAAATGCAGGGCTCTATGCAAGATAGTTCTTTTGTTCATTTAATAATCTACCTGCCTTTCCATAAAGAACTCTACCCCAGTTTCAACATCAGTATTTCAAAAGTTCTTTTCACCCTTTTACTTTCTATTTTCCAGTTCTGGTTGGTTATCAGAGGTTTAACTGAATAGCTATAGTCAATGCCTTTGCAGTCAAAGGGTTCAATTAATCTAGTTGCTGTCATGAATCTATATGATTTACAAAGATTCCTCTTCCCAGTTAATTTTCTTCCTTTTCAGTAGAACTCTCCCAGGAACTGTGTACATATACCAGCTATGATTTTCTGGAATACCACATTTCCAATAGGTTTTGGAAGGAAGAAGCAAAGTCAGAGGACAGTTTATATAGACCAGATTAAAATACTTACATAATTTTAAATTTGTCACATTTCCTTATTTGGGTTTTATTACATCATCTTATTACAACAATTTAAACTTGAAATAATTTTTTTGTTTGTTTATTTTCACAATATTGTTTTTCTTAATCCCACCTTTTATACAGAGAACCAGAACTGGACTGCAGCCCCCTATTAAAAGGTCTTTTTCAAGCAGCTGAGAAAATTTTGTAGATTTCAGTGCAAACAGCATCGTTGGAGACCAAAAGGAGATGGCTGGAGAAGAAACAATCTGGAGTACAATGGAGAGAAAAAGAAAGCATTCCACAGGAAATGGAAAATGAGTTACTCTTTGCTGTTGACAAGAAGAGAGAAATGAATATTTGCTCACCCAAACAACTATGGTTTGTAAGTACACTGGAATCTTACTTTCTCCTAGAACCATTCCTCAGTGGTACAGTTAACTTTATATACCTGACTGTGAATTTGCTGGAGGAAATTTTAGTGCTTCCTACATTAACTGCTGTAATTTGATTCAGTTAAGTATTTCAGTACAATGCTTATTTATTCCACTCTCACTTCTAGGTGTTCCTCCACATCTCCTAATTCTTTCTTCCCTTTTGAAAAAAAATTTATGGATTTTGCTGTGGTGGTTGCCAAAGACATCCTCCAATAAATCAGGATTAATTTACTGGTTTGCATGTAGATACTTGGGAATCATATGGCCAACTGTTCATGTTTGGAGTGCATCACACGAAATCCACTGTCTGATTGCCTAACTGAATACATTGAATCCATGCCCAAAGCTGTGTTTTCACATTAATAAAGCAACAACTATGATATTGCTGTTTTGGAAAAGTATATCTACACTAACAACTAACAGAAGTACAGATTCAATACAAGGTTGTTAAATAGTAATTCAAAAGTCATTTAGAAGTAGCTTGAGGGGCATCTGAAATCCAGTGTGTCTGAGATTGAAGCATAATCCACAGAAACATATAGAAAACATAGCAAACATTGTACGTATGAACATAAATTAACACCTTCATTTCTGTTCTACCATATTTTTATATATTTTAAAACAGAAATACCACAGTTTAAAACCTGTAATAATGAAATTAGAACATTAAATTAATGCTTTTATTACTGATAAAAATTAAGACACCATGAATGGCAAATCAGATGAAGACAAAATGCCTAAATCTTTAGCCTATAATTCAGCCTAAAGAAGCAACAATCTAGTTTTCAGTGGCCATTTCATATAAACCCAAAGAGCAAAGAGATAATTCAAATGAACGTTTTTCTATTCCTCTATCGATGTTTCTCCTTTTAGAATTATTAGTTACTCCTATTTAAATATTTTTATCTGTTCCTGTTTGCTTGTGTTTCAGTAATAACTAAGGATCTTTGTCTACAAAAAGGACACAGAATGTCTAGATATATACTTGCCCAGTAAACATCTCACAAAGCCATCTATTTAAAGTGTAAGTCTTCTGAGATCTTTTGCAATTCAGCCAGAATGAATTGATCTGTTCAGAGCACAATTAACTGTCTTTTCAGATCTGTTGTTCCCTTTCATATCAACTTCTCTGCAGAAGGCATCTTATGCACAATATAGGAAGAAGAGCATTTGAAAAGAGCCAACAGCAACTTGTAATACAATAAAAGCATTAAGAAAAGGCTTGTTGTTGCTCAGTGAAGAATAGAGGCATGTGAAGAAAAAGATTTCAGAGAGCCTAGAGAAAATAGAAAGAATTATCTTCTATGTATTTTAAAGAGATCTTAAATGGAAACCAATATAAATTATTGCCTTTTTCTTCTTTCCATTGTTAGAAGAGGGGGGGAAAGTTTTAGCTTAAATTTTAACTGTGTAAATCTCAAAAAATATTCATTATCTTGGGCTTGATAAATATACAAAAACTCTAAGAATGAGCATATGCCTTCTTTCCAAATGAGATTAACAACTTTCTTTGTATTTTTTTTTTTTTGGTACCTGTGTTAACAAAATTTTGTAGCAGTCCCAGTATATTCTGAAGTCCTACGGATGTATACCATTAGAGGCAGAGAATTTTATGACTTGTTGTCCTGAGATGGGACAAGTGGAAATGAAAGAACCGATCTTCAACCAGTTAAACAAAACCCCCAAGCAAGTCCTCTTATGAAAGCATTGCATAAATGTGTGTGGAATGTCTTTTCCAATAATAATTCAGTTCACTCAGCCCTGAGAAGAAATGCTAATGGTGGATGTTTCTTAATTAACCAGTCCATCTCTCTAGTTAAATTCTGGTAAGAATGCAATATGACAAAATATCCACTGTAGGTAAATTGGAAATGGTGCCTGATAGAAGTTAAAAGGCCCCAAAAACTCTGAGGGAAAAAACCTTCATATCCATAAAAAAAAGGGAATAGAGCATGTTTGTAGGGTAACTGACAGAATATAAGGAAGAAAATATTATTTATTATTAAATAACAACAGTGTTACATTAAGTTTTGTTTTTATTAGTAACGTACTCTTCCCAGCATGTGTTACTGGCAGCACAAGGATCCATTTGATCTGTCATTACCATGAAGAAAATATGATTGCCTGTATTCCTTAACCTGGTCTTCTGCAAGCCTTGGTCATACAAAAATTATGGTGTGAGGTGGAGTATGGTGATCCAAACTCTTCAAAAATTCCACTTATGGGATCATGCGGAGGAAAGGAATGTTTTCTCTGGAAAATCCAAGGTGATAGTCCCTTGAATGGCTTCCTAACTTCACCTTGGAGGATTATAAATTCTTGCCTTGTAAACTGAGAATAATCCATTTTCTGAAGGATACTTTTGCTGTTTTGGCTTTTGGGTGCTGTCAGGGCAGCGATGTGGTTGGTTTTATGAGTGGAATGACTTTTGTGGTTGGTTTTGTTGCTTTCTTTTACTAGATATTGGCACTGTACTGTTAATGAATACATTCAGAGAATAGACAGACCATAGAAAAGACAATATGCAAATACATGTAGGCAACATCATAATTCACTGCGAGTACAGTTGTTTCCTCCTTATACAGTTCCTCCCATATGGAAGGAACAGAATTCTCTGATGCTGAGCTTTTTGATGCCAGCCTTCGTGTAAGTATCATTAATAGTGGCCTTTTAACCTTTTCAGTTTTGTCTGCTTCTGCTGCAGAGTTCCTCCTTGTTCTGTCCTTGTTTTCCTTAGCTTCTGAGATAACTCTGGGTGTTCAAGACCTTGCCTTGGTTAAAATGTTTTACCATTCTGTACCTGCCTCAGCTCTTGATTCCAGCACCTTCGTGCAGGTGGTGTGAAATTGCAGCCCTGTCAGCACGTGCTGTTTATTTACTGAAGTGCCAAGAGGTGTCAAATAAAGCAGGACCCCAGTGTGCTGGACAGTTCCCATAGTCAATGACAGCCCCAGTCTCAAAAATGTTCTTCCTCTGTGACGTAGGAGAAAAAGCAACTGATAAACCAAATGAGATAAAAGGAAAGTGAAGGCCAAACACCACAGAGGTAATGAAGACTCCTTCTGTCCTGCTGCAGTAACTGTTCCTGGTAATAGGAAACGTATTTTAATCTTTGCAACCTAACTGAGTCTTTGGGAAATGAACACTCCTGACTAAGATGATCTAATTAAAAACTTAATGTGGGAGATCTTAAAAAAAAAATTCTGGAAGACCTGTCGCTTCCAGGATGGAGAAGATAGTATCATTAGTTCAGTACATCCTAGAATGCTAATATTGTCTAAGAAGCACCAAAAATAAGGCTTGGAAAAAATTAACATACCCTCTTCTCTATAAATAGATGTTCTGATGATATTTTATTACTCTGAAATAAATACAGCAGGAATTCCTCTTTTTATAATGAATAGACTACACGATGGGTTATGTTTAAATTAGACAAAATAAGTGAAATCAGATCCAGGCTTCAGGCATCTGAGCAGAAATCTCAGGCATCCAAATAGAAACCTAACGCTGAAAATTGTGGAAAACACTCTATTGTTTCTTAACTTCGTCTAACACCACTAGTGCCAGCGAAGACTTGTAAGTGGTCTTATTGAATGTTTTTGAAGTTACACACATGTTTAACAATACATAAAACTAAATTTTAGGAAACTAATAATTTAACTTGTTTGAATTATAATGATGTTAACTACAGTCTGAAAAGTTCTTAGTAAAATTCTGGAAAATAAATACGTTTGGTTTATGTTCCCACTACCTCTTCAAAGGAAAGCTGCTATTAGCTGTTAATAATGAATTATGAATTTTCTTCCCTGACAACATTCATTTTTTCAGGGAAAATACATGCCCTTTGGGATTCAGCCTTTTTTTCTGGTAATGAACCACTTTCTCCCTGCAACGTTTTAACCTTCTCATTGTAAAATCTGACTCTTATTAGAACCAGCTTTTTTAGCTCTGCAGATTCTTCTTCTCCAATTAAGGCTTCCTGTTGAGTAGACCAGATTCCTTCAGGAGGGAAATGTTAAAAGTCAGTGAATTATGGAATATCATAAAGCACAAAAAAGCCTAAAAATTGTTCCTAACAGCTAATAAATTAAAATACTTTCTTGCACAATATTGGTTGTGATTTTAGTTGAATACTGTGTGAAGTAATACCAAAATATACTGCTCCTTATCATTACTAAAGGCGGTGAGCAGCCATGAATGAAGAGAAATGCCAAGAAGAATTTAGAGTAGGGAAGAAAAAGGAAATTAAAATTTGTCTTGGACAAATTCAGTATAATACATCCACAGGAAGATAATTCAAATATATAGATAGTCAATAGAGAAGAGATTTTAGTAGGCAGGAATGATGGGAGAGATTTAGAGATCAGATGGATCATAGATTAGCTATGACATTGCAATGTAGTATGAAAAAACCCCAAATATATTAATCGATTTTTGTCAGCCAAGGCATTGGGCTGTAGAACAGCAAAATAATGTGTTTGTTGGCTTGACCCTGTCACACATCAGTCTTGCAGATGATTTCTGAGACAGAACAATCAACCTCCCTAAGGGCCTAATTCACATAAAATTCTCTGAAATCAATGGGTCCATACAGTGGCTTTTGATATCTGTGAATGACATTTTACACTGTTATAGACCATTTGTTAGCAGCAAGGTATGATACGATGCACCTAAATTGAGAATAAACTCCCTTCCAGAATTACAGAGGCAACTAAGAATGGTTTTATATTGTATGATTAAATAATATAACAAAGAAGACAGTCAAGAGAAAAAGAAAATATTTCTGGTCATAAAGAGGGAAAATAGGATTAAATTCTGACTGCAAAGTGCATTCAGTGGCGGAACAATCGCCTTACAAGGAGAGTCTGAGGCCCAGGGACACTGAAACTTTGAATAAGCAAACTGGAAAACTCATTAGTGAAAATGACTGCAAGCTGGGAGGAAGATGGTCTTGTCTCAGCTTCACCATCAGTGTACACTGTGTTCTGAAGCCCCTTCCTCCTTGTGCCAGCAATGCTCTTAAGTGTTGTTCCAATGGCAAGCAGAGCTGTGCCAGTAGCTGTCATGTGCAAATGTGTCCTTCAAGACAACCAAACCTGCACCTGTGGCCAGCTGCTGAAGCTGCAAAGTGCAGCTCCTGGTGCAAACTTGCTCATGGCATTCCATGAGTGCAACTGCAGCAAGAAATCATTAGCGAGATGTTGCTTCGAAACAACAGAGGGAAGGAAACAACGGAGCCTGAAGGAAAAACCCTTAGCTTTGTTTATTTTTCTCCTTTAAAGTGAGATGTGTGTGCTAACTGAAGACACCTCTGTGACAACCTTGACTAAGAGGGGCCCTACACATTGAGGAAAGTAGGCAGTGAAAAACCAGAGTTTCTCTAAGACAATTGTATTTTGCCAATATTTACCTCGAAACAACTGCGAATTCCTGAAATCCATTTCCTTTCTGTTGACACACCTAAAAGAGCCAACTATGATGACATTTTTTACTGAAGATTGCAAAACAAGCTCAGTTTAGTAATATTTTGGAAATGGCAGCACATCCAGTTTTCCTGTAGTTTATTCCTCTGAGAAAAAAAAGTTACACTTGAATAGAACTGTCCCATGAAGTTGAATTTAGTATCTTCAGGTATTGGTAGCTCAGATTACGTTCAAACTTCTGACCTGAAGGAATAAACTTCTCTACAGACCTTATTAACAAAGGGGTTTTGGATTTTTGGGATAGGATACCAGACTCTGCATCAGGAGATATGGGAGCTATTTCTATCTGAGCAGTTGAATTGACGTGTGACTTGGGGAGTTGCCGAGTAATGGTGAGAAATACACACATTTAACAACAAGCTTGCTCCTTTCTGCAGTTCAAATGATA
The DNA here is from genome assembly GCA_013396875.1 of Vireo altiloquus. Lineage (NCBI taxonomy): Eukaryota > Metazoa > Chordata > Aves > Passeriformes > Vireonidae > Vireo > Vireo altiloquus. The sequence goes on along the minus strand of VZRF01012840.1, from coordinate 27,734 downwards.
AACACTTTTTATCAAGAGAAAAAACTTCAGTCTTTATACTCTTTCTTACACTCTCAAAATATAGATCTACTTGAAATGGCTTAGACTATAATTTAAATTAGAATTTAACACTTTTTACACATTTTGACTCTGATTTGAATATTTTCCTGCACTTGAAAAATTATTTTGTTCTCCTGATTATATTTTGGAACTAAGAGATCCAGATGATGTGTGCATAGCTGGGCTGACAACACACTCTCCCACCTTGATGTGAAGGCAACTCCCCCAACCACCCCAGCCCAGATGTGCTCAGGTCAGACCAGCACCTTGTGTGCAGGAAGGCAAATGAAGTCCCTGAGGAGGTCAAGGCAGCAGTGAGGTTGGCAGCATCCTTTAGCAAGGACAAGTCCTTCTCACTGGGGGATGCCAGATTTGGTCCTCTCTGCTCTTCCATTAAAGAGAGTTTTACCAGAAAATCCTTATACAGCAGAGTCAGTCCAACGTTCAAAATAGAAATGGAAACCTTGTCTTCTAGGGAAGAGCAGAGTAGAACTTGAGGATTTTTTTAAACCACCTGTGCAACTGCTATCACCAATTGGTAATCTTATTGTGCAAGTTAAACTGCAGGTTTAGTTAGGCTACATAAACATTTCAGGAAAGAACATGAATGCCAAATCTTTTAAAGACAATTGTACAGCCTCCTTTCCAGAAGTGTTTGGGTTTTTTACACTCAGGATAATAAAAGTGCTAATGATTTCTCACTTTCTACACAAAATTAAATGCTTAATAAGCTGAACAAGTTTCAGCTAAATTTCTCTAATTACCAGCTTCAGTTTATTTTTTATTTGCTAGCCTCCCTGAGGAAAATGGTACACAGGATTTCTAACGTTGCAATAAAACATTGGAAAATCTGCTTCCCTGCACTGTTTTTCATGGAATTACTGGTAATTACTTTTTTTTTTTTTAAATAACTATGAAAAACATATTCCAGAAAAGTAAGCACATAAATAAAGAGGTATTTTAATGGTGATTTTACATATCTCATATCTCCCAGGCTCATATCTTCCAGGATAAATGAAATAGTATTCCAGGCTGTCAAAAAAGTGTGTGAAATCTACAGGGCTAGATCCACTAAATGTCAGTTTTTAAAATCAATATCAAGAAATTAACTCAAGCAGGGTCTGCATCAGAAAGATGTTTTCTGGTAAAATGTTTTGTTTTAACCTCAAAAGGAATGGCACAAGCTACAGGGAAAAAATAAAAAAAGGCAGGAAAGAAGTTAAAAAGAATCTTTCCAAAATAGCTATTTTTGGGAAAAAAAAAAAAAAAAAAGAAATAACTAAATGGAGGAGGAATAGACTATGTTGCAATGACCACTTCATGCATACACTGGGTAGAGACAAGGCCTTTGTATCAGAATCTTCACACACATAATTGAGAAAATATTCCAGTTGGTGACTGACAATCAAGCTACTAACAAGAATCTGATGATTCTTGGCTATTTTGATTCGAATAACTATGGCAATAAAATGGGTTAACAAAATCTGAAATAAAACAGTACTGTGAAAATTATCTTAGAGAAAAAATGTGATAGAGATACAATAGAAAATCATGACTGAGAAATACTGCATGATTACTTTAAGATCTAGAAGTAAGAAAAAAAATTCATGATACTAATTAAAGTTCTCATTAGAATCCCATTATAAGAAATAAGAGAAAAAAGCCTCTTTATTTCTCCAGAGACAGCTTTAGCAATATGAAATGAAGAAAAAAGGCTTAGCACCAAATCATTTGTGTCTCTTTCCCTTTCAAGCACATGCACAATGAATTGGATTGCATTTTATATGGTAAAAGGACATTAGCTAAATCACAGCAAATGCTTAACTATTCATAGTTTGCAGCAAAGCAGAGAGCTGGTGGGTATGAGTGTATGCATTTCTGTGTTAGTGGAGAAGACTGTAATCTTCTGTGCATTAGATAGAAGGTTTATAAGCGATAATTAGAGATAAACCTTCAGATTATGCTTTTAATTTCTTCTGAGTACAGTGCTTTAGGTGTGAGAACACAGATCCTCTTCACATGGTATATGTGCTTTCCAATGCCCAATAAAAAAATCTCTTTGTCCTCCAAATTTGAGGAATCATTAACTGACAAGAGCAGCATGTTTGCTTCACTATTTAGAAAATAGAATATTGCATAGAAATATTTAGAAAATTGCAGGCAGAAGAATGGTGCTTTTGGATCCAAGATAAAAATGTCTACAATAAGCTCTTGACCAGGCTCCTTTTTCCTATTTCATCACTTATTTAATGTACAAACTATAGGTGTATAAACTGTAAGTACCTCCTGACTATTTACTGACATGATTTATTGTCAAAATTTACATTATTATATTACTGAAACAGAAAAAAATAATTTATAATTAATTCAGTTTAGTATTTTTTAAGAAAATATTACTACATACTTAAACCTTACAGCTCTAGCTCTGCTGAGAACTTCTGAGTCTCTGGATTTTTAACAATCCATGCAGATATGGGTGAATTGATTTTAAAGAAGTGAGTGCAAAACTAACTGCAAAACTGGTACAGTTCACAATCTATGAGTGCCTTACAGACTTAATTTTCCAAAATGCTTGGGTCTCAGATTGGCTTTTCAGATATTAACTAAAAGTCTCAGGATGTAGAAAAAAGAATTTGTACTTTCAAAGTTCTTATCTGGAAAGAAGGTTCCTGTTGGTGGAACATGGTCACATGCTCTTGGATGCTAAGACTGTTTTTCTTACCTAACAGCAGTGAAGGTTAGGTAGTTTTGGGTTAGGACCTAGTACATTAAAGTTTCCTTTTGGATACGTGAGGCTTGAATGCTATGAAAAATAATGACATACAGAAAAATGTACAATAAACAGTCTACCACAATTAAATGTCAGATAGATAAAATTTATTTTTCCTTATGAACCAGATAGGTTCCAGCTCTGTTCTCATACATAATTTGTCACACTTCAAGTCCTCTCTTCTTCATGATGAAGGACACTAACTTTCATGTGCTCTGTAAAGCAGGAACTACCTTTCCTTCAGTAAAGTGACAGATACTACTGTTCAATATAAATATATTTCTTCTGTATTTTCTATCTCATCTTTCTGATTTTCCTCTCCATCAGTTTTTATTTATATGCTGCAATGAAACACCAGAATGTAGGAATGACCATGAAAGGTCATATATGTCTCCTAATGTGGCTGACTCAAGGTACTTGAGAGAAATTTAAAACACCTCAGAGGCAGAGTAATCTGAAGAAATCTCCTGTTCTTACTGATCTCTAAGAATTACAGCCTGAGTTAAAACATGAAGGTAACAATAAATATCCCTTAAAAAATTGCTAACAACATTAAATAGTCTTGATTGACGCATTTCCTATAATTTTTATTTTTTGTGAATTATTTATTTCCATTAGCAAAGAATTTTATGATTTTGCTCATAGTACATAAAAAACTGTTTTATTTTTTCAGATTCAGATTTTTTCACTTACAAATGGAGTGCCTCTTATTCTTGATTATAACAGAAAAAACAAAGGTTCTCAATTTAGCATTACTCTTCATATGACATACATATCTAAACTTTTGTTGTTTTGTGCTGATTCTTTCTGCCCTTCAACTGCTTATCACATCTTCTTTTAAGATATACTTTTATTATAGATAATATTCTGGAAAAACATTGATTTCAGTAAAGGTGTTACATTGTCCATGCTGTCCTAATCCAAGCTGTTGTCACATACTGCTGACATGTAATGTTGACACATTACTTTTTATGTTTTCAGTAGCACATAAATTATGACCTCTGCTAAGGAACCTGTAGGGTGGTTGTGGCTCCATTGCTTAACTTAGATATGGTTAATTTATACAGCTGCATTGTACCCCACATTCTTCAGGTAGTTCCTTCCAGCATGATCAGCTTACATTTTGCTGCCCTGGTATTCATTTATCTAGTTCATCTTTCCCCCCTTAAATTCTTCATGGTTCTCCTTATGGCTGAATAAGAGAATTTTTTTCCTTCAGTTCTCAGATTTCTGTTTCATCGCCCTCCCTTCCAGTTCACTAGTAAGAATAAGTGAAGCTATAATGAGAAAGTTCAATCATTTTTCCCTTTTCTATAATGAGAGAAGTCTGTATTATCTTAAACTTCTTTTTTTTTCTGTTAGGTGGTTTTTAATCCTTCTTTCTCCTACACGTACAGGAAAATATTAAATATGCTTTCCTGAGGACTCAGAATTTCTGAAAGTCTAAAGAACCCATGTTTTTGGATCTTTTTAAAATGTTATTAACCACACTAACAAGTGATTGTCTTATGAAGGTTTTTTTTTTCCTTTTAAAATATGACAATCTGTTAACTTTTATATTGTGAAAGCATGCAATTTTTTTCTGGTGATAAGTTAATGATCCAGAAAACCTTATTGAAACAGACAAACTTCATAATCATCTGTTCCATTTTTGTAATATACGAGGGACTGCTTTTTTCTCCTCTCTTTCTATGCAATAAGGAAAATTTGGGGGGCGGGGTGTAATTTTGGGGTTTCATATATCTTGGTTGTTATGTGTAAAGTTACAGGAAACTTTTTGTAGCATGTAGAGCTTTAGTAGCCTCACATTGTTATATATCAGAAAACAGCAGGTTTCATAGTAATCTTCCAAAAATTCTCGAGTAAGAACTAATGTAAAAAGTCATTTAACTTCTCAGCAGTATTCTTATCTTCTCTCACTGCTTTGTAGGGATTTAGAAGATCTGTTGGTTCTATTACAGTCATCTTCAAAATGTATTTTCGTGGCTTCTGGGTATTGGTTTTAAAACTCTTTAATTCTTTTCTTGAAAATCCATTTTTACTCTTCTAATTTCCCTCTTTTTTCATTGCTGCTATGTCCTTGATTATTGATAGGCTTCGCTAAGGTCAGTCTACTTAAATGCAGAGAATTTGCATGGTTGAACCAGCATCCTTCTAACTATTCTCATTCTCTAGACTTTAACATGCCATTTTTTGGCCACCTGCCCCTGTGGTGTTAAGTGATAGAATTCTCAGAAAACCCCACACGACGAGACTTGGTAAAAAACCATGAAAAGTTTAAAATATATATGTCGTTGTGGACAAACAAGGCTTAATTTCATACCATGCTCCTGGATGTTGTACTGTTTTTACACCAATCAGATTCAATATAATTTTTACCATTTGCAGCAACTTAATGCTGTAAGCAAAGTTCATAATTGATGAATTCCTTCAAATAGCTAATATGTTTCAAATTATTTAGCCAGTGTTTTTGAAAATATTTTGCCGGATACAAACTAAAATATTGTCAGCATTTCAGGAAAATTTGTCTACAGAATTGCTTCTTTTAGGTTAAACAACTTTTTGCTTCTTACAAGAAGCTTAAATCATGATTATCTATTGGTATTAATAATCTTAAATGTTAGTCCTACTTAACTTTTTTAAAGTCGGATAGAAAATTCACTTTTTAAAAGTTGTACTGCATTCAACATCACTGTAAAGTTCATCGACAGACAATTGAGGCATTTAGTAGCCTAACTGAAAGAGGAAGAAATGAGCTTCAGGTAGAAGGCTATCCATAATATAGAGCACCTCTTTTCCTAATGCCCCAAAAATAGTAAAATAATTCCATATACAGTATTTTTTTTAAATCAACAAAAAATTGAGAAAAAAACTCTTTTCCATCAATTAAAATTCACACTTCCATTATCAATCAATTCAGCTATTTGGTTTAATAATTTATACCTCTCTAAAATTTGCATTGATGATGATGATGATGTTGATTATTATTATTACTACTACTATTATTATTATTAGTTAAAATCACTGCTTTTAAAGAGCTGCATTGATGGATAATCTGGAACTAGTAAGATATTGATATTTTAAAGCTGAAAATTTTAAAATCACTGCTTTTAAAGAGCTGCATTGATGGATAATCTGGAACTAGTAAGATATTGATATTTTAAAGCTGAAAATTAGTTGTTTTATAAACTTATTGTCTCTCAAAATTTCACAACAATATTTTGTGCTCAAGTTGGCATGTATTGTGAACTTGCCAGAGAAGTTGAAAGAAATTCCTGAAGGATAATCATAGAAGATCATACTTCTCAATTCTATGAGGTTCTGAAACCTCACAAAATGAATTTTTTTTTGTGGCATTCAATATCAAAGTAAAAGGAACAAAGTAGATGCAATAAAGATGTATCAAGGATTGAGCAAAAATCACATGGTCCCAAACTTGTTAATTGTATAGGCCTTTTGAAACTTTTAGTTAGAAACCATACTTCTAATACCTTTGGTTAAACAGGATGGCTAGACTTCTGCTTATTAAAAGTTCTGCAGAACTTCTGGCAACCATTTTTAATCTTGTATTTGCGCTGTTTGCAACACTGGTCTTACTTTTTTTTCTTAATCGTCTTTGTTATTGCATTCTGCGTAAAACCTTAATTTAATTCTTGATGCCTCATTTCAGCACCTAGAAACGAAGCCATTTGATATGAAGCAGTACTCAGCCACATAAGTTTCTGTGACACGAGCTATAACCTGCTAATTTGCATCCTGTGAAGGGCTGACTGTTTACAGAGACCTGAGACAGCCTTGGAAAACAGGGAGAGAATTAACAATAACTAGGTTTTTAAGTGTGCAGCTGTGAACTGCAGCAATCCTGGACATGCCATTTTATAATGGCTTCCCTAATGAGAATGTTCTTTTTGTTATTGAGGGTTCTTTACTCTTTTGTTAGTTTCTGTCTGGGTTTTTAAGTGTTAGCAATCATTACTGTAACAGCTTGCTCATCGTACTGAGGTCTCTCTGAATTCCTATATAAATATCAGTCTTATTCCTCCTTTCTGGTGTCAAGAGGGCTGGAAATGGCAAATAAAAGGCTTTTTTTCCTTTAGTATATTGTTTGTTATCCAAAACCAGCGTGTCAAGGAATAAATAGGCAAAGTATACTTTAAAATCATTTAAGCAGTGATGACTCTGAAAAGACAGATTCAATTAGAGTTTAAAATTAATATTAGAATTGTTTCTTTATCCAAATTAATTTCTCCATAATTAATAGTTCTATATTTATCTGAGCATGCTCAAAAGAAATTATTTATAATGTAATAAAATAATAAACAGAACCACTGAAGAAATAGTATCAGCTCTGGGAATTCCAGCCTGGGCAGGGCCAGTCCCTCTCTACTCAATAACTGCCTGGTCTTTACAAGGTTCCTATGATAAGCTCCCACAGATTATTTTATGTAATCAGAGCCTTTTTTAATGCCCAATGTGTCCTTCCTTTGAAGAAAAACTGTACAGTTACCACTTTACCCATGACTTCACCTCCCAGCTGCCCACTACTTGTAGGACAGTTTACATGTTCAGGGGTAAGTGGATGTAATCAGTATTACACATCATTTAAGTGTACTTGTAAATTATCCGAATACTTTAATTTTGGAAAGAAAAGGATCTCACTTTCTTTGAGATGATTGAACTTATTTTTCCTTGTTGACAGTTTTCATCCTGGGTGGTATTTAGTAGTTTTCTTCATCATGCTTGTTCAGGGAGCTACATTTTGTTCTCCAATTTTGAGAAACATGGTGATATATGAAAAATACTTGAAAAAATTGAAAAAATATATGAAAAATTGAAAAATTGAATTATATTTATATATTGAAAAATATATGAAATATATATGAAAAATTTGAGAACCATAGAAATATGGTTAGAACAAGGTTATATGTCGCTAACTGGGAGGCTATAAAATGTAGTTGCATATGACAAACACTTTTCACCATGCCAGGGATGCTTTGTTCAGATCTACCCAATGGCAAAGACACAACTTCTCAAATATTAATGTAAGCTGAAATTCATATTGTATATCGATATTATATAGTAGAGGTCCCTTTCAATGATAAAGTGGGAAAGAGATTTTGGAAGGAAAGGCATTAAGAAAAATCATGATACTTCCCACCATAGAGACAAGTTCTTGTGACCAGTTATCGAGCTGAAAGAAGAAAGATGCAGAAAGCAGAGTGCTTAGCCACAGAATGGTTCATTTTCAAAATTAGGAAGAGAACCAGAAACCCAGGGCTTCAAATGCAGATTTAATATGAATCCTGTCTGCCTCGGCTGAGAAAACCACAGCCCAACTATTTTAACAGCAGGCATGCCTGGCTTTATTTTCTTTTATGTTCCTGTCACATATACAACTTATCCAGGTTGCCAATTCAACATCAAGAAGTGGCCATTACCTTGAAAAAAAATTTCTCATTTTCACCCTTCTCATAAATATAAATACCTCTATAAGAGGGCTAAAGTATTAAGCTGTGACTTTGATGCTGAAAATGTTGAGCAGCAAGCTATGCTGGTGAGTCTGAAGGGTACTTGAACTGGCTGTCTGCAGCACTTTGCTAGGGAAGGTTTTATAAATTAGCTTAAAATTGCTTTGTTGTTGCTAGGTGGGAATAGCAACTGTGATAGCCATAACTGAGTCCTTTGAATCTTCTAAGTGCCTACAACATTAATTGATCTGTGTAATATCCATATGAAGTAGATTATATCCTTTTAATCAAAGAAACTGCTGCAGGAGCTCAGAAATGTTAATAGTGGAATTTCCACTGACTTCATATTGCTCACCAATGGCATTCCTAAATACCTGGTTGCTGATTTGTCATGGTACTAATGGCCTGTAAGTCAGATCAAGGTCAGTAGGAAGTCAGCTACAGTGTGTGAAAATGAGGTCACAGGGATAGAAAGCAGAGCACAGAAAGGCTCTGGGATGGCAGGAAACTAGGGAATGAGGTCTTCAAATGACATAACTGAAGATGAAAGGGAGATTCAGAGGCATATAAAAGATTCAAGAACTGAGGATCTCCAGTGCGTTGCCTGTAGCTATTGGTGTACACCACTGTATTACCAATTCTAAAATAAGACAACATTGCACAAGGCAGCTTTGGCAGCCCTCTACGATGTCTTCTACTTGTGGGGCTTTTCATTATCCAGAGCTTGGACTTGCAGAAAAGGAAAGTTAATGAAAGTGTGAAAAGGTTCGGAGCCATTTGCCAAAAATATCTACATGCTTATGTGACATCACTATGCAAACTAAATTCCCTCCCAACCGGTTTGCACAGTATAATAGCAAACACTGCTGAGGGAAGATGCAAAAACAGATAAGAGATTGCGGAATCTGGTAATGTCCTTAATTTTATTTTATTTATTTTTTATTAATGCAATGGCAATTTTCACAAATATATATGGTAAATATAAAAGGAAGCCCAAACAGGTAATCTAAAATAATTTTCTGTGCATTTTACTTCCAGTTAAGGAAGTCATTCCTGTCCAAAATGCAAATGCAATGCTTAATATAACTGGCAGGCTAATAACAGCAGGCAGTTATTGCTCACAGGAGCTATACAGTACCTGCTGGGGAATTCACCTGGTTTAATTTATAGGGGAAAAAAAAAGAATCGTCCTCTGGGTTTAAAGCAGGGAAATAGCAAATGAACTGTCTGAAATTAAGAATGGCAGCGAGTATGGTTGCTCACTGATTTGGGGAAAGGACTGCCTGCTGCATACAAAATGTGAAACCATGAGACACTGGTAGTAGGACTAGAATGGAGAATCAGAAATCTGTGACAGATTTGCAGAGCATAAACTATGAATCTTGGATATATTTTTGATCACAGATGGCTGAATTGGGTACTGAAATCTTTCACTGTCCTACAGGACCCAAAGTAAGTGAAATTTTGGGAGTTAGTTTTATAGAAAGTCCTATCTCCTGAGGCCACAGACCAACAGGACACGTGCACTATGGCAATGCTGAAAGTTCAAGCCCAGGACAAATTCAGATGTCAGAAGTAGAGATATTTGATTAAGTTTTTATGCTTGGAAATTACAAGTGTTTCCGCGGGATAATCTCCTATTAGTTTTCTCTCATTGTCTGGCATGGAGAACAATGGAATCACACTGCATCTATTGGCTGACATGTCCCTAGTTATCATTGTATTTGAAAACTCTCAAGAGTAGGATACAAAACTGAAAGTTTGCAAAATCAGAACCAATGGATAAGCAAAGCATCTGATTTCCTTTGCTCCCTTACATCATATTTATGAGGTTGTAATTCAACTGGCTTCACTAAAGTGTCTCCTGATTTACCACACTCTAACTGGGATCAGACTTGTGACCACAGTCTCCATGTTGTAAAGAAAGAATAAAATCTGCTAAGTGTTTTAGTGGCAAGACAGGTCACCGAGGTTGTAATTGTCTCTAATTGACACTTAACACAAGCTTCCATATTCTTTATGTGCTGCTGAACGGCAGCTCAGAAGGGTGTGAAAGTCTTTTCCATCAAGCAGCAAAGTGGGAAAAACCCCAAAGAACTTATTTTAACTCTTGTACTTTGAACTGAGTGTTCACACTGCTCAGTACGGACGGGAACAGGTGTATCAACACCTTTGGGAAATGACTCTTGGAAAGTAATTTCTGTCTGTATAAGTGATCACTCTATTGTATTTCACTGTAACATAAAAAGCTCTCTAGCTACCAGCACAACTCAACATACTCTCTCTGAACAAATGAACTCATATTCCATCTTTTTCCTGCAATGAACTATCAAGTGACAAATGATACAGTGTCTCCCTGACAGTACAAGAATGGCTATGTCAACATTTACATAAAAGAGGTATTTCTCTATAAATATGTAATCTTTTCAAATGCTTCTTCCAAAATTCTTAAAAGGAATATACTGTCCCATTGACACCTGAACAGTCCAGGTTCCTGATATCATCTTCTAGTACCTCTTCTGTGAAATAAGAAAAAATTATTTTCATTTCATCAATCATAGCTTTTGGTAGCTGGCTACAAAATATTTGCTATTATATTGACTCCAAATGTGCTTTCCGGTGAAAAAAGTTATTCTGTAAGTAGCTGCAAGTGAGGATAAATATCAAATACCCATAAAAGATGAGTTGCTGACTCAGCATGACTATTAAAGGCTCTTTTGTGAAAAGTTTATGATAAGCATTTAAAATACTCCAGGTCACTTCATCAAAAGGAGATACTTAGATAATTGCTTGACATTTAATGAAGGAGTACTCCATTTCAAGAGAGAAACCTATATCACGTCTCAGTTGACAAACCCAATCAGCCATTATTTTGGAAATAGGCATTTCACTGTTTAAATAATATCACTGCAAGGATGTCCAGCTTGTGATTTTGAAAAGAAATCATCTTTCTAATTTTCTGAATAACAGATAGTTTAAATAAAGCAGCAGAGAATGGATTCATACCAAAAAAAAAAAAAAAAAAAGGAATGTAGAAGGTGTCATGGGACATTTTCAAGCACACTTAGCCTCTGACTTTGGGAAGAAAAATGATCAACATGTATAACCAACCATACTTACCTCTTTCAAAGATATTTTAATAAATCTTCACTGAAAGGGATGCATATCTACTGTACAGGTAAACTGGATTTTTTCTAGGTTTCAGGTTTTGGGTTTTATTTTTGCTAACAACAAATATCTCATTAATTTTGACTGTTTTCAAAGGGATCGATCCTAACAATTATAGCTTTCTCTGAGTGTTATCTTCTCATCAGCTAATTCTCAGTTGATTTTAACTATTAGTTAGGTACTTTTTTGGTTATGAGTTTTTTTAATCTCTTGTAAAAAACACACTTTTCTATACAGTTACATTAGTTGTGACTGTGGTGCTTAAAGCAGAAGGTAAAAGCAACAGTCTAGAATGAAAATCAACTTTCCTAGATGACCTAATGATGAGGTGTTTCACCACTCAGTAAATTTGCAGGACAATTGGACAAGCATGTATTGTTCAGAAGTTTTCATTAACGTTTCTTACAGTGCTGGGAGCAGTGGCAAGGAAGTGAAGGCAAAAGCAAGAGGTTGTCAAGCAGAAAGAGAATTGTGTGTGAAGCCTTTTGCATTTGTGGAATATTTCTCTTCTTTGTGTTGTCTTTAATGAACTGGAAAAAAAACCTGTAATATCCCTTCTTAGGTAACATTTTGAAGATCTTTATGTGCTCATAATATTAGTATTCCTCATCTTCTCACACCTGGTATTGAAAATTGTTTCATAATTTGGGATTTTTTTTTTAATCTTCATACATCAACTTTTAAAATTTGTTAACATCAGTCTTCATGAATATGTTCATCAAAATATTTTGTTAAAAGAGTAAGGCAGTGGTCAAATTCTCAAATCAAAAAATGAGAATTTATGAAATTTTGTCACTTTAAGAAGTATTATTGTAATAGTTTTCTGCTTGAAAGTACTTTATGACTTTTTGTGAAATTTATTTATTTAAATAACACAGGATAATAATAGAAGCAAGATTATGTTAAACACCCAACACTAACTACTTAAACATTGGATTTTCTGGAATTCATTGTACCTCCAGCTTGTAGTTTTGGCAGATAACACAATATATGTGATTCTTGGCAGTTTAAGACGGGTGGTATAGAATATGTATAAACTCATTCACATTCAGGATGGCATAAATGGCAGAATTCCCAATCTGCTTAGACTTTGTTCTAAAGCTCAGACCTCACAGCAAGTGGTCCCTGCCTTGTCTTTGAGAACCCAATGCATATTGGATGCAAGTGTATCAGAAGAACTGCACATTAAAACTGACACTTTTGTTTATGCTTCAGCCCAAAAATCAGCATCAAGAAAACAGAGAATGCATCCTACCTTTCTTGTATGGAAAACATGGTGAGCTGATATGCATTAATGATGATACATTCAAATCTATAGGCAAATTCTACTACCTCAGAGCCTGCTGACTCACAATGTGGCTGGAAATGAAATTACACAGGCAACATGGAAAGTTACTTCACATTTAGAAATAATGGAATAATGTGTCTGGAAAGAATAAGGAAGTAGAGCTGAAGGCTTAGCTATATCAGTTCAAATATTTCATATGCATATAAGGCCCCAAATTCCCTCAAAATGAGGTCTAGTTAACATATAGTTACGGGGAAATATTAGGCAAACAAGCTGAAGTTAAATATGCTTTTATGTACCACTGATTTCACAGCTAGAAATTGGTGGCAAGACTGTCTACAGAGGCAATAAAATCTAGCAATGCCTTCAAAGCAATATGTAAGCTGGACTGAACAAACACAAAATAAAAATTGCCCAGGCACAGTAAGAATAACAAAATTAGAAAGTTATGTTTAAGATTTCCACATTAAAAAATCCTAACTAATCAACAGATCTGTGCAATGCCAGTTATACCAGTAATAGGATAAAAGAAGAAAAAAGATTTCTGAAAAGATTAGATACCAAATTCTGATTTGTTGCTACATGTCTTGAAAAATTTGACTGAAACTGGTCATACAAAAAAATTGGGCTAACTTCTCACTTAGAAGGTTCTCCTGCATAGGTTTTAGGAATGAGGACAGAGAAGTTATTTCTCCATTTAAAACACATCTCTCTCATGTACAGATATATGCATATACATCTATCCAAAAAAACAGAATAAAACATACATTAATAAAACATTTATTATTTACACAGTCAGGTAAGTAAGAATCAGCCTTGATTTTGGAGACCTATGGCAAAAATTCAAGTCATGGGATGAAAAACAGTATTTTAAAAAATACAGTGTCAACTAGTACCCTAGAACAAGTTTAAATAGGTCTTTGGAAAGCAAGACAATTGTTTCAGTTAAGCTATTTGTTTACTAAGTTATTTTAAATTTCTCAAAATATTTATAAAAATTAAAATCATCATAGATATGCAGCAAATTATAACTGTTCAAAAGTTATGTCGTGCTCTAGTGAACCGTTTTCCATATGTTTTTGTTAAGGATAAATTCTTAGTATTGTAAGATTGTTGCATAGGACTAACAGCTCATTAACTTACTATTGTTTTAAATGACATTAAATGTATTACAGAAACTAGCAATACTTGGTGATATGGAAATTCAGAGTTCTTCTTTTCAATAGCTTAGTGGCTTATTGAAATGTGTACAAAAGGAGCAGATTGCTTTTACAATATTTAGCTAGGTTTTTACATACAGAAATTATCCCTCTTAAAAAAAAAAAAAAAAAAAAAAAAGTACAATTCTATATGGTCTAGCCCTTACAGGATCTAGTCAAAAAAAGAATGAGAATAAATCACCCTCATTAAACTTGATAGTCTAATACGTTGTCAGATTTTAAAAACTCCCTGCTTCTGCTATGTAGGCATCATGTATGGTTCTGTGAACAGATCTGGAGCTTAATTATTGCCCAAAGGCATTGAGCTTAACATTAGGAACTTTGTTAAATTCCTAACGTTAAGCTAATCAACAGACACAAATTTGCATTTTCTATGCTTAATTACAACTACGTTCTATAATCTGCAAGCTACATTGCAGAAATACAGACTCCTATAAACTCCAGTAGAACTAAAAAAATAGGAAGAAGGGGCAGGGGAATAATACTGAATTATTCAGGCTATATCCTGAAGAAGTTCTGGTATCTTGCTTTGAATTTGTAGAGTGACTCAAAGAATGGGACCACCACCTGAGTGAAAACTCTGGAGTGAAAATGTCATTACAGAAAAAATACATAGTCAGCTGGAAAGGGTTTCTTCCTTTGTAATCTAGTTTGGAGGTCCTCACTAAAGAAAAATATTAGTATCTCTCCTTCTTGTGAGGAGAGATACTAATACGGAAAAAAAGTAAATATTGTGAATAGTTAATGAAGAACAGTATCAATTACAAAAATGAGGCATCTGATTTGGTAAAGCATGGAAGTACTTAAAAAAAGAATATGATCAGAATACTAATTGTAAGCAGCAGCATACTGTATATAAATATACTGTATATAGCCCCATGTTACAGCCTTATTGATTATTAAGCATTCAATGACAGTAATCATTCAAATGGATATTTTGTTCTAGGTATTTCTGAAATTAGGCTGGAAGTTTCAGTCCTTTCCCTGGCTGGCAGTCACAGGAGTTTTCTTCTCTTTTGCTGGCGCACACAAAACAGCAATTTTTTATCTCTAGCAATATCTTTTCTTAATCTCCTTTCTGACGGACTGCCTGTCTCGAATTGAGACCAGAGTGATGCAGAGTTAATAGAATGTGTATAATAGAGATGTGACGTTTAAATCCACTCCTTAGGAACATAAAACTCAATTAGCAGTATGGTCTGGCAGAGAGTGTGAAAAAGGACTGTGAGGGAATTCATGTCTAGTAAATCATCCAGAACATCATTAAAATGCAAAGTGTTGTTTAACTGCAAATATAGCGTAAAAAAATTGTGAAGATGAAAGTTTATTTAGGGTAGAACTTTTTTTCTGGACATAGAAAGCAGATATACTGTATGGAATAGATAAAAAAAGTAGAAATCAGATTTAAAGTATGACTTGGTGGAAAATATCAGCTGTTCTACAAAGGTATTCCTCGCCCCAAATTTTCAAGTATTGAGAAAAACAGGAAAAAAAAGCAAGACAGATTTGAGAAAATTATTTTTGGAAGCCACAGCCTATTTACTTTTAAGCAAATACAATTTTTAATGATGCAGCTTTAATGTTAAAATAGTCCATTGCAATCCAGAAGATATCAAGAGAGATTGAAAAAAAAAAATTTTCAGTGAAGAATTTGTTCTCAAAAGGGTCTGGTTTGTGAAAAGTGTTACAGCACTTTGTTCCACTACCTTATTCTTTTGTGAGGCAATCCTCAAATCTTCCCTAACCTTTAGAAGATAACAGCAGCTATAAAATGTTACCATGCTGTCAGATTCTTCTCAGGCAGTCTACACCACTCCTCACTTCAGCACAAACCATCTCTAGGGTGCCTGTACCTCCCTCTAGGGCAAAGGGATCCTGCAGTTGGCTCCAGCTTTTTTCACTGTCTACACCTCATGTTTACCATCTCCAAATTTCTCACAAACATAGTTTCTGTGATTCTTTAGGAACAGATTACTTATTTATTAATATTTCTAAAGGACTTAAATCATATGCAAGAAATATGTGGAACTAGTGGTGAATTCAAAAAGTTATTTATCAAATATAAGAAAATAAGAAGTGTACCACGATTCCCTGAAGAAGGCTGAAAAAGTAAATAGGCTGAAGGAAAATTCAAACAAAGGAACATTTTCTACATCTGCCAATGGAAATTGAACTTCTGCCACACCGAAGACCTTTCTTGGTGAGCCTACTTTTTTCTGCTCTTTTCTTTCCTTCATTTGCACTTTGTCATGAAAAGAATTTGCCCCGATACTGTACTAACCAACAAAATAGCAAATAGTCAAAACTCCTATGTACAGGGCTAAATGTGACAAGCAACATTTTAGAGAGCTGAGAGGAACTCCATTTTTGGAGTTATTTTGGTAAAATAACAATGGCACCGAAATACATCTATTTAGGTTGAGGGAAACTATTGGCTAGCTGCATCAAAACCCAGTTAAATTCCTTTGTGGCAAAATCCCCAGAATGACATTGAAAACAGAGCAATCCCTGCTATTCCTATACAGGGGGATCAGGATGCATGAGACACCCTGTGATCACTGTTTGCATTTAGAACAGATTAAAATTGTCTTAAAGTGAAAAGTGAAAACAGAGATACAGATTTTTATTATCACAGAAATGAAAAGATTACATTTTTAAGGTATGTTGGAATGATTTGGGGTAGATTTTGTGTGCTGCTACCTTCTCCTGAACTTTTACGTCTTGAATTCCTCAGCTAAATGAAGCACTCCAGACTCATCAAACTGAACCTGTAAACCTGAAATCAGTCTCAGGTTTTGGCAGAAGATATAGTGCTAATTGGATTAGATTTAGTGATTTGTGGACAAACAGAAAAGCGCATTATTTGAGCAGATTACTCTTCTCTTAAATATGCAGTTCTATTATATAGCCAGTGGTTGAAAAAGATCCTGCTGCATCCAGACAAGGCACATACATATATATGCATGGAAACTTGTTTAATTAACAACATCTATTAGTTGCTTAGGGAAGCAGGAAGGATTTCTTTTATCAAAGATACAAGTCCATTATGGTAGAGGGGTCCCCACCTGCCTTTTTCTAGGCACATAATGATAAATTTCCAGCATGACTCTGCTGATTTAAATCTGGAAAAAGGGTTTGCTTACTTAAATATTTTGGCACAGCGTTTCTGATTATTAGAAATTTTAGACAATTCATTCTGGTAGCATTGTTCTTTGTTCACAATTATCCTTCATTTTGGGAAGACTTTTGAAATCTCATTAGAATCAGTCTTCATTTTTTAAACAGTATTATATTCCTTTAGAACTTAAGGACTTACTAGAGCTGCAGTACTAAATGAAACAGTATGTAATTGCATTATAAAAAGAACTTTCGATTCTAAATTTCAGGTTTCTATAGTGGAATATTCTCTTATTTAGCGAAGTGTTAAAAACATATATTCATGTTTATGAGACACAGAGTTTTATTACTTTCACTAGTTTTTCATAAGGAATTAAACACATAACAACAGGTTGACTTACTGAGAAAATACACTGAACAGAGAACTTCAAAATCCCCAATCTATTTGATCACACTAGTGTGCATGCAAAAACACAAACCTTGCTAGTACAAACATGACAGGACTCTACAACAGAACTGCAGAATTTTCATCCAATAGGCTAGTTTAAATACTCCGAAGAACTACTGTTCTTTACTCAAATAGAAATTAGAACATAGTTTTTGCACCCTTTGTTTCTTAAAAGCACCTATATATGCTCTGTTTTAGAAAATGTTTTTCTTCTAT
Organism: Vireo altiloquus; assembly: GCA_013396875.1. Classification (NCBI taxonomy): domain Eukaryota; kingdom Metazoa; phylum Chordata; class Aves; order Passeriformes; family Vireonidae; genus Vireo; species Vireo altiloquus. The sequence continues at coordinate 10,000 of VZRF01012840.1, read as the reverse complement.
GAGTAAACTGTTTTTTCCTTCTGCTAGGACTCTAATCAGAGCATCCACATAAGAGGATCCACCTCACTGCTCCCAAGCAGGGCAGGATGCATGAGAAGCAACTGAGAACTTGTGCCTGTGGTACCACTGCTCAGAAGTTTGGCATTGCAGGATCATTCTGAAAATAGAGCAAGGCAATTTCACATCTGGAAACAGACACAACTGTTGCAGCTTTTTCCACCTGGTATGTAGGTGTTCAGGATATGTGCAGTGCTAGGAGGCAACTGCTTGTTAAAAGTTAACTGGAAAATGAAACAGCCTTAGCATTGTATATTGGAAATCAAAATAATGCATTCTGGAAAGGCTTGACACTGATAGCATGAAGTGGATGTGCCCCATGATAGCAAAAAATAAATATCTCTGATTTTTTTAATTAGTAATAATTTTTTTTTTCTATCTCTTGCTTCTTCTTAACCAATCCAATCTTATTGTTATAACAGAACCACTGTGTGCCTGCACCACTGGCTTAGCCTCTATGACTGCTTTTCAAGAACACCCATATTTTTAGTCGTCTCTGCAAGTGTATGAAGTGGGTGGCTAATGACCTACGTTTTGCCTGATCTGTTGGTTTGCATATGGAGGATATTTGCTCTCTACCAATCTGATTTCAGATCCTGTGATACCAAGTTTAGTTCTCCATCCACAGCATCAAATAATATAGTGGAGCAAGTCCATTCTGGTTCTCATAGTGCCAGGCATTCTGACTACTGTTCACATGCTGCAAGCATTTTAATTCTTCCCACAGGTCAGTTAGAAACAGCTGTAGAGACCCTTTTCCCTGGGTTGTATGCACCTCTGAAGAGACATATGTTGTACATGTGAGTTGAAGAGTACAGTGATTTTTGACTTCCTCCCACATAGGTTCCATCCATAATATTGACTACTTAAACCATGAGCATGTATCACAGGGTAATGGGCTTAAGGCTGACACAAGGCTATCAACAACCTTGACAAAACAGACAGTATTTCCAGCTGTATGTACACATTCCTCAGCAGGAACTCAATACTGCTTCCATTGGAGTAACTCTTGTGGTTAACAGTGGCAGTAGACTACTTTAGAGCACTCTGTGCCCTACAATGTGTGTAACAACTCTTGGCTAAGGTCTCTCCTGCACAAACATTTAGTTAACTTATATTTTTAGCCTGAGCCACCCAGTCTAGCCCTTTCTAGAATCAAACCCAGCTTCCATACCTCTTGTTCCAGTCCAGACATTCTTCTAGTACTCAGAAAACAGACTGCAACAGTACTTCTCTAGCTTGTCCCTCTTGAGACACTGCACTAATCTAAAGCCATCCAATGTCAGCTTATCTTCCTTTCTTGGTTTTGAAGTGCTGACAGCACTCTGCAGTAAAATGCTTTCAAAGACCCCGCAAGCCTTTGTCTTGGAAATAAGAATTCTCTTCCATGTAAAAAAACGTCAGTCCACACAATCTTATGACTGGTTGTTTTTTGTTTGTTTTTTTTTTTTTTCCCAAAAGTGTGAAATGAGGGAGGGACAGGGAAGCTCCCAGTAGAAGCTTCAAAGAGTGAGGGTGGAGAGCGCATACGGTGGTGTTGAAAAACCGGTTGCAGAGCTGATTAGAGATTTTCCGGGGAGACAAGAAGGTGGAAAAAGAAAAGAAAGGGATCTGTATGCTCACAGAGTGTTTTGGTATTTATTGAAAGCATAAATAATCATTCATATTTTTTATGCAGTTCTTTCTCATCAGACAACTGCTATTATTCAAAACACTGGATTAGAACTGGCAGGTTGGAACTGTCATACTTTCTTAGTTTCCGTTGAGATTTATTTCTCCCAACAAGTAAAATGAAACTAGACTGTGCTTCAAAATATTACTTTCCCTTTGTTACAAAACAATTTTTTTAAAGTAAATAGTATTTTTTTTATTAATTGTTTATTAATGTTGTACTTGAAAATGAAATTGTGTGACAACATTTTTGTGATGTGATTTAAAAATGAAAAATAGCTACACACTAAGGAGTTCTCAGTGGCAAAATTTGAAGTTTTGTAAAAATAAAGGGAAAATAAAGAGTTTGATTCTTGTTTCTTGTTAAAGCATTCCAAGCCTGTAATCCAGCTAGCTCCCAGGTCACATTTTCTGGTGTCAGATGACACCTAATGAAGTTCATGTTTTCTGAGGGAAAAAAGCTTGAAGAAAAAAAACATGTTTCTTTTTCACTGGTAAAGCTTTACTTTGAGTTTACAAAACCTTTCTATCTTCCAGACAAAGACATATTTTGTAGTGTGTTTCCCGTTTTATGTACTGTGAGAGAGAGACACACACCATTTACATTTAGTAGAGGTTCTCACATTTATTTTTCTATTGAAAATACAAGTTTTTCAGAGAAGAACCCCAAAACTCATGGAGTTTTCAACAGAGAACAAAGCATTTTCTCTGAGATCCTACATAGTTTATATCAAATTTCCTCCAAAACCAGATATTTTTAAAATTTTTTTCCTAACAATGTTAGTCTGTTAACATTTTGACCTGAAAAGCTTTTTAAGCAAGTACTTTTATATCATCTCTGCTATTATTTTTCTGCTCCACCTATTCAGTCTGGCTATTTGTCTTAAAACTCATATTTTTTAGTTAATTTTGTATTCTCAAAGTTCAGCTGATTTGGATTCCACACAGATATTCCTCAAACTAATTCAAAGCCATACGTGAAAAATATCTTTGACAGGAAGCCCAATGAAATGCATTTTAAATTGTAAAGATAGCAGTAGTTAGTAATTTTTATTTCAATAGGAGCATCTGCTAGAAGCCAAATTTATAGCTTATCCCCTTGTGCTCATCAAAGAAGTACAATGGTCAAGCAGCAAGTTTTCAAGGCCAAGTTTTCTAAAGGCTGTTGACAGCATCTTTTGTTATCCCCTCAGATAACACATTGCTGGATACCTATGAATACCACAACAGAATCAGGGGAAGATATACCAAAGTTTTCAAGAAGAAAAAGGGTAAGAACCACATCAGAATTGTCAAAAAAGTAGAACTTCAGGTTTTTTAATAGGAAGACGTAAAGATTAACACAGTAAACACAGGAATTCATTTGAATAGAAGCAATGCAATTACCAGGTCAAGATAATTTCTTTTGTTTTCCTTAAATAAAATTACATTTAAAAGCGTGTGAAGTGTTTTTCGCTTCTCCTAGGAAATTGGTGTGAGCACAGTTTTAATATTTATGTGTTTTTCTTTATAAAAATCCGTGAACAAAGGACTTCACCACTCTAAAGGTTACACAGAATTTCAACAATAGGTTTAGTTGATTTGAATAGCGTTTTGGCATGTTGATTTATGCTATAAGAGTGGCCAAGGGCTTTAACAGTTTAAACAGGATAATGGAGTAGAGAAAGCATGCTGAGCAAATGCATTCCAAGATTTAAGGACTTAAAATGTCTGAATTAAACCAAACTGACATGTATTCATTCTTAGCAAATTTGCTATATTTATATCAGGAATGTCTGAAACAAGCCCGAGATCACCTGCCAGCTGATCTGAGGGGGATACTGGTTCCCATTATAGGAACTACGTTTCAAGCAGTTGCCCACATACCTAGATATTAATCAAATGGTGCAATACCTCAGTTAGGATAAAAGCATTGCAGAACTAAGGCCAGTTCAGCTATGGCCAATCTTGGTTGAAGGTACAGATGGAAATATAATAAAAAAAAACCAACAAAACTCAAATGAAATAATCCAAAGTAACATGAAAAATATATTAGTGAATTGATCTATAATCAGTACAATAGGATCCCACAAGCATGCGCTAGAAAGTCAATCACTCAAATATCTGAGGGCTCAGAATTCTGAGAGAAGTATTATTAGTTTAATGGATAAATAGAAGTGGCTATAAAATCAATTCATTTGTATTTTAATAAGCATTTTATTGCGCTCTGACTTAAACAATCTGTGAAGTTCAGTAAAGCTCAAATAAATCTGGGTCATTCAGAGAGCTCTTTCTCTTCACAGTGTCACACCATGTCCTCTCTTAACATTGTCCATTATGTCTGTTGTTTTCTTTTTCAGGGAAATTTGGTGATTGCCAAAACTCTTTTCCCTGCAGCGTGTTTCAGCACCCACCCCTCAAGGGTTTCGGATCTGGTGTAACAAGATGTTTCACTCCTCTCTTCTGGCACAGGACCTGGGGAAGAAGCTAACATTTATGGTCCAGAGGGTAACCCACGATACTTTGAGGGACATCTTTTCAGGAAATTAATTGGAATTTCTGAGGTTTCTCAATACAACCCACATTTCTTTTTTTCTTTTAACTCTGTATGACTCACAGGTGAGCCAAATCTGTACAATCTATATGATAATCTGTGACATGCTACCTATGCATGGATGGTGTGTTTCTACTCCTCCTCCTATGACCCCTGGCTGTTTCAATGGAAGAAAAGATTCCCTGGCATTTAACAGACTTGATTTATTCCTCTGTAATATATACAGTTCTACATCTAAATTGTTCCAGATTTTGAGGATGGGAGCTGTAAATTGCTGAGAATTTGCATATGATGCAGGATTTTGCAGCAAGGGCACTGAAAAATATTCATGTGTTTGACACTTCCAATATTAGACACCTAAATCCTCAGTTAGACTCTGAAGTATATGGTCTATTTGTCAAGCAGCTGATGTTCTAGCTGACATCAATTGACATTGCGGGTGAAAAAGTGCTTGAGATATTGGAATCTCTAAATATAGAGGGACAAAAATAAAGAGTAAACAAAAGTGCATTTTTAATTAGTACAAAACATAGCTGTTAACACTAACAAAAAGAAAAAAAAAGTAGATTTTTTTAAAATTAAGTAGTTGAATTTTCAATTTTCATGAGGGTACGTCTCTCTTGATTTTATTCACTATGCAAGCCTGGTTGACAGGCCACGCCTATTAGGCTAACCTGATATATGAAGAAAGAATTTGGTACTGTGCCTCCAATAGGTGAGATAAAATTTTATGATTGGATGGTGAGATAAAAACGAATTCCAAATCCCTACCATTTACCGCATGCATCTTGAGAAGACTGGAAACAGATGAACCCTCAGACTTAAAAATATCAACAACAAAATATCAATATGGAATCTCCTAGCAATTTCATTTTCTCTGTTTTCACAGCTCTTTTTTGTTTGCTTGTTTTTGGTTGGTTGGTTGGTTGGTTGGTTGGTTGGGGTTTTTTTGTGTGAAATCCTTCACCGTGTCCACAACCTTGCATTTATATAATTAATGGCTTCCTCTTAACCAGCCAGGAAACCATGACAGCTCCACTTGGAGTCTGCTGAGTCCTGCCTGGTCAGGGATCCCAACCAGAATCTCCCTTCCAGGGGAGCCCCATTTCCCATAAGATACTCCAGCTTATTCATCATAAATGAGTATCCTGCAGACTTGGACAGCTTTGTTCTTTGCATGAAGTATTTTTATTTATTTATTTATTCATGGAATGTGACAATTTGGTTCAAGATGAACCTGGGTCACACCTCTCCTTTCTAATAGAGAATCAAACCTGTTCTGAGCAGCTTTTCTGGGCACCTGTTGGCCAGTGTCAGAGACTAGGTGGGTGCATGGGGCTAAGTGGGGTTGATGTGGTTGCCCTTATCCTTTTGGGAGGCAGAATGATTGAGGAGAAGAGTTTGTACAAATCTGTTATGGCACACTTTTGCATCTTTGCAGGAAACAAAAATGCAATAAGAATTTCCTATAACCTTTGTTACAATTTCACTTGCATACATAAAAAGCTGCAGTTTACACCACTGTCTCTTTCTCAGATATTTAGGCAACTAACCTGGTGGATTCAAGTTGGATTACAACAGCTCCCTTTAAAGAATTCAGAGTACTGCAAGTGTTGCACCAGAGAAATCCAGCAGAGCTGAATGACCAATATGTTGTTATTCAGACTTGGAATGAAGCCCTAACCATCCATGTTTTTACTTCTAGTTCCTCTAGTATTATGCATATCTTCTACAGCCATTGTTATCACATCTTCTAATACCCTTTAAGAAGTATATCTATATACATCTGCATGTACAGGTTTTATTTTTCCTTTTGCCATGACCACATATGTCTTATTTAGAGAAACATTTTCTTCTTGTTTTTTGCTTTACCAATTCTCACATATAATTTTCCTACTTTATATGTTTGAATAGCAACAAGACCTGGAAAGAGTTTCACACTGTGATGCATTTTCAAAACAATTTTGCTACTTTGAATGTAAATTTTGTAGGTGCAAGAGCACTGACATAGCTACTGTACAAATTGGAAAGTTTTAAGCAGGTGCAAATTAATTCACTTTGTTCTGACATACACCTGGTGGTGAGGTCTCCTGGCAGCCAACCTGAATGAGATGGAGCAGCTTCCTTCCAAACTGAGACAAGGGCATGTGCTGAGTTATTGAGGGTGAGTTCTGCTGCAGGACCCTCTTAACTCTGATAAGCAAATACAGAAGTATGAACTGATGGGTTTGGGGAATCTAAGTCTCCTAAAGACAAGTCCTGTAACTCTTGAGAAATATTGGTTTTGGTTCTATTTTTCTGTATTGTAGAGACCATATATGCGGACATCGGGGATAAAAGTAATGTGACAAAATCCTAAAATTGGAAGTTATTTACAGTGAACTCTTTTAAATTAAAAACCAGCTGTATGTCTCTGATATGGGTTGGAAATATGTATATTTTCATGATGTTGCTTGATTTGTTAATCCTGAGAAATGCAAAAAAAAATTGCCTTGAGTACTTCATTCCAAATGGGTAAAATAAATGTCTTGAATTTCAGAAGTCCTTACTTACAGATTTATAGTTGCCAAAACAACTCTGTTTTAATGAGCTTTTTAAAATGTGTTATTTCTTTTCCACATGTTCCAAAGTCCTTTTCTATTTCTCCTCCTCTTTTTCATTTTCTTCATTCCTCTCCTAATCGCTATTTGTTTACTCTTTGTTTCTCTCTAATATCTCCTTTATTTTTATTTTGATGGCTATATCTTATACTCCCTTTACTCTAGAGGTGGGTTTATTTACGCTTGTGGAGAAAAGCCATGGAGCATGTGCCCCTCCCTTAACACACACTCACACACAAGCACAGACACACTCCCAAAGCCACTGGGTGCCTAGCTTGCTGCAGCTCCTCCACCACTGCTCTTCTTTGTCTAATAGAATACTGGTTGGTTTTTTTTTTCCCTACTCAGCTCCCTGTACAGAAATCAATGTTCTGCTACACTGAGTGGAGTGACAGTAATGCAGGAGACGCCAGCCCAACAGCATGGTGCAAAAATGACTGTTCTCCAAAAATTCCTCTCTGCTAAAATAGAAGGAGAAGGAAGCCACACTTTGTTTCCTCCATGGACAGAGTGGAAATACCATTTCTTCGTAGCTCCTCTGCCTTCTGTCCTCCCACCTCACCCATCCCCAAATCCAGAACTGAATACCTTAGGCTTGCAGGATACTAGTTCAAAGAAAGTACTTATAAACTGTTCCTCTTTTATTATATCATAATCTGATATAAGAACCCAAAACATAAATTCTGGTGCTCTCTTAAAGGGAAAGAGAAGCTATTACAACAAAAGTTTTGTGAGGGATTTGTGTTTTGTTCCCTCAGATTAGGAGATGTTAAAAAAAAAAAAAAAAATCTTGAATTCTTGACATTATTTCCCTGAATTATTCTCTAGCGGCTGTTGGAATTCTACCCACATCAGTCACTTCTGGTTATGCCATGCAATCGGATATATTGTGGAACAACCCACACACTGATGGTGCAGGAGAGTAAAATTATGCTCTGGTGCTAGAAAAGGGGTGACCATGGGTTTCATTTTCACCTGGTCAAGTTTGAGGGATGATATAGAGAGGTTCGATATGTTTCCAGTGAATTCAATATATTTGTCATCACAAATTATCCTCAGTAGCTCCTGCTTTTTATTTCTTAGTAGCTTTTTCCCCCGCCATTATTCAACATCTGATCTTTTTCTTTCTGTGAAATAAAACATAAAGAGTAAAATCACTGTTTTCTGGGCTTTTTGTATGGGCATTGATATTGAAAATCTGAGGCTGTTTTGATTCATTTTTCACGCTGAAGTATCCTTGGATTTGTTTCCTGATGGGATGAATAAAACTACTGGGCTCAGACTCAATGCTGGGGCGTGTAGCTGGAATTGCCCTGAGGAGACCAGTCAGGACTGTGTTTAGACAATCACTGGCTCTGACCTGCAGAATTAAGGTTTTCAGAGCCTAGCGGATTTTCAAATGGCTTCTGTTAGAAAATTGGCTGAGTATTATGCAGGGATGGGTAAAGGGAGGTTTTGTTTTGCGTATCAAAGTGGTTCAACTGACCCTATGCAAGACTAGTGCTTCACACTTGGCTGTTCTCTCCCAGCTTTTCAATAAATATATTTCATTTGAGCAAATGAAAGTTAGAGGATAAAATAGACATTGTTAGAGGCTTACTGGCAAATCATTTAAGGCACAGGAAGGTTAGACAGCTACCTGTGGTACATTTTTTCGGTACTGTGACCCGCCTAACTATTTCAAAGTGATCTGTAACATGGAAATTTGATCTGAAAATATTTACCACTGCGGTTCACATTTTTCTTGGAACTATACCTGCTGTAATAGTACTTCAACATGGACAAATACAGAACTCCACTTGTATCAGGAAAAATATAGAAATTAAGGATGATTTTAATTGCCTTCAGCATTTTTCTATATTGTTTCTGAATGAAAATCCCATCTTGAATACTTTGAAGGTTTTTTTACCCCCAGTCTTATTTTCCTTGTGCTTGAAAAATACTAACTGCAACAATGCTGAGCAATAGAAGTGCTTTTTATTCTCAAAGCATTAAACAAGGAATGACTAATTGCATTAGCTGTTTGGCACAGCCTTCATCCTTCATTCAATTAGAGCTTGCTTTAAATTTGGTGAGGTCAGATTGCATCCCAGTTAGGTGTTATGACTCAGATCATGTCCTACCCATATTTTTTACAATTACTGAAGTAACACTAAGAACTGTTGACAAATGAGGTACATTTCATTAGGTCTGTTTAGCAGATAGGGAGAGCAATTCATGACAAAAGGAAATAACTTAATAGCAAGTGGCAAAACTGATCATTAGTCCTGGTGAAGCTTGAAAATATGTTTTGGTATGGGAGGCAAAAATGGAAAGAAAGGATTTCATCTCCATTGTTCAACTACATTTCTTATCTTGCTTGAAGTGAGGAGGTACCACAAACCGATGTACCCTAATTTGGTATATGTGGCATAAGGAATTCTGATGGGAGCCTTTTCTTTTTCTCTGCCCACATGGATGAACATTCTGTCCATATCCATAAAAAAAACTGCAGTAGATTACGCAAATTAGAGACATCCACCTCTTAGCAGAGGACTAGAAAATTATTTACTAATCCCATTTAAAACAACCACTGCGTCATCGTGAAGACCACTCCCTATAGTTCATTTATAATGACGGTCACACTTCAGTGCCTTACCCAGTGCTTACAGTCAGCCCAGCTACCTATTCTGGTTTCTGCATCTCAGGCATCAAACCCTCAGTTTGATGGGCTTGTCTGCCCTCCGGCATAAGGTCCTTCAAATTTCGCCTAGAAATGACCCTACCTAAAATCAAGATCCGACAGCTCTTTTTCTGCTCGGATTCAGCACCCGCCTCTGATGGCGCAGCGGCTGACACCCGGAGCCTGGTGGTGGCCCCCTGACCGTGCCCTGTCGGCTCCCCAGAGGGACAGCATCATGGAAGCATTTGGGAACGCACACGGATGAAATGAACGATATCGGACTGCGACAACCTTGTGTGCTGCTGAGGGTTATCAATCTTTAAGCGGGGTCTGGTTTCAGCGCTGGGAGGACACACGCCCGCTGTGCCAGCGCCAGCCGGGAGCGGAGAGGGGCGGGGGCACCGGGAGCGCGGTGGCCGCGGTGACAGTGCCACCTTCGCCCGCGTGATGGCAGCATGTCTGAGCGATGTCTGAGCC